>OZ022595.1:1015000-1404414 GCA_963669155.1 Arbacia lixula
TGCTTAACTCTTTATGTACCATGTGGTCATTTTTTTCACTATTAATGCACACAAATCCCATAGAGCAGCATTTCATCTGGCTCACGACAGGTTAATAGTGAAAATCACTCAATGTGCTAATCATTAATTACTGACATTCCAGCGAGGAAAGGACACGGGCTGGGATGAAAGCGATATTTTTGGAGACACAATCTGGAAAAGAATCATCCCTTCTCAAAATAGATCCGGTGGTTGAGAAAGTACTTTTCATCCTGGAATAGGTGAGAGAACTCTGAAGCATGTGTTCTTAATGCATAGCCATCTGTCCCTCAATTTACAACTTGCACCTTTCCTCAGAGGTTATTATCACACATGTGTTATATCCTCATCTCTCTCACTAGTCTGGATTTCAGGCTTTTAGTCATGGCTAATTCATAATTAAAAAGATAAGAGTCTAGTACTCGTAAGGCTAGTCTCTCTTTCATTATCCTCTTTTCTCCCTCTCCGTACCAAATGTTTGGGCCAGGGGCTGAAGGGATTAAGAATGATTAGTCTACAGCAGCCAGACATGTTTATTGATTATTGTAGCTTGGATTGATAATCCCAAACAGTCTGGAGGGCAGGCTACTTCCTCACACACTTGAAATGAGCTGCCCTGTCTCTCTCATTAAGGATATCTACTGCAGATGTGAACACAGCAGCTAGTGACGAAATGACACCAGGCCGGGTTAGCCCAAGAAATACAAAAAAAAGAGATGTAGTGAACAAAGGAGTCACTGTCAAAACTCAAGCTTTCTACAGTCCGCAGCTTGGTTAGAGAGAAGGAAGTGTGTGCACAGCCCTAGGAGTGTCATTATGGCAAGAATCAATGGCCAGCTCGCTCCGTGTGGACAGCCCTATGGAAGTACCATTATGGCAAGCAGAAATGATCAGCTGCCTCCCGTGAGAACGTGCTTGCACACACACAAAGAACCAGAGTGCCTTGTGCTACCATTTCAAGGCAGAAGGAAGTAAAGAACATATCACAAACCAACTGCGACTTCAGTCCTTTTGCCTGGCTTGGATGGGATGCACAGTATCTTGCAGACACATGCTAGGAGCAGGTCACATGCCAACTGCGACTTAAGTCCTTTTACCTGGCTTGGATGGGATGCACAGTATCTTGCAGACACATGCTAGGAGCATGTCACATACCAACTGCGACTTAAGTCCTTTTACCTGGCTTGGATGGGATGCACAGTATCTTGTAGACACAGCTAGGAGCATGTCACATACCCACTGAGACTTAAGTCCCTTTGCCAGGCTTGGATGGGATGCACAGTATCTTGCAGACACAAACAAGGAGCATGTCACGTACCAACTGAGACTTAAGTCCTTTTGCCTGGCTTGGATGGGAGGTTTTCTTGTAGACACAAGCTAGGAGCATGTCATATGCCAACTGAGACTTAAGTCCCTTTGCCAGGCTTGGGTGGGATGTACAGTATCTTGCAGACACACGCTAAGAGCATGTCACATACCCACTGAGACTTCAGTCCTTTTGCCTGGCTTGCGAATGAGGCTGTATCTTCATGTCTGTGAGCTAATTATTTGTTATGACCCTCTCGCGCCGGTGCCATGATAATATCTGATGGGGGAGCTCTTACGACCTGTCATTGGTAAACTTGAGCCTGACAGTTTCTCACCATAAACTTAATGCGATGCGTAATGAGAGAGCCGTACATGGCTAGTCAGTCTGGACATGGTAATGGCCTCAGTGAGAGCTTTACAGTGAACAGGATGGGACGCACATTAGATGGCAGTCGTCAGTGTTGACACAGATGAATGTTAACAGCGAGGGTTTAATGCGAGTCGCAAATGAAATCGGCGCACGAGCAGCGATGAAGCCTTGCCCCAGGACTGTCTTGTGTGTTACCACCTTCTCTGCCAATCACAGTACTTTTTCTACTAGCACCACGCCTCGTATATTTAAATGTATTTTCTAGTTTTTCATAAAATATGCATAAAATATGTCTTCTTCATGTTATAGACAGTGTTCAAATTGACCAGTATAACTTAATATGTCGGATTAACAAATGGGCTCATTCCATTGGAGATGAAAAGTTTTCTGTCTTGTATGAATGGGGTTGATTAAAAAATGTGTAAGATATTTAGAATATGGATAATTTTCCATGTGCAGCAATAGAAAGATGTAAAGAAAGGGCCTACAAACATGATATATCACATATGGGACTGACATGACTAACTTGTGTGTGTCATTCATTGTATGTTTTGCAAGCGAGCTAGTATTTGTAGACGATAGTAAGTGCATCGTTAAATGTGGTGTCCATGCATCGTTCAAGAATTCTTAATGTGCCAATCAAGCGTGAAGCAACAACACATTCATCGCGGGGTATCTCTCGCCGGCTGTTTCACAAAAAATCTTGACACAGCGTGAGGCCACATGCATCAATCTTGCTCTGATGGCCGCCTCTTTTCTCATGAATATTCTTCATGCACCAGATACAACGCTATACATCATGCTAAGGTGTCTGCAAAGATGTAACTAAGAAGCCAACACCAAGGTTCGTTAAGCAATGTGGCATGACTGACTCGATTGCTTTTCTAGGTCTTCGCAGTCTTTCTTTCATTAAAACATTTCAGATTAATTTATGGGTTCTCTTGCATTTAAATTTTGCAATCTTTCATTTAGATATTAATGAGTCATTTTTCATTCTTTCATTTAGATATTCTAGCTGAATTAATGGGTTTGCTTGCATTTAGATGGGTTATTTTGCATTCTTTCATTTAAGATATTCCAGATGAATAAATGGGTCATTGTGCAGTAGCCAGAGCAGTATCATGAGATTTCACATATATTCCTAGACAGCATAACATTCTTTACTTCTGAGCCACCTGATTTCCTTGATAAGAAACAGTGCAGGAATCTGACAGCTCAAACTTAGAATGCTATAATGTGACTTTAAATATGTTAAACAACATAATGTGCTTTATTTTTATATATATATTTTTTTTGATGGGGTTGGGGTTGGGGGGGGGGGTGATATCCTTGATATGAAATAATGTCTTTTTTTTTTGTTGAAAACTCAAACTGATCAAAATGGTTTTCCTCAGCAAGAATAGAAGGTAGCATTGCTTTTTCTTTCCCTCAGACAAAGGGATTTTGCTAAAAATTGGGTATCATGGCCAAATTAATGCATGCTAAGTGAAACTTACCCTGGCCTTGGTCTCATGATGGTGGGGACTGAGAAGGGGGGAGAGGGGGGAAAATGAAAGAGGGGGAGAGGCAAAGAGGGACAGAGGGGGACAGAGATAGGGGTAGAAGGGGGAGAGGGAGAGAGGGAAGAGAGAGCGACGGGGAGAGGGAGAAAGGGGGGAGAGAATGAGAGAGGAAAAGGGAGACAGGGGAGAGGGGGGGGGGGTGGAGAGAGGTGTAGAAGGGGGAAAGGGAGAGAGGGGGAGAAAGGGGAGTGGGAGAGAAGGAAAAGAGGGATACAGGACAAAGGGAAGAGGAGGAGAGGGAAAAGGGGGGAGAAGGGTGGAGGGTGGAGGGAGAGACGGGGATCGAGAATCCAGAAACCGGAGGGCAGGGGGGCAGTTTGTCATCAGAGCCAGTCATGTTCTAGGTCAGACAGTCTGGGATCTCCAGCTTAATTCCACCAAATTGGTTTCCAAGAGCATTGTGAGAGTTGACTGCTGATGCCATGGAGCCTGTGGCTAATCAGGGATTGAAGGAGAGTCTGTAGAGGGTGCAGATTGCTTGACCTTGGGTGCCGTTATTCATTAACCCTGTTCATATTCACCACATATCCGCAAAATAAGCACAATATTTGGATCAATTTTGCTGATGCCTTATTGAAAGTTGTGTGTATATATATGAACAGGAATCACTCAAATAATGTATTTTCTTCCTCCTTTTATCTGCCTATATTCCTGCTATTTTGCCATTCGAGACAAAGGAAAAATACAGAAATACTGTGGTAAGCGAATCTGAAAAACTGTGTCTGCAAGATAGGTGTAAGTGTTGCGGCTCGGTTATTACACTCTAGCATTTGGTTGGTATGGAGACTGAAAATTCCTCATAAAACACACCTTAAAAATATGTACATCGTTCTGAAGTAGAATGAGAGAAAGGTACAAGAAGATACATAAATTGGGACTTAAGATCCTATGAAAACATATCATCAGCGTCTTTACGCACCATGTGTGCTCTACGAATTGGATGATCCGTAAAAACGTTGACGATGTTCCCCTCTTTCATGGGGCGAAGCATATAAGAAGGTATATGAAGCTTGACACCCAGTCTGGATCTGGAGGTGAAAACCTGACTGGTCAGTGTGTTGTGATAACACTTCCCAAGTGACAACAGGACGTTGTTGCAGCTGGCTGGACTGTCCCTGTATCCCCAGAATGATCAATAACCATGGCGATGTTACGCTCACCTCATGCTTGCAACTGAGCGATAGATGTGCGTCTTCTTGGTTTCAACATGCTTTTCTACTTTAAATTCTTCTTGGTCTTTTCCCAGTTCTCTCTTTTGATTTTCCTTGTTCTGTTCTTCATTTCCTTCTCCATGTCATTAACGTGCATATCTAGTCTGCTACTTCTTTTTATTTGTTTCAGTTTCATCTTCTTTCATCCTTCCTCGTCTTCCTCGTGGACTTCTTTTTCCTTTGTGAAATGAAGCACACTTTCACTTATGCCCAACAGTAAAAACTCCTTGTATTTCCTACCTCTACTTCATGCAAAATCAGCTTTACACTTCAACACGTAATAGATTGGATGATAAGCAACCTTCCCCAAATGCCTGGAAAATTGCTTTGTGATATTTATTAAGCTTTAAACATTTGTGTGCTAGACAAAATCACACTCTATGGGATTTTGTGTATTAATAATAATAATAATAAGGAGCTTTTATATAGCACTTAATACGATGCAGTTTCTAGTATTACTTGTGAATAAATACACATGTGACAAACAAAGAAATGATAAAGTACATTGATGTACTTATCTAAGGAAATAATAATGTTTGATGATAAATCATAGGACTCTCATTCATATTAATGTACCTACATTTTACTTTCAAACTGGGCTCATTGCAATGCAATGTAGCCAGCACACGTTCGATACCCACGAGTCAGGGCAGGAATCAATAGCTGTTTATGTGAGAATGCAGGCGTCGGCTTCAGATCTCTCTTACCTGTATGATACTAGTATCGTTGCCATGCACGCACTGAGCCTGAAGTAACTCACTCTGTTTTTTGTTGCCTATTTGATGAGGCAATTTTTGAATAATGGATGAGAAAGGGAAGATCTTGCTCAGCTGGTTTCTGAATATTATAGCAGTAGACGGCTGAAGCCTTACAGGAAAGTGGCCAAGTGTGTTGTTAGGAATGTCAGCACACTATAGTAATCCTATGTGTAAGATGTGTGTTATATACTTGTGCAATAGTACGTCCATGATGCAATGAGGTGTGTTGTACTGGTGCGATATTACATCCATGATGCAATAAGGAGGTGTTATAAGAGTGCTATAGTACATCCGTGATGCAATGAGGTGTGTTATATTGGTGCGATAGTGCATTCATGATGCATTCTGGAAGTGTGTTATACTAGTGCAATAGTGCACCCATTATGCAATGAGTGAAAACAATGCTATATGAGGCATGAATAATATTTAATGTGTGCATATTTGTAGAGATTTTAGGAAAGCTTGCATGAGTAAATTGAGGGAAAGGGAGAGAAAGAAAGTGAGAGAGAGGAAGAGAGAGAGAGAGAAAGAGAGGGAAAGAGAGAGAGAGAGAGTGTGTGTGTGTGTGTGTGTGTGTGTGTGTGTGAGAGAGAGAGAGAGAGAAAGAGAGAGAGAGAGAGATGTAAAGGGAAGTGAGAGAGAAAGAGGTAAAGACATGGAGATGAATGTAAGTGGATGAGGAAAGGAAAAGGAAATATGGAATGAAAAGGAAATTAAATTACTGTGAATGTGTGCATGTGTATGTCTGTATGTGTAGGTGTGTGTGAGTGTGCTTATTTCCATACTTTTATAAATGTGTTGAATTCTTAGAGGGTGGGAGGGATATTGTGGAGGTAAGACGAGTCGTGTTGGTAAAGGCCAACTCACGGGACTAGGAATCAGAGTAGCGCTATACTCAACAAGAAGAGCAAGATGATATCCCGTCCCCTTGAAATCTGCATTATTTCTGATGGGCTTTTGTGTTCCTCACACTCCCGCCCAAGAAATGAGGTTTTAGTGAATCTCCTGGGAAATCCTGGATGAAACGCTTCTCGCAGAGTCAAGCAAGCGGTATGTTTTTTCTAGGTTCGTGCACATCCTGGGGAGGAAGGTAGCGTGCTAGGTTCGTTGTGAACCCGGCCGGTTGTTTGTGGATGTTATTTCAGAGATTGATTGGGCCTGCAAAGTCAAGAGGTGTACAGCTTTCTTGAGTGATGACTTCCAAGGCTGATCTATTTGCATAATGGGGCAGCAATATCTGGATGATTATGATGAGTGGGGAGGAGGAGGAGGAAGATGAGGAGCTATGCTTTGTGAGTTTGGTAGATGTGAGAAATGATTAGTAAAACGTAGAGGCAAAGATGCATCTTGTGGTTAATATTCAATGGGAGTTGGAGGAGTAGGGGGGGGGGGGGGGGTGGGGAAGTAATGATGATTGTTGGTGTTAATAGTCGATAGACCTCCCTGTACCAGAAACAAACTGTGTCTCCACCCGTAGTAAGCAACCTCATTGAAAAGAGAAAAGTAACTGGAATATTAGAGAGGAAAATAGTCTAAATCTGGATATGCTAAGAGAGTGAAATGAAAAAAGGTGGAAAGCTAAAGTAAGGGAGGGCTGGACAGAGTGAGGTGGAGAGGAAAGGAGAGAGAGAGAGAGAGAGGGAAAGAGAAGGGGGATGAAGAGGAGGACGAAGAAAGAGAGAGGGGGGCATGACATTTGTGGTAAATAAAATTGTCTGGGTGAAATTTGAGATTTTAATTTGTATAAAATATTGGAAAATATGGGTAGTTTTAAAAATTGAGCAAGCTCTTTCAATATTGGGACGTGAAAGAAAAAAGTAAAGCTTACATGACATAGTTTGAGAGAGAGACAGACAGACAGACAGACATAAACAATACAAAATTATTCATTTGTAGATGAAATGAACAGGAAATTTTCTTATAAAGGAAAGACATTTCAGAACTGTAACTGCGGCCTCTGGCATTGAACATTGGCGTTATTGTTATGGCTGGCAGAGTAACATGATACATGAATGAGGAATGAAAGGTAAGTAAACAATACTGTACAGAAAAGCAAACCTCCTTGGCCCCAGTATTAATTTCATCGCTGCGAGGGGTGTGCGTGTCAGCAGAATTGGGGGGGGGGGGGGGGGGGGGGGGGAGAGTCGAAATCTATTGTGGAAACTAGTCCCAGACAGATAGCCAATTAGTGGAAGTGGCTCCCCAGGGCACGGACTGGTCCCAAGGTCACGTCCGGATGTTAGTTGTAGGAATATAGTCTAGTGTTCCCAAGAGGAACAGCGTATGCCCGTAGAAATCAGGACGGATCGAGATTTATTCCTTTTCGCACCATTTTTCTCTCAGTCCGGCCCCTCCGGAGTGTAATGTAAGATAGAACACCAACCCAGCCATGGTGATAGAGAGAGGGGAAGAATTTTTCCTCGCATTTTCATTAATGTTGTAGATGAAATGTGTTTCTCTGCAGCATGCATGGTGCATTATGGGAACTGCTGGGGGAAGGGGGGGGGGAGGAGGTCTTGGGATGCGTGTTGCGAGGGATATTAAAGACAGGATGTCTCATTTGCAAAAGTCATGAAACTTGGCAGGAATCAGCAATATACGCTAACAATAACTTGTATGAAGTCTCAAATTTGTAGCTTCACAAACGTTTTCAGGAAAAGGGAAAATTTATTCCTGTATATACCTGAAACCTAAGGACCATGGTCTACTTCCATATACCGTATTACAATGCTTGATCAACATGCGCCATTTGCCCCAATGCATCATGGTGTATTGTGAAAAGTTGTGATGAGTGCTATTGCATATTGCAGTCTCAGGTATCTACACTTAAGATTGGATGACCCGTTGAAACCTACTCAAACTCTAGCAATCACTATAATTCCACATGGAGTCATTTTCCAGTTCCACTATAGGGAGGCACGTTCTTATACATTATTTCTTCCATTTTCTGTGTTTTTTACCAATAAATATAGTTTTGACCTGCAAAAGGGCTACCCTGTCTTTAAAGGACAATACTGCCCTACTCTGACAAAAGGAAGCAAGTGACAAATCACTCAAATCTGGGTTATTGGTACCCAGCATTCCCTACACACAGGCACAATCTGGACAAGAGATATTCATCTTGCTGCGAGATACTCAGTCTAACATGATGTGGTGTTGCACTGATACCGCTGCAAGTGACAGACACATTTTGCTCATTTACAAGAAAAGTCCCGTTAGTTGCTTCCTTTTGTCAGAGCAGGGCAGAATACTGCCTGCCACAAGAACAAATGGATTTCAACAGAAGCAGCAAAATTAGGTCATCAATGAAGAATTGCATCTATTAATTGGAAAATAAGACTATGAAAATGTTCTTTTTACACAATCCAGAGATTAACCTGAATTTGGTGGGCTTTTTCTTTATGAACCTGTTATCTATACCTCACTTTCAACAATTTAATCTATTGATTTTGTAAAAAAAAAGAATATTTTAATCTATAGGTAATTAATAGCTTTAAGGAATATGTGCCATATTGGAAGAAGCTTAATCATGTTCTAAAATCATAACCTCTATCTATGACAAGAGTCTTTTTATTTTGTAGGGATCTTTATGTGGGATAACATTGTCTTCATATCTCATCTTTAAGGAAGTGTGTCTAAAGCCTTGCAGGTTCATTTCAAGACTACTCTCTTTCTTCCAAGACCCAGATTTCTTTTCTTTTTCTTCTCTGAAACATTACTCACAGAAATTTCAATCCTAATATGTGCCATTGGGTATATTGCGGTGTAGAATGATTATTGCAAATTACTTTTCCATTCAGATTTCTGCGTCTCATATTACCTATGAATAATCAGTCAAAAGTTGGTTTTCTACTAGATGTTTCTGCCTGTGGGGTTGTGAGCTGCAAACGAGAAACATGCGCGGAATCTGTACCACACGTGTAGCTACTTTCTGCCAGATTCGGTTTCTTGCTAGGAGCTATGTAAATGAATGACATTTTTGCACCCTGTCCTTCTCTGGTGATTTGATATGTGACATTTTTGCGAGTGCCATCAGCTTCTTGAAGAAAGCGAAAAGTGAAGGAACAAATGGTCTTGTGCGTCATTGTCAAATATGAAACTTAACTGATCACAAAATATCAGTGTGCAGATTAAAAAAATATGAAAGGCTGTGGACTCAAAGCTTGAACATGAATGATATTATTTCAGTAGGAATCATATGATTTCCTAAATAATAGTGGGGGTTTGTCACTTTTACAAACAGAATTAAAATAATTTTTCTAGAAGCAAAAATAATAAAAAATATTTTTCTTGAAGCAAAATATGCCCCGAAGTGTTTTTCTCATCTTGTTTTTGAGGAGTTGGGTCGAAGTAGTACATGAAAGGAAAATGTCAAGATTTGTCTTCAAAATAATTTCACCCACATCAACTTGTTTTCTTCTTCTCAACTAATGCGTTCTTGAAAAGGTCACAAAGCAAAAAACAGGCACACAGAGAAGTCAGTTTTTGTGCTCCTTTTGGGTTGAAATGATTTCTGAGTTGGAGCAAATCCACCTGTAGCTGGAAGAAGAATATTCCATCATAGCTTGCTCAGGAAGGTGGGTGAGCTCTACATCTCAAGGCTTGACTCATCATGAGAGAGAGAGAGAGACAATGAGAGAGACAGAGAGACAGATAAAGATAGAGAGAGGAAGGGACAGAGAGAGCAAGAGAGAGAGAGAGAGAGAGAGTGGACAGAGAGAGACAGACCGACAGACAGACAAACAAAAAGGGGGACAGACAGACACACAGATGGACAGAGAGAGAAGAAGAGGAATGACAGAGAGAGAGATGGAGAGAGAGAGAGAGAGAGAGAGAGAGAGAGAGATAGAAAGAGAGAGAGAGAGAGGGAGAGAGAGAGGGAGAGGGGGAGAGGAGGGGGGAGGGAGAGAGAGAGAGGGGGGGGGGGGCAGAGAGGAACAAAGAGAGAGAGAGAGAGAGAGAGAGAGAGAGAGAGAGAGAGAGGGGGTAGAGAGGGAGAGGAGACAAAGAGAGAGAGGGGGGCATAGAGAGAGAAAGAGGAAGAGAGAGAAAGGGGGAGAGAGAGAGAGAAAGTAGGAAGGACAACTAGTGAAAGAGAGAGGGATGGACTGACAGAGGAATAGAGAGAGAGAGAGAGAGAGATTGATGGGGGGAGCGGGGAGACTGGGTAGGAGAGAGGAAGGTGGGAATGAAATCAGAATGACGTATATTGATGGCTGTTTTGTTGCTTAGAGATCTCACATAGCTAATCACCATATATTATTCATACCTGGATGACTCTACCCAATGCTGAAAAACAAACTCTACTGCCGGTATACCCAAGTGAGGGGGTAGCTGCCATTGGTAAGAAAACACCTGATGTCCCGTGATTCGTCAATGTCCCAGCTTTAGAATCTGTAATGCCCAATGGGCAGCATCCCATTAACTCTGTTCATGTATGCAAAATAAACGCAACATTTCCAGCACTTTGGCCAATGCCTTATTGCTTATAGCTGTGTTTATGAACGGGAGTCACTCAAATAATGTGGTATTTGTGTCCTCCTTTCTTCTGGCTGTTTTGCTCCTGTTTTGTGGCTTGAGACCAAGTGAAAATACTGTAATATTGCGGTAAACAAATCTTGTAAACTGTGTCTGCAAAATATCCATAAAAGTTGCGGCTTGTGCATCGCACTCTGTTAAGTGATTCTAATCACAACGCTCATATTGCATAGCAGAACTCATGAACATCACGTATTTGTTCTAGCAAGGGGTATGGGTATGGGGAGAGACCATGGCATCCAACATACCGCAATATTACAGCTATTTTTGTGTATATGAACAGTGTTATGATAGGCTCACTGGAAATGTGCTTATTGCTATGCATCAGTAATATCACGGTATTATGGTTTATGAACAGGGCTATGGATACTGTACCTACATAGTGGCTGGATACATGGATGACTATACCGAATGCTAAACACAAACTGTAATGCAGGAATACCCAAGGGTGATTAACTCCCGTAGGATTGTCTGGCATTAGCAAGCCAAATGAGGGAAGGTGTTCAACAGAAACAAGGTGCATGCATAAGAAAGGGGTCTGTATGGGATATCCATACATGTAGTTAGTTTGCCCTGATTGTGATTGAGTTGAGATGATGGCTTGTAATTTCACGGACTCGTAACATGTGAGATGGAGGTGTGAGGAAGGCTGTGATTTAGGTCATGCCGTTTGGACGTTAGCAGTCAAGGCTGACTGCATTGTGAGCAATTTTGCTCATGATGTTTCATCAGTTGATGAAACAAATCTCTGGAGGAACATGAACAACTGGCTTTACACTCCTTAACTCCTTGAGACCCTCTGCACTAATTTTGTGGCACACAAAGGGTTGATACATGAATATGTATATATGTCCGGATTTTTAATTTGTACCATGAATTGTTGATATATTGCATTCGGGGTAAAAAGTTAGGGGGAAAAGTGGAGTGTGTTACCAAACAAAACAGATGAATTGATGTAAAGAAAATGAACAGAAAGTTAAACAGGATATCGTTATGACATGCAAAATATGAATGGAAGATTTTAGCAAGTTAGATATAGAACAAATCAATAGATGATTAAATTTATTACGATGTACAGTGAATGAGCAGTAGGTTTCGTAGGATGTATGCAAAATGATAATTGAAGGTTAAATAAAAAGCAGAGCTTGAAGAGGAATAGCCTCCTCTATATTTACAGAGTGTAGAAATATACTAACATCCCTTCTTGCAATGTCTAGCCTGTGTGTGAGCACCAGGGCTGTAGAAGCAAAACAAATCTCTCTTATTACTGGTGTACGTGACGGGGGAATATTTCACCTATGTCTCCTGATAATATCATGTCCATAACTTACCCATATATGGGCTTGACTGCGTGAGTTTGTCCACTGTGTCTGATTACAGACAGCACGCAGGCAGAATGTTGACATGCTTTTGTACCCTCACTCAAGTATGATTCATGTATTCACCAAACGAGTGCTGGTGATATTCTTATCATTACTTGTAGTGGCATATCTCTAAATATTTAATGGCTATGTTTTTATGTTCATTTGTTTTATTGATTTTTTAAGTGGGACTGATATCTATTTTTAGAGTTAGAGCACTGGTGATGTCCTTTATATAATTTTTTTTTTAGTAACATACATCCAAATAATTTATGGCCATATTTTGATAATCATTTATGTTTTTAAGTGGGACTGATACATCTTATTATTGTTGTTGGTGAGCCATAAATGTATTCACCAAGTGAGTGCTGGTGATATCTTTATCACTACTTTTAGTGACCATATATCTTAATATTTAATGGCCATGTTTTTATGTTCATATATTTTATTGATTTTTTAAGTTGGACTAATATATGTTTTTAGGGTTAGGATTAAGGTTAGTGTAAGAGTACTGGTGATATCTTTTTTATCATTACTTTTAGTACATGTAACATACATCCAAGTAATTTATGGCTATGTTTTGACATTTATATTTTAAGAGGGACTGATATATTTTTGTTGTCGCTGATGAGCCATAAATGTGATTCATTAATGGCAATGCTCGTAATGCCCAGCAGAAAACATCGTCATCACATGTTTGGTCAAGCCAGCGATAATATGGAGAGTCCACCGTATCCAACATACAGCAATATTATAGCTTATTTGGTGTACTGTATGTGAAATGTTTTAATAGGAGTCCTGGAAACTTGCTTACCGATGTCATTGGTAATATTATGGTATTATGGTACATGAACATCTGTTTTGATGCATATAAATGGTGTTTGAAGAGTTGCTGTATGTGAGAAAATTGTCTTTCTGACTTGCATCAGTAACATTGTGGTATCATGGTTTATATGAACCGTGTTTAAAGAGGCTAGCTGGAAACTTGCTTACTGACATGAATTGGTAACATTGCGCTATCATAGTTTTTACATGCTGAGCGTATGCTCCATTAGCATTGTGGATCCTCGATGATGTCATCGGCTATATATAGTCATGAAGTTCAGCCACAGCAATCCATGGCATGGCTCTATTCACTGTAGCTTGGTTTTCAGGCTGTGAGGCATTTTAATCTAAACTACAATATTCAATAAACGGGTCTGGCTGCAGTAGACTAATCTACTCAATTCTTTCCCCGGCGCACATATACATATATAGAATGGAGGGAGAAAAAAGGAAAATGAAGGAGTGATTAGTCTTGGAAGTACTAGACTCTTATCTTTAAGTTTGGATTAGATATATGTCTAAAAGCCTGAGAGCTAAGCTAGATTCACTGTGAGACAGGTGCACTGGGAGCATGCTTTGATAGGTTAGCTCCCCCATCAGTCACAACGCTCTTTGTCTTTCACTTGGTTGTATGATGATGACATTGGTATAGGACAACATCTCACATGGGACAGTCATTTCCTCACTATGTCATGCAGAGGTATGACCTATTAGGATTCGATTATTTATCCATTTTGATACTCAATCACTACATATTGTGAGCCCAGTGCCATTGATAAGATCAACTTACACCCAATCTGACAAAAGTATTATCACTTGAAAAATGTGTTTCTAGATACATGCTGCCAATTATTATGACACTGGTGTGGGACAACATCTCACATGGGACAGTTATTACCTCAACATTTCAGAGAGTAGATGCTTTTCTCTGAAGCATATATTTCATAGGACACTTATCTCTGTGACACACAGGTGCTTGTCTCTCACCTGCCTGTATAACCATGACACTGGTGTGGGACAACATCTCACATGGGACAGTTATTACATCAGCATCTTCATACAGTATAAAGCTACACTGGGTGTTATTTATTGGACAAGACAGTTTCCTCTCTAATTTGTCCATTTTGATACTCAATCACTGAATATTGTGAGCCCAGTACTATTGATAAGATCAACGTACACCCATTCTGACAAAAGTATTATTACTATCACTTGAAAATATATTTCTAGATACAGGCTGTTAATGCATGGTGCAGTGTGTAATTCACCAAAATGCCTCCGTTTTGATGATTGATGGATTGCAGTAATTTGATTTGGAAAATGAGACCCTTCTACAATTAAACATGCCATATTCTCCTGCACATGCATTTCACTGAATGCTTGTCATTACTATAGACAGGGCTGTATCCGTAGGCATGACACTTACATCGCTCCCATGCTATTGTCTCTTATCTCTGGGGGAAAGAGTTTTGTCTAAAAGATTGGTTCTCTTCAATTATTTCTAGGGGGTGTGGCTTAATATCAGGAGCCATAGAGACCCGAGGATGACCATGGGCTATCAGCGAAGGGTGGAATGCCAAGGCATGCACTTTCACCAATTTTGCTAATGCATCTCAATTTTGTCCAATTTAGATTTTTTTTTATCACTGATATCAATGCTATTTCTCTGTGTCTGCCCCTGAAACTTATTTTCCATTTGTGGTCATTATCTTGGCAGATTCTTGCTTTGGTTGCGCATCTACCATTGCTTGATTGAGTCAGCTGAGAAATGGTTGTTTTCTGTCTCTGTCTCTTTCTCAATCTCTCACTATGTCTCTGTATGTGTTTCTCTATACCACCTTGTGTCTCTCAATATCTCTCTACCTATTTTCATACCCCTCTCTTTCTCTGTATGTATCTCTTAATATTTATCTGTCTCTTTATGTCTCTATATATCTCTCTATCTCTGTCTCTACCCAGCTCTCACTATGTCTTTATGTAGCTCTCTATATTTCTCAATACATCTCACTATGTCTTTATGTAGCTCTCTGTATTTCTCAATACATCTCACTCTGTCTCTATCTCTCTCTGTCTTTATATTTATCTCCATGTCTCTACATATCTCTTCTCTCTTTGTGTCTCTATATTTCTTTGTATGTCTCACTCTGTCTCTACATGTATATCTTTCTCTCTGTTGTTATGTGTCACTATGTCTCTATATCTCACCATATCTATATTTCTTGATATGTTGCTCTATGTCTCATTATGTATCTTTATCTATATGTCCTTATATTTTTCTCTATAAATGTCTCTATATATCTCCATCTCCATATTTCTCTATATGTTGCTCTATGTCTCACTGTGTCTCTATATACCTCTCTCTGTCTCTATATTTCTATATCTCTCTGTGTCTCTGTATGTCTCTATATCTTTCTATGTCTCCATACTTTTTATTTAACTCTATATGTCGCTCTGCCCTGCATTCTCTGTTACATTCTTGATGCAGTCCCCATTGTATCCTCCCATCCTTAATCTTCACTACATTTCAGTCATTTTCTCCACTCCCTCCCACACCTCCATTCATTCTCCCTGTCCCTGTCATCCTCCCCTCTCAATTTCATCCTCAACATATTTAACACCCACATCATACCTAGCCAGGGGAAATCAGCTCCATTGCATGGGGGCCCTGTGAGCTAGGTTGTAGTATACTCAGCGTTGACTAAGGGGATCAAGTACTAAGGCTGATTGGATGGATGGATGCAGAGAGAGAGAGAGAGAGAGAGAGAGAGAGATAGAGAGAGAGAGAGAGATAGAGAGAGAGAGAGAGAGAGAGAGAGGGAGGGGGTGCAGAGAGAGAGAGAGAGAGAGAGAACATCAGGAATAAGAGAGGTTAGCATTAAGAGAAAGAGGGATGTGAAGAAAGTATATAGAGGGGAAGAGAGAGAGACAAAGAGAGTGAGAGAGAGAGAGAGGACATGAAGAGAGGGGAAGAGAGAGTGAGAGAGGAGAAGAAAGAGGGTGGGCGAGAGAGATAGCATAAAGAGTAAGAAGGGGTAGCAGATAAAGAGAGAGGGATGGAGAGAGAAAGAAGAGAGAAGAAGAGAGGATACAGAAAGAGAGAGAGAGAGAGAGAGTCATACCTTGAATCTTGGTTAATGCAGCAATGAGATTAGTTACCAAGGCGATAATAACATCAGGGATGGCTTAGAAGACTTGTAAGATGATTAAGAGAAATGCAGAAACCGGGAGATGAAATCTGCTCAGAGATGGAGGAATTTGTGGTGGCTGGTATGTTGTTGAAGGCAGGGTAGAAGCTTATTTTTCAGCCCCTCATTCATGACCTAGAAAGGTTTAATATATGTATTGTGATGAGCCTGATGTATGATGTTCATGATGTTTGTGATGTAAATGATGTATATAAGGAATGCATTATGTATACGAGGTATATATATGATGTATATGAGGTACGTATGATGTATACAAGGTATATGTTATGTCTCTGAGGTACATATGTGGTGTGTATATGAAATATATATGATGTACGATGTATATTAAGTATGAAAGAGGTCCTAGTTTGAAAAGAAACTGCCCTGTGGATTAGTGCATGAGCTAAAAAGTGCAGGAGGAATAGGGCAGAGGGAAAGAGAGAGAGAGAGAGGGAAAGAGAGAGAGAGAGAGTGAGAGAGAGAGAGAGAGAGAGAGAGAGAGAGAGAGAGAGAGAGAGAGAGAGAGAGAGAGGAGAGAGGGAAGAGCAAGGAGAAAAAAATGTTGAAGAGAAAAGAGAAAGGGCAAGATAAAAAAAAATGGGAAGATACTAAAGAGAGAGAGTGCACAGGTTAGAGAAATTGGAAAAAGAATGTGAGAGAATAAGCCAGGTGAAATGAAAAGGAGATATATTGTTCGTATATTATGTTGATGTTAAACATACACAGACACTGATAAAAACTGTCTGTAATGATCAATGTATAATACTAAAAATGGGAAAAAATGATTGACATCAAAAACATCTGAGTGCCCATTCATTTCATTCATTCATTCATTTTATTTTCCCACAAAACAACAAAATAGAACAAAATCAATGCATACATTCAGGTACAATAAACATTTACAACAAACAAACCTTAATGAACACAATTTAATCATAAAAACAATATTTTTTGTGGAGGGGTTTTAGTAGAGACAAGAAAATTCATCCAAACCTGGTCTATACCTGAGACACAATACGAAATAGTTATATCTCTTACAATATAACCACTTCTCAAAAGTGGCTCTTGAAAACATAAACCTTCCTCTCTGTCACTTGCCGTGCAATGTTTCCACTGAACCGCCTTCGTCACTTGTCAATCGGATTCCCATTAAGATTCGCGAAGCCTCTGGAAAATCACATTAAGATGGTAAAAACCTGTCTTTGTGAAAATACCCCCAGGGTGGCAGCCGTTCATTCCTATTAGGGCGGGGTGCACCGCTGAGCATTCCTATGCATGGCAACTCGCAATGGTCAGTCAGTAACTGACATCATTTCCTGTCAAAAATATGGAGTTTGATCTTTTCCATTGCAGTCTTCTGGGCAGCTGGCTTGAAATAGTTTGATGTATTTTTGAGGAATGACAAGTATAAAGCAGCGTTTGGGGAAGTGGGGAGATTGCATATGCATTATAGTGTATGCCGAGGCTTGTTATTGACCAGGGGGAAATATTTGGTTATGGAGAGATGTTTAAAATGAGAGGGAGGGAGAGGGTGACAGAGAGAGAGAGAGAGGGAGAGAGAGAGAGGGATGGAGATGGAGATGGAGAGAGAGGGAGACGGAGACGGAGAGAGAGGGAGACGGAGAGAGAGGGAGATGGAGAGAGAGAGAGGGGGTGGTAGACAAAACTAGGTCTTTGATGAAGATGGACACAGTGAAATTAGATTAAAACTGGAGATCTGTGTCGCAAGTGAAAGGGAAAACATGCAAGAAGGGGGGAAATAGTTGAGAGGACGACAGAAATAGAGAGAAAGAGAAGAAAAAGATGGAAGGAACAGGATAGAGCCAGATGAGTAAACAAAGATGAGCAGACAAGAAGTTGAGAGAAAACACTGAAAGCTAGAATGAATGTAGAGGTAGAAAATGCAATAACATGTCTATATGTAAACACAATCAAATTAATGAAGACACTGGCGTCTTGATACATTTGTTTGTGTTTACATTTCCAGCACCATCGCAAGGTCATACATTTTGAATTTTTTGTTTTGTTTTCAAAGTTAAATTTACTTGTTTTAATATACACTATTACATACTTAATTGCAACATATTTTGTGGTGTATGTTTTTACAATGTTTATTTTGGCATTCGTGTATACTAAATTACATTAATAATTTGTTTATTGTGTGTATTTAATGATCATGCTTGATTTGTCGGTCTATACTTTGTATGTCAAGTATATGTCAATGCACAGCATAAGCAATGTGTTTTTTAAATATGTATCTTATATATTGATTGATAAGGAATTAAAAACAAATCTTAATGGATTTGATTTGGATAAAGATCAAAAAAATAAATGAATACAGTTACAAATGATATGTTGAATATATGGTTTCAATATTTATCATGTGATCAATATTTTGATAAAACTCTTGTTGGTGTTATTCATTACATCTCCATATATTCTATTTTGAGATACAACATTGAAAATGTTTTCTGTATAAACTCATTCCCATACTTGATTATATGTCTGGAAAGAATCCAAGTTCAAGTTCCTTATATACATTTTTCTTTGTTTCTTTGTATCTCCCCTCCACAGGTAAGATGTACTCATATACAGCATTGGGGTGTGGTGAATGAACATTGATCACAGTGAGTGATTTACATGACATCTTGTTTTGTGGGAAGGTGGAACTGCAAATATGGTATGGTACAGATCTAAAATCATTCTTAATAAGGATCATAAAGTAACAAATGTGCTACTTCAACCTGGCTCTTGTACGAGCTGTTGAAAAAACACTTTGACACTTTTGAAAAATGATATTGAATAAGTTACACGGTGGTGATACGGAGCAATCATTGTGACGCTTTTGTGACTAACATGGTTCTGAGGCAAACAAGCGGTCCCCATTATGGCGTATCCCAATCCTGTGTCCGCGACAGATTCCCACAGACATCTCCTTGAAGGCAAGAAATCGCAATGCCAGTAGGGTGTCAGTTCAAATAATCAGCTGAGACATAGCCCAAGCCTGGCAAGTGAGGAAACCCCCCATCATCCATCCACCGCAGATTTACTCTGGGATTTTACCCTGACAAGCCACTGAAGACAAGGAGACAGATTCAAACACATAGAGTGTCTGTGAAGGGCCCTCCACAAGACAGCTTTCTTCCAATTCTCCAATCCGCCAAAAATCAGCAGTCAATAAATGGTGTGCCCCCTCGTCGGTTCAAGCCCTGCAAAGTTTGCACACGGCCCTAGTCATCGTTTACTCTCCGCCTCGTACAGACCCAGACTGGCAAACACAGTTTCCATTTCCAGTTTTCTGAATGGAGGGAAGGGATGATGGAGGAGAGGGATGTGTTCACACGATCTTCACTCTTTGTCTCAGAGAATGAATGTTAACCCACCTACTACAGGAACAGGGTCTACCCAGTTTGCAAGTTTCCTACTTAAAAACGGGGACCGGTTATATCCAGTCCACAGAAACTTACAGATCTCAGCTTTTTTTTTAACCTTTAATAGTTTAGCTTCTGTTCAGGATTGTATCATTTATATTTCTTTATTATCCAATTATTCTCAAACTTGTTTTGCTCTGCAACAGATGTTGCACATCTTTGTTGATGAGAGGTAGGTAGTTTTATCTCATAGATGAGAGAATCCCTCCTGATGTTCATGTTGAGTTCCTTGGAAAGCAAAAGGTCATTGCAAAAACAGAGTAGATACTACATGGGCATGCTATCTTAACTCTGTGTGCTAGATAAACTGCTGTTCTATGGGATTTGTGTGTATAACTTTTTATTAAAATAGCATGTGGCACTCAAATGGTGAACAGGAGACAATCAAGACTAAGTGTATTTTGTGTTGTTAAACATTGAACTTGCAGCAGAGTGCTTAGGATGGTAGGGATGTGAAGGAACAGGCTGTGGGGCCATTCATGTGATTTTGCCTTTGATGCGTTACCCAGGCAACGGAGACGTCTCGGGGGGCCAGGGAGAGATAGGAGATGATGTGCTAAAATATTACATCCAATGTACATGTAGTACTGCATGCTACATCTTGTGTCTTTTAATGAAGGTTAAAGATGTGCGGTGGTGCACACTGTACATTCTGCACATTATACTTATGGGAGATAGCAAGAAGAAAGAAGAAGATGGTACAGGAAATGGGAGGGGAAAGAGGAAGGGGGAGAGAATGAATGAGGGTTGGGCATACAAGAAAGGGGATGAAAAAAGAAGATAGGATGTTGCGATGGCGCTGAAAGTGCACATAAAAATACAAACCAATAAAAATGCTTTAGAAGAGAAGTCCGGTGCAATATTTTGGTCAGAGACCTTTATCAAGAATGATGTGCTAAAATATTTGTTTGTGTAATATGAGAGAGAAAGAAAGAGAGAGAGGGACAGACACAGGGGGAGAGAGACAAAGAGAGAGAGAAAGAGAGAGAGAGAGAGAAGGAGGGGGTGAGTAGAGAGAGAGAATGTGCACACATTTTGATGTAGGAGGTAGTTCTGAGGTGAAGTGTTGATATGCTTTTTGTTATATGAAGGTCAATAAACAAACGACTTGTGATGAAACCTTTGAAGATTGCACTGTCTTTCATATACTCCACCAGATCAGCAACATATCAAATAAGGAAGAATAGAAGTGAAATATTTATTCCTGAAATAACATTCACTAAATGCAAACAACTTGACAGAATTCTGTCACTTTGATGTACACAAGATTTAATATCAATATATCAGTAAATTTCAGAATTTATCATATTGTTTCTACAAATGTTCTCCTTGTCACTTGTTTATAAAAGGAGTATTTGGTAACTTAGAAGAAGCTTGTGGATGAGTAATTGCAGCATCTTAAGACGGTGCTGCTATCTCATGATGATTAATATTTCTCGTCCTCAATTTTGTTTTGACAAAAAAGAGATGATGAGGGTATGATTCAGAGTCTGTTTAATTTGTGAGGAGTAAAGCAGATTCTCCGTCTCTTTGCTTCCTGACTGTCCGAGGATAGAACTGGGGTTTAGCTTGGTAATTTGATTAATATTTCTCGGCCGATGTCCACATCTTTCAGCGCCTGTGCGGTGTGTATTGTAGTGGAGGATTAGGTGTGGGTGAGTAGGCTAGGAGCTAGGAGCAGGTTGCAGTGGGGGGGGGGGGGGGGGGCGGGCGGTCCTAATCAATAGCTGGCTCTCCTTGGAGCATGGCTCTAATAGCAAATTAGGGTGAGAGATAGATGTGACTTGGTGGAAGGCAGAGAGAAGGAGGGGGAGGGAGATAGGCGGGTAGAAAGATGGAGAGAGAGGATGAGAGAGAGAGAGAGAGAGAGGGGGGGAATAGAAAGATGGAGGGAGAGAGAGAGAGGATGAGAGAGAGAGAGAGGGGGGAGAGAAAGATGGAGAGAGAGAGGGGGATAGAAAGATGGAGAGAGAGAGGATGAGAGAGAGAGAGAGGGGGATAGAAAGATGGAGAGAGAGAGAGGATGAGAGAGAGAGGGGGGGTAGAAAGATGGAGAGAGAGCGAGAGAGAGAGAGAGAGAGAGAGAGAGAAAGAGAAAGATAGAGATAGAGAGGGGGGAGAAAGAGAGGTGGGAGAGAGATAGGGAGAGAGATTTAGGGGTATAGATGTAAATAGAGAGAGAGAGAGTGAGAGAAGGAGAGCAGGCTGATTATCGGACTTCCATTTCATATCTTTGTAACAACACTGTGTCAGGGACAGGTTAAGAGAAGGGAAAGATAAGTATAATAATTAATTCCTATCCCAAAATGGAATATGTTTGGGGGGGGGGGGGGAGGGAAGAGAAAATTTTGCAAAAGTTCAATATTTTACATAAACACATTCATTGAAATAGGATATTTACCATCTGACCAAGTAATGGCCATTTAATGACGGTGGGACATTAGCCAATGAAGGATGAATGAAAAGAGCATTAACAAGGGCAAGGAAGAAGAAGACTGAACACATTAGAAAGGTTGACCATCTGATGGCCAAGCAATGGTCATTTAGTGACTGCGTGACATCACTTTGTCCTCGTCATGAATGAAGACACAAAGCAGGATGGGATGATTCAGAGAGGGCTTTCTGCCATGGTTACATCATCACATCACTCACAGCTGGTGTTGGTTGTAGCATGTCTAGATTTGGAAGTGTTGTTACCTTCTTTCACATCAAGAAATTTGCAAAAATGAACATTTTTGAAAAATTATTTATTAATTTATTAATGCTTATCAGCCTTTTCCGGCCTTCAAAATATTTTCAATGTTATGTTTAGGGAGAAGGGGGATATTCGCAAAAAATTAGATTAATTAGAATCAGATGAATACAGTAACTTACCAATCAGATTACCCTCATGTAAAATATAGCTCCAGGAAAAAATCATTATTGCAAATAATACCTTTCTCTCATGTTCATATTGAATGAATCAAATGTTCTTTTCATTCTTATTGCCCTGTGAGATGCATACCAAATACATTGTCTGTGCAATGCCCTTTTCAAATGACTATAATGATTGTAATGAAGATGATTGTTTGAAATGAACATTAAATATGTACAAGATTAGAAATGCCATCATGTATAATTTTCTTTTTTTAATGAACCAAAACCCCACGTGCAATAGATTACCCTTTCTGCAGCCAGTGAAGCATGACTGGGTAATGACATATTTAGGTGTAAATGATTGTCTCAGTTGAACACTGAATATTTACCACATTTGTAGAGCCATTGGATTTTCATTCACAAATCTCTTCCTTAAAGGGATAGTCCACTCTGTAAGTAAGTAGGTTTAAACATTAAAGAAACATGTTAGTAAGGGTTTGATTAAAATCGGTCAAAGGATAAGAAAGTTGTGATCTTTTAAAGTATTGATTTTGTAACATCAAGTGGGAGGTGCTCTCCCAGATGTTGTGTACATTTATTTTTTAAATGTCCATTTTCTCAAAAGGATTTGCATCATTCTACCTATACTTTTGATACATCATTAGAAACATTTTTATACACTAACTTCTATGTACAAAAATCATTCCTTTATCAAAAACAAAAAAGAGCAATTGATGGAATCGTAAAGCACACAACATAATATTAGAGAGCACCTCACATGTAACGTTACAAAATTGACATTTCAAATGATCATGACTTTCTTATCCTTTGACGAATTTTCATCACACCTTCACTTATATCTTTATTTTTTATTTCTGCTTTTATTGAAACCAACTCACATTTAGGGTGGATTATCCCTTTAACTTTATAAGAAGATTGCAAGCAAATAGCTTGGCCTTTCTGTGGCCGCTGATGCAGGACTGGATAACGACGGCTTTAGGATTGGAGGATGGGTCTACTGAGCATGTCTGTATCTGATAACCTTTGAAGAGTGGCGCCGATTCGTCTTAAGAACATCTTAAAGGATGCCATGTTTCCTGTTTCAGCTCTCAGAGTCTGTCAAATGACAAAAAATTGCTTTTTTAGACCAAGATTTTCAAGTAAATACCAGTCATCAGTAATCATCCGGTGTTGAACATTTCTTGCAATGAGCTGGAAATGGGCAACTTTGCCACTATTTTTAAGATAATGAGAGGGATAATGGAAGCATAAAAAGCTTTCTGCATCTCCTTTGGTGGGAATAGTTGGGAAGATAAATATAAGATTTTATTCACTCTATCGACACCCTCTCAGGTATAAGAGTTTCACATGTTCACAATCATATACAAAAACATGAATATGTAAATACAGCTTCTTCTATTTCTAGGAAGTATGTGTAATATTAATTATCAAAACACAAACTATAATAATGTGTGAACATCATCTATAATAACATGTTTGATTCAATAAATGTGCATGAATCTATCTAATACAACATCAAGCAAAATAACTTGTATAGTTCATGAAATCAAGATGCATCTTGGTGGCATTCCTTTAAGACTCCTAGAGGCCTGACTGCGTCACTGTCAACACATCCTCATCAACCACGTCCCATGGGTGGTTCAGCCTGGCTGCGTTCAGTTCACACTTTTCCCTTAGAAACAAGTTTTTCAAAGACCTAAGTTCAAGCGATTTTTCGTCGGTAGTCAAAATGATTGTGACTTAAGACGCATACAAGAAATGCTGAAAAAGGCGCAGAACACATAATTACTTAGTTTCAAGTTGTTCAGTCATATCTTTTGTACCCTCGAAACCTGTTTATCAAAGATGATTTAGTTCTCGTGATTTGTTGTCGGGTTTAAAAATTCAAGGTTATTCAAAATGCATACAAGAAACAATGAGAAAGATGCAGAACAATTCATTACTTAGCTTTGATTTCCAATTGTATCGCCATAGCAAATTTATTATTGTGATCTATGCTGGGAAGAGCAACCAACACAAGGACAGTTGGACATAGACATACAGTAAACAAATTTAAAAATAATGCACTGCAGTTGACCTACATGTATACTTCCTGGATCAAAATGCAAGGTACGACGTGTAGGAGCTTGAGAGCGAGAATGAGCGTCAATTAAAAATTATGTGAACAATCTCCGCAGTGACCAAATTGTGAAACGCATCTTGGTTTGTGATTTTGTTTGTGATTCTAGCTTTAAAAAATGGATTGAACGCACTTTCTGACTCGTGGGTGTGGCTAGCTGCTCAAGCCAGCTTTATCGGTTGTATCTTCAGTAGATGTGGACATGGAGGTGGAGACGTCATTCTAGAACAGTTGTAACAGCTCAGACTTAAGATCCCTGTTGAATTCCTTTTTGCTCTTATCTCTAAATTATATCTCCCTCTCTCTACCCCCCTCTCTTTCTCTCCTGATCTCCCATATCGATCTCTCCCTCTCCCATGCTTTTTTGTGATCATTATTACTATGACTTGTGTTGGGGATTGTTTTACTTTCATGCGGATCAGCCTGGGTTTTGGGAGAAAGGTGTGAGGATCAGCTGTTTAGTTAACCCAGTGCTCACTGTTAGATTATCTGGCTTTGTGAAGCATTGTCAAATTAGGATGTCAAAATTTGCCATGGAACTGCAGTAACTGAAGTAGTGTGGTTGAATTGCGTCCTAAAGGAATTTGAAGTTCATTTATAGCAACCTCATACAAAACAGTCAAGTATCACAAAATCTCAGAAAGTACTTTTTCCTCATCTGTAGTCTGACTGTGCTCTTTGCTTTTCCTCCCTGTTTTTTCTGTGTTAAAACAATTTTTTTTGTTCCTTAAGAAAAAATACATGTAGGTGATATGAAATATATGAGACATTTTGATATCTCTTTCATGAACTTTGACATGGACTAATATCCAGCAGTTTGAAGAGATATATCTTTTTAAAAATAAAGCAAAGAGAAAGGCCACAGGCTTACTGTATATAGCCAAGTGTGAGATTGCAGCAATCATAAAAAAAGCAATTTGTGACCTCATGAATCCTCTCCCATGCTGAAGTTCAGCCCAAATTGAGAGCAGCTCCCGTCATTATTTGCCAATTTGGAGGCTTGACAATCCTTGGGACCTAAGCTGGAATAAAGCAGAAGAAGAGGAGGAGCAGTTTTTGACCTCGTTTTGCTCCATTTGTGGCTGAGTTAACCTGATTCTGGGAGATATTTGCCTCTTAGGAGTGGCCTATCGAGAGGAGTGTCGGAGAAGGAGGAGTGATGGTTGGGAGGGGGAGGGGGGGGGGGATGTCAATAAGATTGGAGCTGATTAGAAACTATTGCAAGAAATAGGAAGCACTAAAAGAACAATTTATACTGGTTTTAAACTTTAGTTTAAATCAGAGTGAAGAAGAGAAATATTACATTAAAAGATGAAGAGTGGTGTGGGAAAAGGATCAATAATCATTGCTAAAATCATGCAAGTTACTATGGTTTTAGACCTTGTTTTAATTGAATCAATTGAGATGAGCAGTGGTATATACCAAAGTAACTAACATGAGTTGCAATGACTATTGACATTTTTTAAGTGCACACGCTAAATCAAACGCAATTATCAGCTTGAATGCCAAGAAATCTGAAAAAGGGTGGTCTTAATTTAAAACTCCTTTATGACTTTTGGGCCTATAGTGATTTTATTTCTTGTTTTATTTTATATCATTTTGTTTGGTCCTCTCATACCAGAGTAGCCCCTTCAGTGAGCTAAGTACTGTTTTTCTCAGGGCCCTGGATAATTTTTAGTAGGATTTATACATGAAGGGATACAAAGTCTTATGACAGAGCCGACAGAAGCGGGGACAAAGAGATAACATGACATCAAGAGATATGAAATGTAAAAAGAGACAGTGATATATGAAATTCCTGAAGCACTTAAATTTGAGTTCAAGATTTTGAAGCAAAGTATACAAACAAAAAAAAACAGGGCAAATAAACTGAGGATATTCCCACCAGCTATGAGAATTAGGTTAGAGATACCAGAGAGTAAGGTTTGAAGGCTCCACTAAATCTGTTCATGCTTGGTACTGACCTAATGATGTATTAGAGCATGGAGTTTTGTCATTGGAGTCCCAGCACCCGTTGCCATGGGTATCGGATGACACCCCGCATTGAGGCAAATTCCTCTAGTCTCAGCGACGCCCCATCATCCTCTCCCCTCTCTTTCTCCCTTAACTCACTCCATCAGGGCAGAACTCCTAATGAATTTGCTAACAACATAAAGAAGGAGAGAGAGCGACGTGCTACAAGTGTCGTGGCCTACATATTTGATGTAATTTTTTTCATTGTGATCCATGGATTTCTAGATGTGATGTTGGAATGGCGAGTCGGGATGGCGGCTGAGGGAAGGGGCGGGGCAGGCAAAGGTGGCATGGGAGAGATAGAAAATTGAGGCGATGGTTATCTCAAATTACAGAGGCTGTTGTGGAATGCATAATGAGTGTTAGTGGGTTGCGCCGTCGCTCCAGAGGCTGTTAATTTGTCATCGTAGGTCTCTGGCCGACGGCCATTAATCAAGCACGCATCCCACTCCAAATTTATTTCCATGATTCATCTGTGATGTAATGCGCAATATGGAAATCAGCGGGTGTACAAATAATGGTGGCACACCAGTTGATAGAGATATGCTTGCTCGCGAGTTGAGTTGTTTGGATTTGATCAAGAGCGTAATGGAGACGGTAGAACATTTATGTGTCTGCCGCATTCAGTCTTGGGATGAGCTGAACCTGCCTGAGGTGGTACTGACATACCTGACTAGCATTCATGTTTGTTAGGCATGCAGTGTTGCACTTCATGTTGAGAACTTTGGCTTAAATTGCATAGAGAGATATGTAATTATGCCTATTCATTATGCACTTACAAAAATGTTAAGTTTATTAGTATTATTAGTATTAAAGGTGGACCTATGCTGTAGATTTACTCTAGAGCATAGTGATTGCTGCATGAGTAGCATGTAAAGTCCTTTGACAATGTGAAATGGGTTTTTTTTCCAAATCTATTCAGCTTATGTGCAGTAAATTCATTATGTTTTTACATTGATATCATTGTTCAAAATATGTGTAGCATTTAAATCCATGTGGTTAAAATTGCTGTAAATATTGCTACAATAGTATTGTAGAGAAATATGTACTATGTATAGTCTACCCCTCCACCCCTCCCCACCCCTCCACCACCACAACCCCTTCTTATCCTCTACACCATCCCCTCCCTTACCCGTACCCCAACCCTACCCCTCTCCACCCCCTGCACCACCCCTCCCTACCCCTACACCCCCCCCCCCCTCCCCTCTCCTCTTCACAGTATCAGGAGCCTTGATTTCTTTGAATATTGGTACAATAGTATTGTAGAGAAATGTGTACTCCATTAATGACTGATTATGTGTGGTGGTTTATACTTTTATGGTCCCCCTACCCCTCCACCACCCCAATCCTTTCCTATTCTCTACCCCATCCCCTCCCCCACCCCTACACCAACCCGTTCCCTCCCCACCCCCTATGCTGCCCCTCCTACACCACAACCCCTCCCCCACCCTCTCCTCTTCACAGTACCCAGAGGCTCGATTTCTCTGAATATTGTTTGCAAAGCATCATGGGTAGCGGAATGATGCATTGTCAACAGTAATGTGATATTGGGTCAATTTGAGTCTGGGATACATGAAAACCAGCGAGGAAACTCAGGCTTCTCCCCTTGCAGTGGTTTCTTGTGACAGTGCAAACCATTTCAGGCTCAACGGCTGCACCTTATTGGCATCCCAGCTTCCAGAGAAATGGAGATTGATTGATTAACCTTGAAAATAAATTCTGGCAGGATAATCAATTGAATAATAGAAAATGCTGATCCTCTGCCCAGACTGGCGGCCTATGTTGTTGTTGTTGTTTTTTGACTGATTTATCTCTGTCATTTTTACATCTCCCTCAATCATTAAAATGAAAATTAAACTTTTATTCTAAACAGATTAAGTTTGTTAACAATTACTATTATTCAATGTTTTTAAGAATCATATATTGTTTTCATTAAAACAATTAACGAAGACAATTCAGTTAGCACGACAACTAAAATGAAAATTAAACTTTTATTCTAAACAGATTAAGTTTGTTAACAATTACTATTATTCAATGTTTTTAAGAATCATATATTGTTTTCATTAAAACAATTAACGAAGACAATTCAGTTAGCACGACAACTAGAAACCAAAGACTACATATTCAGTCCTTTCACTGGTTGCCGACCTCCAACTTTTAGCTCCATATGCTGCATTGATATTCAGTGAGTTATGTTGATGATATTAAACCTGCATCTAAGCCATTTCTGCATGTTGCAGCTTTGCATGAATAAAGCTGATTGCAGTAGAAGAGAGTAATGCTGATATTGGCTTGATATTAGGCTTTACAGTCAGACCTTTACTGATTTTCCTTATAGAATGTAGCATGATATTTGTTATAGTAGAGAAACTTATGTTGCCAATCCTCCCACCATCTCTCTTTCCATCCCCCTCTCTTTCTTTCTATCTTTCTCTCTCTTTCTCTCTCTCTCTTTCCCTCCCCTCTCTCTCCATATCAGCTCTCTTGGATTATCGCAATCTTTATGCGCGCAGTACCACAAAATATGTGCACATTCATTGATATCTTGCTAGCCAGAAACCACCACGATCTTTGTGTGCATTGTACATGCCTTGACTCAAAGATCACAGCTAGTCACCGGAAATTACACTATAAGTTAGATTGTGGCCTCAGTTGAGAACTCACTAATTAAAGAGGTTTTTGCATTGAAACACAAAATTCTAGTGAGATGTTGTCCAAGGTTGAAACATCAAGGTTTAAATCTCACTCATTTTGTTGCATTTGAATACCCCTATTCCGCTATCAACAAGTAGCCAGGGCCTGGAGGCGAGACTAAACCATCTTTCTTGGGGATGAAAGAGGATGACATGGTATGACAGATTATTGCCATTAGCTCTCAGGACTGGCGCTATTAGATGCAAGATGGGTATGATATGGCTCTACTGATGAGCCCAGTAATGTCTGCCCTGGCACCATTATCACCATCTTCCCTGTCTATTTCCATACTTATCCACACATTTTCCCCTCTCACATTTCCTCTTTCTGTGGCTTCCTATCATTATTCTCTTTTCTTGTGAATACGCATCCATCCTTTTCCTATGTATATACGGATTGGTTTAAATATGATTATGTGTAAGTGTGTATATGCATGTTTTTCTCTCTCTCTTTATGTATCTATACCTTTCTCTTCTGCTTTCTCTCTCTCGCACTCTAGCTCTCTTTTTCTCCCATTCTCTCTTTCTCCCCTCTTTCTCTCCCCCTCTCTCTTTCTCCCCCTCCTTCTTTCTCCCCATCTCTCTTTCTCCTTCTCTCTTTCTCCCCCTCTCCCTTTCTCTCTTGTCCTTATCAATTATTGATATTTATTCGACCCATTTATCCTTGAAAGAAAACATCTTGAACCATATTAAGATATTGAAAAATTGAAAATACATACATTCATAAATCTCTTCTAAGGTCTTAATAATTAACTTTTTCCCATTTTTCCTCCTCCACTCTCCCACTCCTCTCTCCGTCTCATCTCTCCCCTCTCCTCTCTCCCCTCTCCTCTCCCTCTCTCCTCCAGCCCATATCCTTTTCATGTTGTTATGCTGCCTATTGAGCCAACAGCATGGACAAGCCGAACTACCATCTAATGCTGATGTGAACTTCAAAATGTGCAGGTTTTCAGTGTTGTCACTAGGGTTACACCAGTCCATTTTTAGTGATGGCATCTCCGATGAAAGATGCAAGTTTTTCTGGAGACGCATGGTTGACAACCAGCTATCTGTTACCCCTCATCCCAGTCACGCCCGGTCAGTCACATGACCAGGATCCCCTCTCCAAAGCGTCTGACCGTCTGACCACTCAGGGGCCGCCAGACGAGACTTGCGGTCACTTTATGCAAACGAGCTGGTCAGTGCCCAAAACAACCCCGCCACCAGAATGAGTCACTTGAAGATGCAAAGCGCAGTAATTTCTTCAGCAATCTCTTATCTATTCTCGTCCCCATCCCGAGGCGCGTACAGAATCTTGCCCGCATCCTATATGAGGACGATGGATAGGAGATGTGGTCGGTTGTATTGACTGTAGTCCCACTGTATATGTAAACCTGTTGCATTCAGGAAATTAAAATATGAAATTCTATACACACATGGCTGCAGGGGGTTGGTCAACATCGGGCGGCCGCGTGCCATACCATAACCCTCTGTGTGCTAAATAATTAATGCTCTATGGCATGTATGTACGTTGATTGTGAAAAAAATACACACGGCATTTAAAGAGATAAGGCTAGGGAGTTGAGAGGTGCATGATAATGAGTAGATAGGACTGTGTGTTGTAGGCATGGATGCATAGACCGTGCAGTGGATAGGTGGAAGAAGGCAAACGTGTCATCTGTTCTAAAGAATAATGATGGTAACTTTGGGATGAAGCTATCTTTAAAGCAAAACTGATCACTATTTGGCTTTTAAATTGTCATTACTATTTTTTTTAAAATAAGAGTTTTATGAATGCTAAATATGTTACTTACAAGATTTACAAGAGTTTTGTTGTAAAACAAAATGTGCATTCCATTATGAAATTAAATAACATCAAAAAAATACCATGAAAGGAATAATTGTGCCATTTGAATTGAATTGTGCAATTCCAGCCTTTTCAGTGCATTGCCAATTTGAAGATTTAATGATCATACGAGCCTCATCTTGCTTCATTAAATTAAATAATTACGGGGTTATCATACGGTTTACACTGTTCTACGTTTGCAAGTCTGTCAGGTTTTTTCTTTGCCCTCCACAAGTGCAGCGACTTTTAAAGTGCATTTCCAAATCTGGTTGGGTTTTTTTTACCATCATGGTAAAGCTTTCTTTGGGGCTTTATTTTGTAATAAGATATATTTCTCTTGCACGAAAGAAACATCCTGCAAATATGTTGGAGGTGTTCTGTGCTCCAAAAATATACTCGCTTGAAAATTACCAGCTTTGCAGTAATTGAATGACTGAGTTTGTGACTTGTTTGTGTGATCAGGCTGCCTAGAGCTAAATGGCAGTCAGTAATGACCATTGCTGGACATATGGCTTGCTTACAAATGACCATTGCAGTATCAACCCATTCCATTCTGAGTTTGCATATTATATTCCATAATTCAATGAGTGAGTTTGTTAGTTGTTTACGTGGTCAGGAAGCCTAGAGCTAAATGGTTGTAATGACCATTGCTGGACATATGGCTCGATTACAAATGATCATTGCAGTATCAACCTGTTCTGTTCTGAGTCTGCATATTATATGCCATGATTGAATGACTGAGTTTGTGACTTGATAAGTAATAAGGCAGCCTAGAGCTAAATGACAGTAATGACCATTGCTGGACGTATGGCTTGCTTACAAATGACCATTGCAGTATCCATTGCAGTATCAACCTGTTCTGTTATGAGTCTGCATATTATATGCTATAATTGAATGACTGAGTTTGTGACTTGATAAGTAAATCAGGCAGCCTAGAGCTAAATCATAGTCAGAAATGACCATTGCTGGACATAGAACTCGATTACAAATGACCATTGCAGTATCAACCTGTTCTGTTATGGGCCTGCATATTATATGCCATAATTCAGTGACTGAGTTTGTGAGTTGTTTACGTGATCGGGGGGGCATTTCATCAAAGGACTTGTCGGATATTTTATCCGACAAGTTTGCTCTCGGCCAATAAGATGCAAGCATTTCAGTAGCTTATAACAGTTTGTCGGATAAAACATCCGACAAGTCCTTTGATGAAATGCCCCCCAGGAAGCCTAGAGCTAAATGGTAGTAATGACCATTGCTGGACGTATGGCTCGATTACAAATGACCATTGCAGTATCAAGCTATTCTGTTCTGAGTCTGCATATTATATGCTATAATTGAATAACTGAGTTTGTGACTTGATTATGTGATCAGCCAGCCTAAAGCTAAATGACAGAGCGTGCTATAAGCCAGATTCCCTGCATGCTGGCTGGGCCAGGAGTCACCTGAGTCATTGTCTGTTTACTGTCACAGGCAGCAGGGACATTCATCCATCAATCAGACAGTCAGTAATGACCGTTGCTGGACATAGGGATCAGATGCAGATGACCATTGCAGTATAACCTGTTCTGTTCTGAGTCTGCATATTATATGCCATGATTAAATGACTGTGTTTGTGAGTGATTTGATTGTGTGATCAGGCAGCCTAGAGATAAATGGCAGTCAGTAATGACCATTGCTGGACATAGGACTCAATTACAGATGACCATATTCAAGACCATTTTGCATTCAATAGCTTATTCCATAGGTTGTTGCAGGCAATTTTTTTCCTAATAAGTGACATGTGGAGAAAGCTAATAAATAAGATTAAGCAGACCAATAAATTGAGCCAAAGGGCAAGGACATTATATGATTGGACGTACTTCCTAATATAGATAGAGCTCAGTTTTTCACCTTCACTTAGCTGATGACAAACCCTAATGTGTTTCAGTAGAATATTGTTTGTCATTGGTTAGACATCAGAATGCACCCTTTTCAGCATTTTGTTTACATTTTGAATCACATTTAGTTTTACAACCAGCAAAACATGGCTTGAACGCAACCGTGAATTGAACTAAATGTGTTCAAAAAGCGTGTTTCTAGGGTAATAAGGTGAAGATTGAACACAGTCTGAGATGATGACAGCCCTACTGTGCTGAATGTAGAATAGTGTTTGTCCAGGAATTAATGTCAGAATGCACCTTTTTCAGCATTTTGATTTTTAAAATTTTTGTTCCTTTTGCGCCTACCAGAGCATAATTCGAATGCAACAATGAAAAACGTCTTTGAAAACCACATTTCTAGAGGCAACATTTTTTTTATTGAACACAGCCTGAGATGTGAATTGAACTACTAAGTAAATGCCATTGAAAACCATGTTGCGAGGGTAGAAAAGCGTAGATTAAACACAGGCAGAGAAGGCGACAGCTCTGTGTTGCTGTAGAGTATTGTTCATCAGTGAATAGACGTCATAATGCCCAGGTCACTTAGCCTGGCCATCCTTTCATTATCATTACGATGACTCATTCCGCTGCCCCTACAAATATCATGCCATTTGTACCCAATTTGGTAAAAATCCCTGTACTTTTCTGGGATGAATTGCTTCGAAAATGAGCGTTAGTTCCTGTAATTAAGTGACTCTATGCATATAATCTGCGTGTACTACCATTTGGGTGTGTTTTTAGAGTTTGATTCTGTTACAAAATTGAATTAGTTCATTAATGCATTTGGGTTTTCAGTATATGGAAGATAGAATTTCCTACTCAGTAACAGTGATATGTTGTGGTTGATTTGAATACATTTTGCTGTAAATTTCTTGAATGGTTTTGGCATTTCTACTGGTACTGGTACTGATACTGGTACTGGGATTGGTGAGTGTAGGACTGTAGGAGAGGTTATAGGAAGTTAGGTAGGGCCCATTGGTATGAGCTGCCCTGGTACTGGTACTGGGATTGATGAGGTTATAGGAGGTTGGGTAGAGAGCCCATTGGTATGAGCAGCCCTGGTACTGGGATTGATGAGGTTATAGGAGGTTGGGTAGAGAGCCCATTAGTATGAGCTACCCTGGTACTGGTACTGGGATTGATGAGGTTATAGGAGGTTGGGTAGAGAGCCCATTGGTATGAGCAGCCCTGGTACTGGTACTGGGATTGATGAGGTTATAGGAGGTTGGGTAGAGAGCCCATTGGTATGAGCAGCCCTGGTACTGGTACTGGTACTGGGATTGATGAGGTTATAGGAGGTTGGGTAGAGAGCCCATTGGTATGAGCAGCCCTGGTACTGGTACTGGGATTGATGAGGTTATAGGAGGTTGGGTATAGAGCCCATTGGTATGAGCAGCCCTGGTACTGGTACTGGTACTGGGATTGATGAGGTTATAGGAGGTTGGGTAGAGAGCCCATTGGTATGAGCAGCCCTGGTACTGGTACTGGGATTGATGAGGTTATAGGAGGTTGGGTAGAGAGCCCATTGGTATGAGCAGCCCTGGTACTGGTACTGGTACTGGGATTGATTAGGTTATAGGAGGTTGGGTAGAGAGCCCATTGGTATGAGCTGCCCTGGTACTGGTACTGGGATTGATGAGGTTATAGGAGGTTGGGTAGAGAGCCCATTGGTATGAGTACACCTAGTACTGGTACTGGTACTGTGATTGGTGAGGTTATAGGAGGTTGGGTAGAGAGCCCATTGGTATGAGCAGCCCTGGTACTGGTACTGGGATTGATGAGGTTATAGGAGGTTGGGTAGAGAGCCCATTGGTATGAGATGCCCTGGTACTGGTACTGGGATTGATGAGGTTATAGGAGGTTGGGTAGAGAGCCCATTGGTATGAGCTGCCCTGGTACTGGTACTGGGATTGATAAGGTTATAGGAGGTTGGGTAGAGAGCCCATTGGTATGAGCAGCCCTTTGTTGATGGCATCCAATTAATGAGTCCTGCAACGATTCCCTGGACTCATTCATGATTTACAGCCAGCCATTCAACAGCATTGCACTGCCCCCAATAGACCACCCGCTAGTCTTCTAATCCAGGCTGTTTGTAGGGAAGTCCCTCTTTTATGTGTGTGAGAAGTCATGGAATTATGACAGGATTATAATAGCTAGTCTCTAAATCCAGGCTTTTTGTAGCACGAGAGCTCTGCGACTATCAGTAATGCTTAGGTTTACCCTCCTAGTACCATAGGTGCCTGACATGTACAATAATTCAGTAGGCTTTTCCTGCCTTGATATTGAGAGATTTAACAATTTTGGTGTGTGTGAGATAATGCTTATTTTCCTTATCGCCCTTCTTTCCTTACCATTCCCCTTCTTCTTTCTCTCTCTTTGTATATCCTTTCCCCTTCTTTCTCTCTGTCAATCTTTCCCTCCCCTACTATCTCTTTTAATCTTCAATCTTACCTCCTTTCTCTCTTTTCACATTCTCCTTCCCTTCCTCTCTCTGTATTGGTAGTGTTTTTATGCTTTGCCCCGAAAATGTCCTTCGCTTGAAGTAAAGTGTGCATGAAAGGTGGACAGAGCATGATTTTGAGAAGAATACCTATGTAGTAATTACCAGCTATTGCCAAATGATCAAAATCGAAGCAGTCCTAACTCAGCAATGACTCAATTGTTGATGCTTGCATCCATCCCAAACAAGCCACAAATCAGACGATATTTCATTTAGCTTCCAATTGACCCCTGCACGAGGAAGAACCTTTATTACCGAGATGCTCCCTGACTGGCTGGCCGTAAGGGACCAGCTCATAAACCTAGCCATCAATTCAAGCGAATCTGTGTAATGACTCTGCCCTGTCCAGCTTTGCGGAAGATAGATGGATGATGAAGCCACGGCTATCTTCAGTGGTAGTGCTACGCCGGGCAATTTATCTCAAACCGGGCCTGATATATCCCATAATCCTTGCGTATCATCACTGTCAGTCAAGCCAAGCTAGGAAGCGACACCATAATCTATATGTGGGACATGTGGCTGCTCTATGCCCTGGTTTGTTGTTGGAGCTAGCGTTATTTCTTCTCAGGATGAACTGGAATCTTGCACTAATGCAGTGACTTGAAATTACAGCCTGGATGATGCTGAATATGTACGTTTTTGTTTATTTCCCGCAGGCCTCAGTATAGCATTGTGTGGAATTGTAGATATGAAGGAGTATAGAAGGTAAAACTATTTAAACCTTCGTGTGGCTGGTAAAATGCTGCTCAATGGGATTTGTGTGTATTACTAGTGAATGATTCCTGTGGCATGCAAAGAGTTAATGGAGACATAACCCACCAGTGGCAGGTCAAGGGTTAAGAACCATCATCAGGATGTCGGAATGGGATTCTTACATTTTGTGGACGATTCTAGAGGAGATGTGTCAGATTTTAATGGAGTAATCATTGGCTGTGCTACTTTCTTGTGACGTTGGAGATCTGTTTGTTTCCCAGGATGATGTGGCAATGTCTTGAAGATCTGACACTGAGTGCTCATTTAACACTTATAACTCAACTGATGATTTCATCTGTCTGACCTGCCTGAAAAAATGCAAATCGAGGATCGGCCTTTACAGCCATTCCAAGACATATTAACAAGCAAATATCATACTCTGTCATGAGGGATATGGTAGCTAAGAGAGAGAAAGAGACATATTTCAGGGTGGATTAAGGACAGTGGTATGGGAACATGGAAATATGTAATGAAGGAAATTGCAACAGAGAATTCAGGAATCACTCTTGTTGCTGTCTGTGACTGGCTAATAATGGAAGAAAATGGAAAAGCAGTGCATGGTAAGAACATCAATCAAACTGTTTTTTGATGTGCTGAGTGTGCAAAATATTTGCTTTGTGAAAGTGAGCATAGAGTCACCAATCACTTATATTAATTTCTTATCAATCCATTTAATGCATTGGGATAATATTGAAGTTTACAATGTTTTTAGCAAATGTTTTTCACTAATATGTATAAAACCTTAACCATGACCATCAATTATGGTTATATGATGAGACACAAGTATATCATATTGTTATTCAAAATGATTTGACAAAGTGCTTAAGTTAATTCTGTGAGCTCACTTCATAAAAAAACTGACTGTATAAGTATCGATAGTGAGAAACCTTGGCAATATCTCAAAGTAGCATCTCTCTTCTTGATAGAAAACATAGCCATGAATTATGGTTATGCGACGAAACACAAGTATTTTATTGTAATAATGCAAATTTATTTGACAAAATGCTAGTTTATTCTGTTAGCTCCCTACATAAGAAACTGTATAAACATAATGAGAAAGTTTAGCAATATCTGTGAAGTAGCATCCATCTTCTTGATACTGCGTCTATGTGTATACTTATCCTAGAGATGGAGCTATCCGCTGCCGTCCTCATACCATGCCAAATAAACAGTGTGCTTTCCATCTTGTAGCATTACTCAGTGTATGACTGATGACCATTCGCTCCTAACATGGGTGTGTACTCCATCCTAAGCTCCGTTCATACACCATGATACCGCAATATTACCAGTGTATGACCGATGACCGTTCGTTCCCTTACCTGGGTGTGTACCTCGGCTTTCAGCCCTGTTCATATACCATAATACTGCAGTATTACCGATGTATGACCGATGACCATTTGCTACCGGATCTGGCCGTCTGCTCCATCTTCAACCCTGTTCATACACCATGATATTGCAATATTACCAATGCACATCGGTATGCAAGTTTCTTAAAACACTGCTTATATACACCGTAAAAGCTGTAGTATTGCAGTACGTTGAATGGTTTCTCAGCAAAGATGCGATGTTGATGTATTCCACTAAGCAATGAGAGCATTTAGATAAGCGAATCACATTCCAGAGTGAGGCACAAGCAGCATATTTACAGATATTTTGCAACCGCAGTTTATAAGATTTGCTTACCGCAATATACTATATACAATATAAGATACACAAAACTAGCAAGGAAAAAAGGAAGAAGCAAATATTGCATTATTTGAATGACTCCTACCGGTATTCATATATACTGCTATCAGTAACGCGTCAGCAAAATTGCGGATAGGTTGTGTATATGAATGGGGTTTCAGTGTTGTACCAATCCCTCATGCATCATAGGCCGGCTGCTGGGAGAAGCTTGTTGCCACCAACCAACTTCCATCGCATCCATTGACCGGTGCTAGGAGCGATGGAGGGAAGGAAAGGGGAGAGGGGGTTGTGGGGAGAGAGAGAGACAGACAGACAGACAGACAGAGAAAGAGAGAGAGAAGGAGAGAGAGAGAGATAGAGAGAGAGAGAACAAGAGAGAAAGGGAGGGGCAGGGGGAGATCAGGAGAGAGGCAGAAAAGGAATGAAAGAGCAATAGAAAGAGAGAGAGAGAGTAGGTGAGATGAAGAGAAAATGAGAGATGGAAAAAGGTAGAGAGAGAGAAGGAATAATAGACAGATAAGTAATAATAAGCAATGTAACATAAAATAATTGCACATAGAGCATTGTGCCCTGGTCAATAATGAGCCATATGTTGAAGAAGAAGAAAGTCCAAGTTCAGAATGGCCCCTTGATGTTATTTTACTGTAAGGGATGGAGGAGCTGTCATGGTAACGTATGGTTTGCATCAAGCCTGGAATACTTTGATCAGCCAAAGTGATCCATCTTAGGGTGTAATGCCAAGAGGGCAAGTGTGTGCATGGAATCCACACACTTGCGCTTTGGAGTGGTTTGTTTTTAGTCGTTATAGCTCTGACTTACGTTTGAAGGATGGATGCTGCGCAGTATGGTAGTGGTGAAAGTGTGTGAAAGCTTTCACAGGGATAAGTGAGCAGTAGGTAAGCCCATTTAGATTGAAAGATATCAATCCTTTTGATTCCAGATTATCCCTTTACCAGACATACAGCGGTTTCATAAGATTTATGTGCAGAGATATATCACTGGAACATGAGGAGAGTAAAGCCATAGATTAAACATAAACATTCACCTTTCAGCTTTATTGTGCTGTTAAGGTGGGATTAAGTACGCTTATGCTCAATTTGTTCCCCGTGACTAATCAACCAATCAAATAGATCAGTCTCAAGGTGCTACTGTGCTGCTTCAGACATTTCTATGTCTTTCTGACCTTCTTCAATGAGTTTTCTTTATATCGCAGTTATGTGTTCCCCCTTTTCATCCCTTCATAACCCCACTCACACCAAATTAATTCTCACTATGTTCTTGAAAATGTTGCTCAAACTGTGTGTGGATGGAGCGGACGTAGTATCAACATTTCATGGTCCTTCTACAAACTTCATGGACGGGCTAGCAAACTAGCACCATATTGTGGATATTATTTGGTCAAAGTTGCACATTCTTCCCTGAACACAGCCTGTTTTGCAATTTTGTTAGGACGGGGTTGGACATTTTGAGAATTTCTTCGGTATAACCCAGGCATCAGTTCTAAGACTGCCATTCTGGGACTTTTCTGGAATAAGTGTTGAGGCACAGATGATTAATTCCTGAATTCTGTTCATTTTTCTGAATGAAAGTGAGCATAATGTGGCAAAAATGATTAATTATGTTACTTTTCTGGAATGAATTGAACATGTTGTGGTTCAGATGATTAGTGGTCTGGATTTCTGGACAGGATGGTGAAGGGGAAAGGGAACAAGCTATAGCATATGCAGAGCTACTGATGTAGGCTGCAGGACTGGATACAATGTTTGAAATTGAGAACAAAAAAACTGTCATGGAAGATTTAGCAATGTGGAACTCTGCTTTAGATGGAGACTTGGAAATAGCACCTTCAGGGTGAGTAAGTCTGTAACACCACCAGGTAGTCTTTGTTGTAGGAATGAAGTGATTGCATCTGACCAATACAATGCTCGACTGCAATGAGTGTGTTGCTTGGGCCATGTTCACATGGCGACAGTATGCTGCTCCTGCTGCTCACCGCCTGCATTCTGCTAAGAATAAATGTGTTATTATGATCATTTTTAGTCATGTTTCCAAACAGATACCGCTGCTCACGGCAATGCTTACATACCAAAGCAAACCAACCCTTTGCCTAAAATGTGTAAAAGGAACACACCCTTAGAGTGACTAGGCCGTGCTGAGCATTTGTCGATTAGGGATGCGGTCCATCCATCTCATAGGATGCGTGTCTGAACACACCCTTACACTCTGCTGTGCGTTTGTTGATTAGGGATACAATCCATCCATCTCATAGGATGCGTGTCTGAACACACCCTTACACTCTGCTGTGCGTTTGTTGATTAGGGATACAATTCATCCATCTCATAGGATGCGTGTCTGAACACACCCTTACACTCTGCTGTGCGTTTGTTGATTAGGGATACAATCCATCCATCTCATAGGATGCGTGTCTGAACACACCCTTACACTCTGCTGTGCGTTTGTTGATTAGGGATACAATTCATCCATCTCATAGGATGCGTGTCTGAACACACCCTTACACTCTACTGTGCATTTGTTGATTAGGGATACAATCCATTCACCTCACAAGATGCATGTCTGAACACACCCTTACACTCTGCTGTGCGTTTGTTGATTAGGGATACAATCCATCCATCTCATAGGATGCGTGTCTGAACACACGCTTGGACTCTACTGTGCATTTGTTGATTAGGGATGCGATCCATCCATCACCAAGGATACCCCCAGATGACACCGGTCAGGGTGTAAGTGATGGTCCTCTTGGAAGGGAGTGGGGGTAAATTGACTCCTGTGAGAGGCAAAGTGATCGGTCATCCTGACCACACCATCCACTTAGCTGGATATGAGAGTGTGTTCACACTCAGATGAATGGATGTATAAAACCAACATTCTTCTTTTGACCATTCAGTTTATATAACTTTTGAAATGTATGTTGATTTGTGAGTCTACACCCTGATAATGTGATGACCTAAATGCATTTCACATGAACATTTAATTTCTCTCCTGAGCATATTTTGTCATTTGAATGAATGCGTGAAGTATTACAAGTAGGGAGTACTAATACATGTTCAGTCCTAGAACATACCTCCATGTGTCTACATATAACATGTAACCAGTTTGCATGGGTGAAATGTCTGTGGTGAAAACAGATGCACACATTTGCCCCCTAGTGGGCCCAGTAGGATGTAGGCCTCAGATTTCTTTTTATTAGGACTGGAAGAAGCTAGGCTTGGGATTGAGTTGGTTTTTATTGGAGTCAAGTGATGGGATGAGAGAGGGGAGGGTTAAGAGGTGGTGGGGAACCTGGGAGGTTAGAATTGATTTATATATAGGATGGAGGGAGTGAGACTGAGCAGAGAAATCGACAGAAGACTGGTGATGTTGAGAGCTACATATGTTGACATCTAAAGTAGATGTAGAGCAAATTGGGAATGTGAAAGGCTAAGTATTCACACAAGAGACAGAGTGAGAAAGGGAGAGATTTAGAGACTAGATAAAGATATACAGTAGAACAAAGACAAAAAAAGAAGGAGAAAGGAGGGGAGAAAATGGAAAGAGAGAAGGGGGATAAAAAGGAGGAGAAGGGATGGGAGAATGAAAGAAAGAAAGAAAGAAAGAGGGCAGGAGGGAAGAAATATAAACATTAGAAGAAAGAATAAAAAGAAGGGAGAAGGAAGGGAGAAACTGAAATAGAGAAGGGGGTAAAAAGGAGAAAGGGGGAGAAAGAAAGAAAGAAGGAAGGGAGAAGAGAGAGATGGGAAAAGAGAGGTAGGAGAAGACACAAAGGGCAGGGAGAAGAGAAAAATGTGAAGTAGACTTATGGAGAGGAGGAAGGAAGGGCGAGAGATGTTGAAAGATGAAGCAAATCAAATAAAAAGGACGAGATAGAAAGATGAGAGGAGAAAAGGAGAGCAGAAGAAGTAACACAGAAACATGCAAGACAAGCAGACCATATAAAGTAAGACGCAGAAGCACAGTAACATGAATCGAATGGGAATCAATTGAAATAGCTGACGAGTAAAACATGTCAACACGACTGATACAAGATAGAGCCGAGCACATCGATGAGGGGGGCGGTTTGGAATCCGGGGAACAAGGGGAACACTAAGAGGGCTCATTGGGGTGAAATCTAAGAGGAAGAGGAGGAGACAGGGGCGTAATGAATCAGGTCTATTGGCTGTCACGAATCTCCTTGCCGTGAATGCCTCACAGGAAAGACAAATGCGATGGGCATCCTTGCTCTACCAGCAAACACAGCGGTCCGCTGCCCCTCATTACATTTGCTTTACACATCAATGTCAATGTGAACTCACCATCATGGGAGTGTTCACACTCCCGCAGGACGTGGTTTTTGTTTGGGAGGGAGATGGGGGGGGGGGGGGGGGGTGGGGTCTCAGTTTGTGAATGTTTGCATAATATTATACATCATAATATTATATCTTTCCATCTATGTGCCATATCCTGTGACATATGTGATCATGGAGTGCCACAGCTATCTAGTAACAAGGGGGGTGTCTGTGTCTTTGATTGTTTATAAAACATTACAAATGATAACATTATATCTATCCATCTAAGTGCCATATCTTGTGATGTAGGTGACAATCATGCAGTGCCACAACCCTCTGTTGTGAGCTCTTTGTTTCAGGTCTCGTCATTGTATAAAAGCCTCTTGATGTGCTCTTACCAGTCAGACAGGCTGCCTATCCTGATAATCATCCTTCTTCCTCTGCTTCTTGTCCTATCTTTCTCCCCCGTCAAGACCAACTTTCCCCAGCAACCTTTACAAAGTACATGCCACCAAAATATCAAGTGTCTAATTCTAGAATATCATGATATATTCTGTCGGATGGACAATAGAGAACAGGCTTTGAATAAACTTCAAATTCTTTCCATATAATGTGCAATTAAACCACACTCCATGGTCACTGCAGTTCCATGGCGAATGTTGACATCCTATCTGAACCAGGGTTCACAAAGCCAGAAAGTCTAACCGTGAGCAGCAGGTTAATGGTTATAAATATAATGAATGGTGCAATCTAAATTATTCAAGAACATCGTGAGTTACCATCATAATTTCTTTTAGGAAACAAGGCATTTGATACAGTTTTGAGACAAATGTATTAGAAAAAAAAGCTTTCTGGAAAGCACGGATGGTAACATGGTCTTTTCTTTGTTGACAGAATGAGGAGAATCTGCCCCAAATCTGCTGCCAGTCTTGCCCTTTCCAAACATTTCCCAACCATTAAAGAGTGTGAGGGCATATATTAAGCTGCTCCAAGAAGCGAGCAGTGTCGCTGGCTGTAAATAGACCGGAGCTTGTCTCTTAGTTATGTCACTACTTGTCTTCCCCAGGGGGGGGGGGGGGGTCCCCTGTGAAGCTCTCTTTCCCATTGCACCCCCCCCCCCCCCACACACACACACACACACCTCCACCCTGCCCATTGCCACTGCAAGGATCTGCTACTTGTATCTTCTATTTTATTTATTCTGTCTCCTTTTACCAAGGCAGCCCCCATCAGTGAGCAAAAAACTGTTCTCCCTGGGGGCCCTAGTTACATTAATCAACAAACATTACATGGACAATCAGAACAATTTGATGTATTGAGTAAATATAATAACTATACAATGGACAAGTCACATAAACATTGAAGTAATAGATAGAGATTGTACACCAGCCCAACACCTAAATCTCGAAATGTTTAATCCAGAAAAGATGACAAGAGGATTAGCTGAGACAGTCACATAATCTTTAAGATTCACTTCTTATCTGACCCCAGGGTTGCTATATCAGTGTCTCCAGCTATGTACAAGATCCTCTCCAAGTCAAAGAATTGTCTCTGTAGTGTCATCATGACATCTTAAATCTTTAACGACAGGGTTGCCCCTTTATGAAGGTCAAAAAAATAAATTTACCACGGAAAATGGAAGAAAATGCTGTTCAATAACTTCCCTCACCATGCATGTATTAAAACTGAAAAGTGACTTTGAGTGGAATTATATTGATTGCAAGATTTCAATCTAAGCTTGGTTTTAGCACTTTGCTTGTGTCAGGAATATATTTTAATAACAGAATGTGCTTTATTAATATGAATCCTTTCCCTTCCCCTTGCTAGAAATCATTTGTCTTTTATAGAACATACATTATGTTTTGCTTGTCTGTATGGTTTACTCTGCTAAATAACTCAGAATTATTTGGAATGAAAGGTGACCTTTATATCTGTCAACATTTTGAGTGCCAGATACACTGCTGCTCTTAAGGATTGATGTGTATTACCTGAAGAAAGTCACATGTAGCACACACAGAGTTAATGTTTGTTAATAATGTATCAGCCTTGCTTAAAAACCCAAGGTGCAGCTTTTAATTTAGCCCACACCTCAGGAAGGATAAGACTGCAAGGAGTGTTTGAGTTTTGAATGATATGTGCTTGCAATCTCATTTTCACACTTGTTCACATCTGATTACTTGCAGAGAGAAGCTGTCTGTTGCGAAACTCCAGAGGGAACTAACCAAAGCAAAGAGTGAGGTTACCATGGTGAGTAGTAATTAAGGTTAGGTCTTTTTCTGACTTTCTCCCAGGCCATTTTTATTCAATTTGCTTACTTCACCCCTCCTCATCCCCCTCTCTTTGTCTGTCTGTCTCTCTCTCTGTCTGTCTTTCTCTTTCTCTCTATCTCTCTCTCTGTCTGTCTTTCTCTTTCTCTCTATCTCTCTCTCTCTCCCTCTTTCACTATTTGTCTCTCTCTCTCTCTCTCCCTCTTTCACTATTTGTCTCTCTCCCTCTCTCTCACTATTTGTCTCTCTCCCTCTCTCTCACTATTTGTCTCTCTCCCCACTCACTTTATGAACTTTATTTAAATATCTTTGTCCTCCTCCCTTTCCCTTCAAATCCCCTTCTCCTCTTTCTCCTTTCTGTTTGTATCTCATTCTCCTACCCCTTCTCTCTTTATATATCACCCTTCCTCCCTCTCCTCCTTTCCCCTTCTGTCTCCCCCCTCTCTCTTTGTGCCACGTTTTGTATTAATGTGTCTATCTTATTCTCCTTCTGCCCCTCCTTTCTTTGTGTTTCTGTCTCTCTCTCTATCTCTTTCCTTCTCGTTCTCCCTCTCTGTCTTCCTCCCGCCTCTCATTATTTCTGTTTGTATCTCTTCCTTCAGCCCCTTCCCTTCGATCTATTTCTATCTTCCCTATTTTCTATCTCTGTCTCTCCATTTTCCCCTCTTTTCTCTGTCATTTCTTCCTCTGTTTTCTCTCCCCTATCATTCTTATTTATGTTTGTATCTCCTTCTCCTTTTGCCCCCCCCCCCCTCCCTTCTCTCCCCTCTCTTGTACTTGCAGAGATTGTGATGAGCTGCATTAAAATCAAGTCATTTTTCATGAGTTGGTCTAAATGTTGCAATCATTTAACTGTATGACACGTTATGTCATACTGATGGGTCCTACCCCCAAGCCTCACAAACTCAATTACTGTTATCTTGCCTCTCAACTCTCACACCAACCAACCACATGGGCTTGATTTTCCAGGAAGAGGAAATGAATGAGGTTGAGATAGAGAGAGGAAGGGAGAAGAAAGATATTGATAGAGAGAGACGCAGGAACAAAATGAGATAGACACAGGGACATATAGATGCAGGGACAGAGAGAGAGAGAGAGAGAGAGGACAAAAGAAAGATATCAATAAAGAGAGACACTGATAGAGAGAGACACATGCACACAACGGGAACAAAATAATATATACATAGGGACATACAGAGGCAGAGACAGAGAGAGAGAGACAGATATATAGAGAGAGAGAGTGAGACAAAGAGAGACAAAGAGAGACAGAGAGAGGGAGATGGAGGGGAAGAATGGGAGATACATTGAGAGACATATAGAGAAAGACAGAGAGAGCAGGGAATGAGTAGATCGTACAGGGGGGCGGGGGGGGGGGGGATGGGGGAAGCCCTGGTTAGTGATATGTCAGGTTTGGAGAGTAGAAAAGAGAGAGAAGCAGATGGCAAACTTTGTGGAAAAACCAACAAATTATAACTTCAGGATGAGAGTGATTATTTTCTTCAAAATATCCTTCCAGTATTATTTGTCAGTTTGTCTTTGATGTTTCACCCATCTGTTTCTCATGTGTCACTGTTCTCCACAAAATGAACTTGTCTCAGGGTTGTATTTCTCTTTAAACATTTACCAACCCCCTTCCCATGTGAATCTTCCCCCCCCCCCCCCCTCTTTTTAATCCCTTTTCTCCTCTTTCTGATTCTTACTCTCATTTGGTCTTTGCTTTTGGCTCTATCTCAATCTTCTTTTCCTGTTTTATCTTGTATTTAGAGTACTGTTTCCCTTGAGGAAAACAAGGTGAATAGGATTGTTGCAGAGTGAGAGAAAATAGGGCAATGGAGTAAGAGGGGAGAGGAGGAAAAGGAGAAGGAGGGGAGAGGAGGAGGAGGGGAGGAGAGGGAGAGGAGGGAGAGGAGGGGGTTAGGGGAGGAGAAGAAGAAGATGAGAAGAGGGGACGGGAGGAGGAGGGTGGGAGGAGAGGAGAGGGGAGGAGAGAGAAGGAGAAGGAGGGGAGGGGAGGGGAGGAGAGGGGTAGGAGGGTAGTGGAGGGGAGGAGGTGATTAGGAGGTTGTAGGGGAGAAGGAGAGGAGGAGAGGGGACGAGATGGGAGGAGGAGGGCGGGAGGGGAGGGGAGGGGAGGAGAGAGGAAAAGGAGGGGAGGGGAGGGGAGGAGAGAGGAAAAGGAGGGGAGGGGAGGAGGGGAGGAGGAGGAGGAGGAGGGGAGAAGAAGGAGAGAGGAGAAGAAGGAGAGGGAGAGGAGGGGAGGGAAGGAGAAGGAAGAGAGAGAGGAGGAGGAGGAGGGGAGGAGGAGGGGGGGGGAGGAGGAGAAGGAAGAGAGGAGAAGGAAAGGAGGAGGAGGGGGTAGGAGGGTGGAGGGGAGAAGAGGGGGGTTACAGGGAGGAGAATGAAAGGGAATACCTGAGGAAAAGGGTACATAGCCGTGTCAAGAAAGGAGAACACAAAAGACGAGATACGGTTCGGGCAAAAAACTTAAAACCCTGGCACAGGTTTCTTCATTTCTCCTCTAGGCATGATTCCTATGAGGGAACTAGCTCCAAACATTCACCTCTCTTTACCAGGGATTGATACAACTAAACCCCTGGAAAAAACATCTAGGTAGTCTTGGTCTGCAAGGTGTATAGAAGCCAATTCAAACTTGAAAAGTATCTAGCTTGTGCAATGCACGGGTGTGTATTGTCTTGTTTTGATCTAGATCGGACAATATCTAGCTAATGCATTGCATGACTGTGCATGGCTTTGAACTAGATCAGACAAGTTTTGATTGGGTAAAAATTTGGGTAAAATTTGGGTAAAAATGAAAGCTTGAAGTGATTAGGAACCTTAGATCTTTGGTCAAAATCAATGTGCTACATGTATACACAAATTGAGAGGAGTGTGGAAAATGAATGTTAAAGGCTACACAAAATCATTGTGCACTGCAGAACTATACGTTAAGTTGTTTCAAATGGGGGAACAATGATGAACAAACATAAGTCATTGTGAGAACTGTTGTCATAGATCACATCTGAAAATAGACAATTTGAAAGAGTCTTAGTATGTGAGACTATTTATATAATTTTTTGCCCCCAATAGAATGAGTTTCATATGGGAGGATGAAGATGAGAAGATTAAACTCACGAAATTGTGTGTCAAAACTAATATCTCAAGCTTCATAATTCAAAAAAGGGTCTTAATACGTCAGACTAAACAGAACTTTTTTTCTTTTTTGCCCAGAAGTTGTTTCAGATGGGAGCATGTTTATAAGGAAACTTAACTCAGCCAGGCCATACAGGACGTTAAGTGGGGGCGTAGAAATGTGCTAGCTTGGCACGGTCTTGCACCCCTGCTCCTAAAGACTGCAGACTGGGTAGAAATACGGTCTGCTACTGCCATTCCTACAGCATGGACTCTGACAGGAAACACAATGCAGTGACGCTATCTGGTGCGTAGATAAGTAGGAACATAGCGGCTGGCTACAGTTTGGATGAGGTACTCGTATAGAGAGGTTGAGAGAGGGAAGCGAGGGTGCTGATGTAGTGATTGCACGATGGCAGAGTTTGTGGAGGGGAAGGGAGCTTGCGAGGAATGGGCCCGGTTAGTTCCTCTGGTAAGTTTTTGCCCCCTTCTTCTTCTTCCTCCTTCTCCATCTTCTCTTGTCTACATGGGGTCTGTGTCACCAAGATGTGTGGAAGTTACACATGTTACACATGACAGTTGACCTGTTCTTGCGGTAAATGAGATACCCCAATTTGTTCCTGTTTTAATAGAGAGGGAATGAAATTTTAATCTACAAAGATCAGATTTCAACTTTTGCTGATGGGAATCAAAATCTTTGAGGATCTGATTTGGTAACCAAGAACATGTCACCAGTTGTGCGTGAGGTTGTGCATGACTTTGGCACATCTTGGTGAAACACACCCATTTCCAGGTACGCTTTCCTGCCTATTGTTGCTCTATCTACTAGTGCAGTGGAGCCCTACTAAACAGTAAGACCATACAGTACGTGTTCATGTGATGCACAAGCTAGATAACGTCTAATCGAGATTAAAGCAAGACCATAAGCATTTATGAAATGTGCAAGCTAGATATTGTCTGATCGAGATCAAATCAAGACCATACACTGTACAAGAAGATGAAAACAATGTTGAGTGGTTAAGCGTCACATGTGAGGCATGGACTGTGGTCTATGTTTTCCACATAAGTTTCTGTTTTTATGGCAGAATATAGATGCATGTGTCATTGCATGCACCTTGTGAGAGTTATATGTGACCCCTGACTTCAATGAGCTGCTGATTTCTTCTTTCAATGTCCCATCAAAAATAAGATCAGAGAGCGGGTTAACGGAAGAATTAAACAGCTATGACAAGGAGGAAGAATTAGAAGAAGTAGGAGGACAAAAAAGATTAATGAGGAGGAGTTTTTTCTCACGGTTTTTTATTCCCAGATTGACTTATAAAAATGTGTTGATCAGATGCCATTTGATAAATGTCTTTTACTGTGAGTGTTTATAATCATCAGAATTATAGTTGAGTTCCCAAGTTTTGAGGCTCAGAGTGAACAGGCAACACCTTGCCAATGTATATATTACAGGACAATAACATCAGAGAATTCTCAATTGTGCTTATTTGAAAGAGAAAAAATGTATTATCGAGTCCTTAAGTTGAGTTCAAAGAGAGAAAAATAAACTGCAACTTGCCTTTTGTTTTCCAAAGACGCAATGTTGAGTTGGAGACTACGACACAAATCAAATCAACCCTGAGTCCAGACCTGTTTAAAGGGACATACAACTGAGCTCATACGGCGCGATACCGTTTATAGAGGGCGCTGTCTTTGGCGGCTGCCTTATCAGCCCTACCCTCAAGATCGGTAAAACTGTGATAGTCGCGATCTGGCACACATGCGATATCAGCAGCAATCTTTGCTACGCTATTTCGCATGTACTCGGATTGAGCGGTGCATATGCAGGTGTGTATGAGCATTGCAACAAAGCATATCCTCGACCAAACTTTTGTTTAGCTTTGGTCAACTTTGTGAAGTCCACTCTTTTCTGTTACCAGTGTGACGAGTATGTAACGCGCGAACGATATGTACAGTGTAATGGGCCTTTCACAAAACTCAGACGGACTTGTACTCTCCATCGATCAAGTAATGTCTTTAATGCTCATCAGAGGCCTATCATGTCACGTCAATGTACATACAGTAACTGAACACAACAGCTCATCTCTACACCTCACCATAATGGATCCAGCAGTTATTCCTGCTTTTATAAGCCGTACCCTGGTACCCATTGCTCAATTCAATTCAATTTGATTCAAATGGTTTATCAAAACTCAAAACTTGGCTGGCAGCACATTCGGTAATGAGTTGCACATGTTTTTACAATCAATACATACATAAAAAGTATTTAAATGTCAGAACTGTTGGCTTAATCTATCCCTGGAAAGTTTGAGTGACAATGGATGACCTAGTCAGCCACCCACATGTTCCGTCCTCTATGTCCTTCCTTCAGTCCCATATGTGCGTTCTGATGTCGGCAGAGTGCCTGGGGGCAGAATATGTCATTTATCAGAATGTAACATACTGTATTTGCAAATTAGGAAGAACTCTCTCTCTCTCTCTCTCTCTCTCTCTCTCTCTCCCTCTCTCTCTCTTTCCTTATCTCTCTGCCTCTCTCTATCTGTCTCTGCATTTCTTTCTCTGTCTGTCTCTCTATAATCAAAGATCTCTTTGCTAATCAATAGAAGATGAAGAAAAAAAAATCATTTTAACATACATTCATTATTATTGCTTAGAAACAAATTAATTTTAGAGAAAGTCTCATTAGTTAAAGAAAAAGGCTTAAAATCTCTAATTCATGGAACAGCCTCACTAAATACTTTGGGAAGAGCCTCCTAAGAAGAGGGGTAAGACGGGACTTGGTCCCCACCCCTCCCCCCCCCCCCCCCAGGCCGCGATTAACGCCCTCCAAGTCAATTCATCGTCATTGTGGGGGGTGGGATATGTCGGACTCCTGAAAGCTTCACGCCATGAACAAACGTGCTGTGCTCGCAGCGAAGCGTAATGGAAGGGGATTGCGGGTGTCATATTTCGTCAAATTTCCTGCACGATGTCGTAAGGTGTCAGATATCAGGAGGAGGATTTGGAACAAGAAAAATCAGTTGTCACCATTTTTCCCATTCAAGTTTTTTTTTCTTCGTAATTTGCAAGTGCTTGTATACTTGTTGGAGTGGAGCTAGTATGTGTTCTTCGGCCAAACTTTGAATGGCCATATTGTGTTATAGGTTAATGTTATTCTGGGTAGAATTTGGTATTTTGTGCTTCTATTGTTGTTTAAGACCCTTTTGGGAATCAATTAGCATATTTGCAATTCATTGAAATATTTCTTCCACATTAGTCATGAATATATCCTGCATTATTGATACCAACTCATCAATAACATCTCATATTGTGAGTTTGAAGTTAAACCACAATTATTATATGTTATGTCATTTATATAAAATGCCCTTAATAAATGATATCCATGATATCAATGGCTGCTAAGTGACAATGGATGAGGCTAATTAATTAACACATCAAATACAATTGATTCAAAGAAATCAGAAATTATCATAATTCAATGCAATGTTAGAATTCATGTAAGAAAATACAGTTCAAGCTCTCTGATACAGACACACACTTTATCTGGTAATTCAGGGAGGCGCTTGTTCATATTGTAAATGTCTTCCTTCCATTGTGTTCTACTGTGGGTAGAAACACATCTTAGCTAATCTTTCAGGGATAGGAGTGTTCCCATTGGCAGTGTCTTCCTGCCAATTTTCTACTGTGGGTAGCAGCACACCTTAGCTAATCTTTCAGGGATAGGAGTGTTCACATTGGCAGTGTCTTCCTGCCATTGTTCTACTGTGGGTAGAAACACACCTTAACTAATCTTTCAGGGATAAGAGTGTTTACATTGGCAGTGTCTTCCTACCATTGTTCTACTGTGGGTAGAAACACACCTTAGCTCATCTTTCAGGGATAGGAGTGTTCACATTGGCAGTGTCTTCCTGCCATTGTGTTCAGATGTGGATACATACATACCTGAGCTGTTTTGTTTTTTCTGAGATGGCACTTTTCACATTGGCAGTGTCTTCATCTCTGTCCAGGTTCCCTTCTTCCCTCTGTCTTTCTTCTCCCTTCCTTTTTTTCATCTTCATTCTGTTTTCCCTCCATCTTCCCTTCTTCCCCCCTCTTTTACCTTTTTCCTTCTGTCTCTTTACCATCTTTCCTCCTCCTTTCTTTTCATCTTCCCTCCCTTCCATCTCTCCTTCTTTCTTCAATCTACCTTCCTCCTTTCCTTCTCCCTTCTTTCTTCTTCAACCCTCCTCTCCTCCATCTTCCTTCCATCTTCCCTCCTGTCTTCTTCCTTCTTCCTTTTGTCTCTCTTTGATCTTTCCTCCTCCCTTCTCCCTTCCTTCTTCTCTTCATCTTCATTTCTTCTTTCCATCTTCCTTCTTCTCCATTCGGTCTTGCCTCTTTCTTCCTTCCTTAAAATTTGACTGCCCTTGCTGCTAATTTGTACCCATCATTCTATTTATGTTCATCTCTGCATTGTGCCGTGTAATTGCATAGCATGCCTGTCTCCTGACCCCCTAAGGGCAAACAAAACAATTACCAGGGAAATTATTCCTCTCCCTCTCCAATTTCAAGATTTCTGCCAAACATCTGATTGAATAAAGGGCTTGTAATAGTTGCAACATGAAGGGGAAATTATGAAATGGCTAATGTAATTATGACGGTGGTAGAATCAACATCGGAAGTGAGAGAGGTAGAAATTATTTGTGCATGATTGAAATAAGAGACTACATTGATTGTGCGTGAGGTGACAGGCCAGCATATGAAACAAAGAGTGGCAGGGCGTGCTATGGTAGCCTGAAGGGATCAAACCGTATGCACACTTATCGGAAGACCAACAATTAGATCAAGAAATTGCAAACATAATAAAGAGGGTGGCGTGCCTTGACATTGCGAACCTACTGATGGTATTGTCTTTTGATACAGGGTACATATTGAGTGTCATGGGGAAATCAGTTTTTTATGTAATTGAAATGTCACAATTTCATTAGTGTGAACTGATTATCGACATATCCAAATGCTTGTTTCATGATAATAGTAAGTAAATGTATGTCTTTCATAAACTGTAAATTGTGTAATGTTTATATAGATACTACTAAAAAAGATACATGGTCATAACTAATGGATAAACTAGTGAGGCTTAATACAAGATTTACCATGATTTAACAAGCATCTGAATACGAAGTTTATGATTTGTCAAATATGATTGGGATTGTTAGAAATTAACTCCCACTCTGTTTAAACAGGAATACATTTTAATTGAATAATTGAATAAATCTCATTTAGCACTAGAACAGGTCACCAGTCATGCATGAAGTTGTGCATAGCTTATGAACAACTTGGAGAAACTTCTCCCTGGCCCGATCACAAGTCCCCAAATGACACAAAATGTAACTGACAAAGGACACTAATTTCACTCATCCATTGACGACATTCATCATTGTTTTCATCGCTTGTATTTCGCAGAAAGAGACGACGATGCGGGAGCTGGTGCAGGAGCGCGAGGCCCGCATGTCCCTGGAGAAGCAGCTAGAGGGCGCCATTGCTGAGAAGAAGACGTGTAGCACACAGCTAGAAGCCTTGCAGGAGGAGATTGAGAGACTAAGAAATACCAGTTCTGTAGATTCACTCTGTGATAATGCAGAGAGCTGTCTCAATACCAGGCTCCACGTAAGATCATCTTTAGGATTTTTTTCCTACTAAATAGTCTTCCTTTTCGTAACCCGTTGCTCAAGGTTAGATTTTCGGGCTTTGTGAACCCTGGTTCAGTAAGGCTGTCACAATTTTCTATTGAAACGCAGTAACCAAAGGGATGTAGCTTAATTGCTCCCCATAAGGAATTTGAAGTTTATTCACAGCATTGCACTTGTTGTCCATTAAGCAGATGACACAGGAGTCGCACTGCTCAGTATATGAGTGGATAAAAGCCAGCCTGCCAATACAAAGGCTCAGTAAAGAGTGTGTTAAAAAGACATTTTAGGCATACACCTAGTAGTAAGGATAGCATGCTTCATCCTGGAAATTAATGAATGGTCCTTGCGGCAGACAACTCATGAATATTAATGAGCCAGATTGAATGCTACTCTTTGGTATTTGTTATTCTGTTATTGTGTCTTTGTGGTAGACTAGACATATTCATGGGAACTTTTGTTTTTGATTTTTTAATTGCTTTGTAAATCAGAAATCAAATTTATTTTCACATTAGTGTTTCTTATTCATTCTATATTTTATTTCTATATTAAAAGATAAACTCTAATCTCAATTAATATATCCAGTCCATCCCTGCTCTATGTTTGATTTACATTATGTATCTTATCCATGTTCATATTATTTTCCTGATTTCAGAATGGCCTGACATCGACAGACACGGGACTCAGTGATGTTGAGAGAGAGAACTGCAATGTGGTCGTCTCTAGCAAGCAGGTGGAGCTCAAGGTTTGTGATAAGTTTGTGAAAAATATTTTAAAAGTCACATGAATAACTTGACTATACTGTGTATTTGTAGGGAAAGTCCACCCTGAAGTCACACGTGACTTCACAAATTGACAAATCAGAACTTTCTTATCCTTTGGCGGATTTTTGTCAAACCTTCACTTTCACATGTTTCTGATTTTATTTCAACCAACTTAACTTAATGTGGACTTTCCCTTTATTAAGGTAGCCGAGACACGAGCTACGATCAGCATCAATTGCAAGTTCTGATCAATAATGAACTTAGGTTCTTTGCGATACGGATTTATGATTGGTATCGATTGTACGATCAATAGATCAGTCTGTCGATGATAGATGATGCATCGATCATTTGATCAACGTGGCCCTTTGTCATACTGGTCCTTGGGCATGACTTGTGTCCATTGCATGTATAGCATAAAGTTGACAGGACATTTGATTTCCTTGGTGTTGCCCATGAAGGATCTCAGGGTGAGGAAGTACCATGCACGCAAATTCAGACATTTCTAGAAATTTCTCTATATGTATATGTCATTTTGTATGTGTGTGTATGTGTGTCTGTATGTTTGTGTCTGTCTGTCTGTCTTTGCATTGGGAGGGCCAATGGGAGCAATGCTGAGAGACGTTCTTGTCACATGACCACATGATGATGACATCAACCTACAAAGCAAATGAAGCTTGCAGAATCCTGCCACCGAATCGCCACAGTGGACTTCGCTGGGCCATAAATCTGTCCAATTGTGACATTACGTCACACAGATTTTGCCACAGAAGTAGGTTGATGAACGTGGCTGTAGAAGGCAATTATGGAAATGAAGATCGTTTGTAGGAATAAGCGGCACTCAAAGGGAGGGAGAGAGATAAGAAGAAGGAGAAAGACAGAGAGGGAGTGTGTGTGTGAGAGAGAGAGAGAGAGAGAGAGAGAGAGGGAGGGAGAAATTGAGAGAGAGAGAGGGGAGAGAAAAAAAGAGAAAGGAAAGAAAAAGAGGAAGAGAGATAGATAGAGGGAAAATTGAGAGAGAGTGAGAGAGAGAGAGAGAGAGAGAGAGAGAGAGAGAGAGAGAGAACGAGAGAGAGAGAGAGAGAGAGAGAGAGAGAATGAGAGAAAGGGAGGAAGGGATGATTATATCAAGCCTTGAAAATACTGATATTTCTTGTGGGAAAGTGGATACTTCATATTTTTAAGTGAACAAGCACTTATTGACTGTATTGTTAATGTGAAAGTTACAAAGTTCCATATTTGATTTTGTATAATGTGAAAAATAGTTCTTGCTGAACTCACAAAATCTCACAGTTCGTCAAGTTCATTATAATATTAATGAGTAAGTATTTGATTTGAAACAAATATGGCAAGTACTGAACTATGACAAATCAATAATAAATGTAAAGTCATTTATGATATATTTAAGTCGTTCTTTTCCCCAAAGGCTTAATCTGATGACCAGAGTTCCTATTGTGAAAAATCGAGTCGTCATGGAGAATTACACAGAGATTAGTCAGAGAAATGTGGTTCCATATTTGGGCGTCCCAGGAAGGGGTGACGGGATGAGAGTGGGGATTAGGGGAAGCCCCCTTGGTGATAATCCATCAGGAATCTATGCCTAATCATTGACAGCATATGCATGCATAAACATTGTGACTTAACAGAGCCAACTTACACCTCAACACAAAACAAAACAATGCCAAATTACAGACGCAGTTTATAAGATTCGCTTACCGTAATATTTTGGTATTATTACTAGGTTTTGATTTGCAAAATAAGGGGAAGAAAGAAGGAACCAAATATTGCATTATTTGAGTGATTCCCTTTCATATACGCAGCTATCTGTAATGCATCGGCAAAATTGCTGCAAATGTTGCGCCCATTTTGGGGATAGTTGGTGTATATATGAGTTGGGTTATTGTTTGAGTTTTAAAATGTCTAAGCCTTGATGCGGGGCGATTGCTGCATAAACTATTGTTGATCTCCAGAGGTCTCTAAGAACTGGCTATGCAGGATATGACTGTAATGGTCACACAGGAGTAAACTTGAAGTCCAACCCTGCCATTATTCATCTTTGAATAATTTCCGACTGCCATTAAATAAATAGGACGTTCATGTTGACGGTTATCAAGATTAGACTGGAAAACAAAGTGGGTCACGGAATTAGACTGGGCTGGGACAAAAAGAGTCAAGCCAAGGGCTCTTTAGATATAACCAGATGCTAGACAGGTTGGAAGGAATCGCCAGGCATAAATGTTGATTTTATTTATCAGGAGGGAACCCTCTAGAATGGTTTGGGAAGTCGTCTTTTAGGAGCAATCTGATCAGAAAGCTAGACAGTACAAATATGTATGAGGGCATGATTCTGTAGTGTTGCATCACATGAGACCAAACATCGTTAACCAAATGCCCATGAATGTTACCTGCATGCTCCCTTTAACCAGGGAGGTGTTGGTTTGACACATACACCTCCCTGCTTTAACCTGCATCCTATACTTAACCTCAGTAGCTGTCACCCAGAGTTTTACCTGAATGGTCCCCATCAGTAATTGAAATGTGCGAGCCTCTGATATTGAATATTAAAGATCTGTTCGACATTTTGAAATGAGAGAATTAGCTGTTGGAGCTTGTACAGGAAATCATTCAATTAAACGTCTGATTTCATTACGAATGACAAGTACTTATAGGTGCTGACAGGCTGTGAAATAGGACTAATGCGTTTTATTAACTTGTTGCTCACGGTTAGATTTTCTGGCTTTGTGTACCGTGGTCCAGTAAGGATGTCAGAGTTTGCAATGGAACTGCAGTAATCAAAGGGCTGTGGCTTAATAGCTCTGTATGAAGACTTTAAAGTTTATTCATAGCTTGTTGTCTATTGTCAGTACAACAGATTACGTGGGAGACACAGGCTCAGTATCAAACGGGGTACAGCTATCAATTAAGTTTTCGCAACATTCGTTGATGTTCAAGTTACATTTTTCATGCGTATCTGTAGCTCCCATCTCAGCATTGATAGACTTTAACGATGAGCAAATTATCAACCCTTTGAGCTGAAAATCGGTGCTAGATATGTTTGTTTTTTATCTTACAGTTAGTTAATGTGATACTCCTAATTGATTTACATTGCCTTCTAATTTCATTATGATTGTGATTTCTTATAAATGCTGTTTGGTCAGTATGTACAATGGTTCCTACGTTTCAGGTTTAAATGTGCATTTTTCATGGAAGTAATCACTTCACACTAAATGAAAGTAGTAACATACATTGAAGTGATATGATTTCATTAAACTGATAAATAAACCTTTATTTCTTGTTCAGAAGTAGTATGTGCATATCATTCCACCCTTTTCATCCTTCATTAGTTTAACTAGGTTCTAATAATAAAGTGAAATGATATTGCATCTACTTAAACAGTCATGGTTTGGACCTCATATATACAATAGGTACAGCTTGTAGCTTGGGGCTCATGGCAGATATACACATACAGAAAATGTTCTTTGTGAACAAAGAGAGAAAAATGTCAACCCAAATTACGTCAATTATACCCATATGGAAAATCTTACGTACACAAATGAATCATGCAACATGCCTCCTGTATGTTGTGGTATGGCCAAGCACCAGGATGTCACATGAAAGGGAAGTGGGATAATCAGAAGGGGTGGGAGAGGAGGGGAGGGAGAGGAGGGGAGAGAGAAGGTGGGAGGTAGGAAGGGAGAGTTGGAGGGGGGGAGAGGACAGGAATGAGGAAAGGAGAGAGGACAGGAATGAGGAAGGGAGAGAGGGGAGGGAGAGAGGGGGAAGGTAAGAGTTGGAGAGGTGTGCAAGTACGAGGTGAGAGGGGTGGGAGGGGGAAGGAGGGGAGGGAGAAGAGTGAAGGGGAGAGAGGAGAGGGAGAGGGGGGGAGGGAGAGGAGGGTATGAAGAAGAGGGGAGAGAGTAGAAGAGAGGTAGAAGGGAAGTGTTGGAGGGGGAGGGGGAGAGGAGTGAGGAAGGGAGAGAGGGGAGGATATGAACAAGGGGAGACTGTGATGGGAAGAGAAGAGGGGAAAGAGGGGGAGAGATCTGGAGGATAGAAAGAATGTGAGAGAGGGGAGGGAGAGGAGGGGAGAGAGGGGAGAGGGTGTAAGGTAAGAGTGGGAGAATGGGAGGGGAGGGAGAGGAGGGGACAGATAAAAGGTGATAGTGGGAGGGGGAAAGAGAGGGAGACAGGTAGAAGGGGAGAGTGGGAGAGAAGGGCAAGTACAAGGTGAGAGGGGGGAGGAAAGAGGGGAGGACAGGTTGATGACAGGGGGAGTGGGAGAAGGAGGAAGTAGGCCTCACCTCACAATCTTATGACTTGTTGACAAATTGTGAGTAGGGTTCTTTGTTAGTCATGAATGTATCAAACCATACTTCCTTGCTCTCCAGAGAATTCCCAAGATATTCATCTAACATTCCCCCTTTTTCTTTGTCCCGTTTTCTCAAAAACTAAAAGGTATTTCCCTTTAGAACTGGAAAATCTACTCGCTCCTTTTTTAAACATGTATGTTCTATCATTATTCTCACAATAAGCCCATGTTTATAAATCTAGATTGGGCAATTTCAATCAATTACAATCACATAGAGCTTAGTTAGAAGTTCACACCGATTTGAATTGAATACTAAAGCTTAAGAACATCAAGCTGGCCAGAGCCATCAATAAACAGAGTTTGTCCAACTCAATTTCAATAGCTAACAACATGGTACACATTCTTTTGTAATCTGCTTGCCCAACAAAGCAACACCCGCCATGTTGTTACTTATTGAAACCGAGTTGGCCAAACTCTGTATATACAGTAGGTGACTTTGTTGCTGGGGGCGATCTCGCGCCATCTGTTGATAGATGTCAAATATTGAGCTCTCCCGTAATTTCAACCTGTAATGATTCATTTACACCGTGATTATACCTGTAATTTATCACTCTGAGGCGATACTTGTATGTGACAAATTGGTAGATCAGAGTTCTATAGAATGGAAGAAGATTGAGATGGATTGTTCTCAAGGCAGATTTGGGGCTTGATTTTTCCCCTTACATTTCAGTTTCTTGTTTGAATGATGAAATAAAAAGTGCAATTTCTTTCTTTCAGAGGTTTACTGTCGCAAACACAAATAAGTGTAAAAATAAACGTATCGGGGCATTTGTTTAACATTCTCAGTACGAGAGGTGCATGAACTGTGTTATAAGTCAAAAGGGCATTTTTTCCTGGCTTGGTGCAGAGTTGAATGGACCTCAGTCCCCATGTTTGTACATGGCAAGGGAGGCAGGGAGCAAGAGAGAGAGAGAGAGAGAGAGAGAGAGAGAGAGAGAGAGAGAGAGGGAGGGAGAGAGAGAGAGAGAGACAGTCAGAGAGAGAAAGAGAGACAGAGAGAGAGAGAGACAGAGACAGAAAGAGAATCTTCATTAGCCCGATCAGACGAAATAGCGAGCTATTTTGCTGATCTGGGGAACTAGCCTGAAGTTGCAATCGTGTCTTCATTAGCCCAAAACTCAGGATACGTAAGCTCGAAACTCGGGATGCATAAATTATCCCGCTGTTCGCACATGCAGTGTGCGACGGGAATATACAGCATGGCTTTGGTTGTGAGCTCGTATTCATGCACATAGAAAAACCTAATGTAAACAATGCCTCGTGCGCGCTGATGCATGCCGAGGTCGGGAAATTTCATCCAAATGAAGACGCTCCGAACTAGCTAATTTGTGAATTAGCTCCATCTAGCCCAAGATTTCTTGGGGAATTTTCTCGACCAAATAGCTAGCTATTTCGTCTGATCTGGCTAATGAACACGCAAATAACTAGCTTTTTCGTGATCTGGCTAGCTAACCTGATCAGAACAAGCTTGCTATTTTGCCCACATCGGGCTAATGAAGACACCCCTAGAGAGAGAGGGACAGTCAGAGAGAAAATGAGAGAGAATGCGTGGCCAATGCTATATTCTCCATTGTCACTTCCACTCTATACACCTGTGTGGGATTGGCACATCCTGATGATATCAATTAAAGCTCTCTTTTGCCTTCATTCCTTCCTTTTCGCTTACCTACAAGAAGTATTTTTTTACCTCGGAAATGATAAAAAGATATTTTTGGCTCGTGCAGTCCAACACATGCTGAGTGGATTGCAAACCCTGGACAGACCTTGCCTTGAAGGTCTTTCTGGGCACTGTTCAGTTTCGACACTCATTGCAATGTCAGTATGTCAAGGCTTAGCTTTGGCTTGGGTTCTGTCTTGAGTCTTGCTCACATACCATAGTACCACAATATCATTGATTCACGTTAGTATGCAAGTTAAAACACCATTCATATACACTGAAAAGGCTGTATTATTACAGGATGTTTAATTATCCAGACAGTCCATAAAGAAATGTTGTGTAGGTAGGCAGATTGCTAATGCGCATGTTGTTGTTTTCTGCTTTCTGCCTGTCTTTGGTGAGTACATGCCAGTTTTGGGTAATTCGTACCAAAGACTAACCAGAAATGAGGGGTCAGGTCTCCTTTTGTAAGCATCCACACACATAACCAACCATCATTCTTCATTCCGTTCTACCGCCCAGACCCTTTGTTCTTTATGCAACGTTTCTTTATACGATGTATTGTTGATAAGCGTCTACACACAGGAATCTATTGTATGGTTATTCCGAAAGAGTAAAGCTTCCCTTTTCGCGATAACCATACAAATTAATTTTAAATTGTTGTATGTGTGGACACATGGTCATTGCCGAGATGAACTTCCAGAAGCAATGTCTCAAGCTGTAGTTGCTGTGGAGTAATTTCCGATGAAGTAACTGCTTGACTTTTGACCAACAGAGCTTCCTTTCCCTTGAGAATGCAGTCAGCGAGAGTCAGTGCAAAGGTTTGCTCACGTTTATATGATTCAACAATTTTGGTGTTGTACTCGTAATTTTGAGTCATTAAAAGTAACTTCCCGACTGTTGTTCCGAGTGTTTCCAACCACAAAGCCTTTTCCTGAAATGGGAAACTTACGTGTGAGAAATGTAGAAATCTCCAGTCCATGACAAGTCCTGTTGTAGAGTTTTACTTGTAAGGAGAGCCGAGAGACTTGATAGAAATGGCTTCAGATCGAAGGAAGGAACTGCTAGTTGACTAATTGTGATGAAACTCAGGTTATTGAAAGATGCTGCAATAGGGCAGTTTTTTACGCATCCAAAGTTGCCAAGCGGTACACTGTGTTTGATTCAAGAAACGTGTTATATCAAAGAAAAGCTTCATGTTTAGCTACCAAAGATCCAAATTGAGCGTATATCTGTCAGAAGTTTCTTTCCAGAGCAAATTTCCTATAGAAGTATTGTGATGATTAGGTCTGTATAAATTTCTGGCTTATAAAGACACAACTTTGGGCTATCTTCCATATGTAGTATGATTAGTATATGTTTCTGGCTTATGAAGACCCAATTTAGGCTTTTTTCCATTTGAGGTGTGATTTGTGTAAAGCTTTGCTTTAAAGTAGGGAGCCCCAATTAGGCTGTGCTGATAATTAGGTCTGTATAAATTTTTGGCTTATGAAGACATAACTTTGGGCTGTTTTCTATTTGAGGCGTGATATGTTGTAGCTTTACTATAATGCAGGGAGCCCCAATTAGGCTGTACTGATGATTAGATCTGTACAAATTGTTGGCTTATGGAGACATAACTTTGGGCTAGTAAATTTCCAAATGAGGTGTGATTTGTATATGTTGTAGCTTTACTGTAATGCAGGGTGCCTCAATAAGGCTGTGTCGATGATTAGGTTTGTATAAATAACCACTGAATCATGCCACGTGCCTACTCCCCCAGTCCCCGATCCAACCATGGACCATATCCTTGGGTGTCAGTAAATGTCAGGTCTAGGAAGGGACAAGGCCGCCGATATGTGGGGAAAGGGAAGATTGAAGCAAGCAGCTCGGAAGCACTGAAAATCAGGGCAAGTCTTGAGGAAGGAACAAAAGCTATTGGCTGGAGTGGTTTTGGTTTTTAGGAGCAGGTCAGCCGGGGGTGGGGTGGTTGATGATCAGGCCTCTATTGGCTCTCCGTGCAGCAGGTTGGCAGAATTAAACTTCCCCGCCGTGACGTCTATGGTAGCTGTAAATTGCCAGCAGAGGAAGAGAGCATTTCTTGCGCTCAACTTTCACAACTGAAGCAACTTTTATTTTAAGTGTGTCGAGATCAAGTGCGTGAAGTAAATCCGGGGGTATTACTCAGTGTAGATAGCGATCATATTGGTGGAGGGTTTGTGGCTTATAAACGTGATGGGATTGGGAGGTTACGCTCAGTGTTTGGTGAAGAAGTGAGGATGATTAGACGGGAGACACTGTTCATGTTGCCAGGGTGCTGTGTGCAGGTCTCAGCAACCCCGACAGTGAGTGGGAACGCGCCTCTGGACCAGGATGGCCCAGGACCGTACCAGGATTGTGATACACAGGATAACAACAACATGGTATTGCACTGGCTTGCAGCTTTGAAGATTTGCTACAATGTTGAGGGACTTCACTGGCCCATATTCTACTAGCATCAGGTTTAAGAAAGGATTAACAAATTTTCAACAGAAGTTCTAGACGGGCTTAAGCTATTTGATATTCTACTCATAAAGTTAAATCCGATAGCGTGTTTAGGGCACGTCTAACTTTAGACTGCCAAGGTGGTTGGTTTAAGGCAGGTTTAACAGCAGTTTTAACTATTGTTACATCAAACGTATGACTGAGCTGAGCAGCTAAGCATCGTGGCCAGCTCTGTGAGGAATTTGTCAGTGGGATTTGAGTATCATAAAAGAAAATTGCGCAGACGTCACACTCTTCTGAGTAATATCTTGCAGGAAAGCGTTCACTGCAGATGTCCAGTTCTTATGACTAAATTTATTGTGCATGTGCAAAGCAAGACAACATTTCAAAGTTTAGGGAAGGTTTAAAGTTAAACGAGAGTCTAACTTAACTCAGCTGCTAGAAACACATATTAACTTAAACTCATCTTAAACTGATGGTTAGGTTTAGTTAGACTCATGCTTGGTGTAAGCTAGGTCAAAGTTCATGACATTATAATACGGGCCAGTATATTTCTGTGTGTTGCTTGTGAGCAGTTTTGATGGTGTGTATGGACTAACAAATATCATTAACTATAATTTCTTTAGATGATGTGATGTTGTTTCTTTCAGTAAGGTATGAATGTTTTGTCAAGAGTTTTTGTTTTTTGTTTCTGAGCAATTATGATGTCGCATATGGTTGATTCAAACATAACGATGACCACTGTGTATCCACTAGCAACTGCCAGCACATTGACATTCATGACATTCATATTTCATGATGCTTCTGGCAGAAAAGACCCTGTGGGTTGTCATGATTGTACAATGTATGATGCACAAAGCACATTGTTGTGTCCTGAATTGATGCACACATATTTTTAGGTCCAAACTCAGCCAAAAAATGTTTATCTCATGAAATATTCCAAGGTTTACCAGTAGCAGACAAATAGTTACACAGAAAATGATTATAATGATTAGAAAGCATCAAGAAATAATTATTCATGAAATCTTTTCACAAAACCTTTTCTAAAAAATTGACATCTTTCGACTTTATGGTGTGCACACTTCAGCTTGATTCGAGTTATAACTCTTTAATCATCAAAACACCTAGTATTTGAAATTTTTATTTTGACCGTAGTTACAATGATTTTGTATTATTTTTGTCTCCTGTATATCAGGTGCTGTGTAAGGAGGAGGTGGGCAGGGAGAAGACTGTGCTCCTGGAGAGACTCAGGCAGCTGGAGTCTGAGAACTCAGCCCTCGTCTTGGAGAATGAGAACCAGAGAGATACCTACGACCAGTGCCTTGATGAGGTAGGCACATTCATACTATGCACTTAATCCTGATGTTGTGTTGTGTGTGTATGGATGGCTAGAGTGAGAACCAGAGATATGTACGACCAGTGCCTTGATGAGGTAGGCACATTCACACTATGTATTTAAACCCAATCTTATATTGTGTGTGTATCGGAAGTGAGAATTAGAACCAGATAGATACATATGACCTGTGCCATGATGAGTTAGGCACATTCACACTATGTACTTAATCCTGATGTTGTGTTGTATGGGTATGGATAGTGAGAATGAGAACCAGAGGTACATATGTCCAGTGCCTTGATGAGGTAGGCATTCACACTACGTATTTAATCCCAATCTTGAGTTGTGTGTGTATATGGATAGTGAGAATGACAACTGATGAGAGAGATATGACCAGTGCCTTGATGAGATGGGAACATTCACATTACATTCTTAATCCCGATCTTGTATTATAATAGTTTGGATAGTGAGAATGAGAACCAGAGATATGTGTGACCTGTGCCTTGATGCACATTCACACTGTGTAATTAGTCCAAATCTTGTGTTGTGTGAGTGTTGATGTAGATAGTGAGGGTGAGAACCAAAGAGATACATATCATCAGTGTCTTGTGAGGTAGGCACATTCACATTATGTACTTAATCCTAATATTGTGTTGTGTGGGCATTGATAGTAAGGATAACAACCAGATAGACAGGTATGACTGCTGCCACTTTAGCCTTAATCAACATTCACACTACGTGCTTAAACATGCTCGGAATTGACACTGTGGATTAAACCCCGGTCCTGTCAAGTGACCATGTAATAGACACATTTCATCGCAGAGCCAGTCTACCAATTTATTCATCTGTAAACATTTTAACATGGTTATATTTTGGGCCCCTTTGATGTCAGAAGGAATCATTTAATCAAGAAGTTGCTTTCAAAGTCAATTTAGGATCCTGAGGAGAGTGCCTCGCGGTTGAGGATAAGTCAATTAACACAAAGAGGTACGTACATGAGGTTTGGCATATATCCCACTCTCAAGTTCTTAAACCTGCTAGTAAACATACTACTTGGCACTTAAGTAAGTTATGGTTTATTTTTGAAGCTGATGAATGCTGCAATATGTTAGTTTAGGCTGTAGGCTGCGGGCTTCTTAATATGCCATTTCCATAATGTATCCACAACTTCCTTCCTTACTGCGAAATAACATGTTTTGACATTCACCTGTATTTTGTAATTCAGTTGTCAATTGATGGGTTACACTCTGAATTTATTAGTTATCACTAGTAGGGAAAACCTTGGACAAGTTTTGGGTAACTAGTGGTAACATATTGTATTTTGTAATTCAGTTTTAATTGATGGAATAAACTCAAAATCTATTAGTTGTTGCTAGCCAGACAAACCTTTGGACAAACTTTGGGTAACTAGTAGTAACATATTGTTAATAAAAACATTGGTATTTAATGTTGACTGAGAAGGAATTAGGTAGTATGACTTTGTTTTGCTCAGAGCAGTGCAATGAGAAAGTCACCCAACAGCCTATAAACTCACTATGAGAATACAATCATCAATGAAGAAGCGGAAAGGAAACATCTTGGTCGCTAAAACTGGTCAGAAGTGGATTGACTCTTTGGTGCTACATGTGATTTATTTCACAAGTACTACACACAATTCCCATTGAACAGTAGATTATCTGAGACACAGAAGATTAACAGGCATTGGGCAGAAAGGAACACAAGACACTGAGAGAGGAGAGAGAATATCTTGAGGATAAAGAGGATTGAATTTAATGCATAGACCATATGATTGGATGAGATCCAGCTAAACAAAAGTCAGAAAGAGAAAAATAGAAAGAGGGAGATACCGAAATAAAAAATAAGTTGAAAGGTAGGTAAAGAGAGAGAGAGACAGGGGAAGAAAGATAGAGGCAGAGCTAAGACAGAGACAGATAGATAGACAAACAGAGAAACAGACAGAGAGACAGACAGATATACAGACAGACAGAATAAGAGGGAGAGATAGAAAGTAAGACATGAAACAAAGACAAAAGATATGTACATGGATGCTGATTTATATAATCAGTGCATTGTGTTAGATATCAATTGAATGATGTAACAATTACAGAGTTAGTATTTTGCTGCGTTTTATCCCTGTATAGGGAAAGATTTTTAAACGTGGGAGCCATACTAAACTCTTCTAATTCCGAGATTTTAGTTACTTAGAAGCCCTTCCTAGACATCCTTGATAGATTTAGAGGCAGATTAACTCTGCTTAATCCCAAATGAAGCTTACAAAGGAAGAAAGATGACATGCACTTTCTTACTTTGACTTAAAGACTCAGTCTGATTGGGGTCTAAGTATGGACAGAGCAGATTTTAGAATATTATGATACATTCAATGCTGGATTTGTCTATGTGTATAGCAATATAGCAATACCACGATGTAAGCATTCAGTATTCAATGTCATATGATAAAGACTATACTAAACCTGTACAGTTTTAACCTCTAGGTGGCAGTCTTTCAGTTTCATGATTAGATCTGGTGCCCTGTTGACCAGGGGATATTTTTCTTTACCCTGCCTGCGGACTATTTTGATTAGGTTTAGACTGGAGATAGTAGCACCACTTTTCAAGGCTTGACACCAACTTCACAGGGTTAACCCTGCTTTTTTTACAGGTCCAAATGATGCCATAGTATCAGTAGGGGTAGTCCACTTTTGTAAGAAACCAAGTCTGAACAAGAAGTGGGTTGAGCTTAACTGCTTAACCACATATTATAGATAGGGGATAAGACACCCCCCCCCCCCCTCTCCCCACTCATAATACAGGGCTAAGAAACTTTATGCCAGTCTGAAAAGGGTAAAAGAGGATTAAGGAAAGCTGAGGAAGAAGTCAAATTATGACTAAAAAATGGGGGCTCAAAGGGAGATGCAGTTTCCCCCCCCCCAACCCCTCCCAACTCACAGAACAAAGCAATACAGACCCCCCCCCCTCCCCCTCCCACAGAACAAAGCAATGTAGAGCCCCCCCTCTCACAGAACAAAACGATGTAGAGCCCCCCCCCCCCTCTAAGGTACCAAAGGGCCCAATCCACCACATTTTTATTTTGACCTTCTAGAAAAATTAGTAATGACACAACGAGGAAATTGAGAATCTTACTCTCAGTAGTTATTGTTGTCTGCCATCAACAGAGTGAGTGATTGATTCTAAATAAATCCTGTCTTAAAGAGTAAGACATTTTTCTGAGTAATGTCATTAATAATAAATAATATTCTTGTCTGACTGAGATGTTACTGATTGGCAGTTTGGATTATTTGATAAGTCATATATTCATAATAAATCATTATAATGGATTTTATTTGTAAAGCGCAAGATCTGGAAATATCATACTGAGCTGCAAGAGCTTGTAAATGTTGTGGTGTACATTACTAGGTGAACAAATGAGTTTTCAGTCTTGCCAGAAAGACTAATAGGGGGGAGAGGGGCGGGAGGTGGGAGAGGGGTAAGGGGGTGTCATGGGGATCTCCCCTGTAGGAGCACAGGGAAAGCGGTCAGGTTAAATTGAGTAAGGGGAGATATAATATATCCCTTTACTACTGTAGGTCAGATCCAAATTTGGAATGTCTGGAAGAGAAGAAGTTGGGTGGGTGTTTGGTTTAAGCTTGTCCATCCTTTATGTGTTAAATGGATTAGTTATGTCTCACAAGAATGACATCAAGTATTTGATATGATAGATGGTTTACCCCCTTAATCTAACCTCATAGACCGTTTCCCCTAGTAAAATGAAATCTAAGTTCTCTTTTCCAACTGATGACAGACTTTAGATGACTATCTTTGTCATGAACAGTAAGGTCTAAAAAAATTTTTGCCTCACACTATCTAGAGAGATGAAATATTGGGTTGAAAATCAATTGAACTTTAAACTCCTTCACAGAATACATGAGATTATATAACTTATACTCAGTCTACTAAGTGACATGACTGATGTGTCGAATTATTAAGGAATACTGCAACCATGTAATGCAAAGCAAACAAAATGTACTCTACACACTGTTAAATTTTGTTGATAAAAACTCAACTGATAAAGATGGAGAGAGATTTCTTAAATAAATAGCCTGCTATATTCAAGCTTTAGGCTGATGAAAACGCAAATTGCTCAGTTTTACTATAAGACCAGCTCAACAAATAAAGCCTGATCACAAAATTAAAAGCTTTCTTGCAATTTTTGGCTGGTCAAGCAGGTCCTTCTGACAGGGGCTTGTGCCTGCAAACTAGATACATACTTCAGCCTCATATCGGTCAGTCCTCCCGTCATCGGTCAGTAGCAGGTGGCAATGGGCTGGACAGTGAGTGACCATTGAGGAAATCAGACCGCAGTAACCTCATTCCATATATGTCATCGCTGGACAGCTACAAGGACTTATTAACACTCGTTGAATGAATGGCAGACAAGGAACATGTTATGAAGTCAATTGATAATGTGATTGTGAGTCAGCATTTATTGTCACTCTGATGGAACATACAGAGAGTTGACTTGGGTGTTAACCCTTGAACAACCAGGCCTTGAAAAGCCCATTGACTTACTGTACATATTCATGACAGTCAACAGAGTTGAGTCATTGTGTGCCAGATGAACTCCTGCCCTATGCAGTGAAATAATCCTCAAAATGTTCAGGCCGAACATTTTGAGGATTTGTTATTTAATCACTTATTACTCCAAATGTAGATCATTAAAATTTAAGACCATTGGCAAGGAGATTGCTAATAATTACATTTTGAAGGCTTTTTTGCCTTCCCAGTACAGTATATGCCCTTTAATCACTAATTACTCCAAATGTGCATTATTTGAGGGAAAATGACTTTCAGTAAGTTTCTAAAATGGACAAAACATTGGCAAGAAGATTGCTAACGATTACCTTTTTGTCTTCGTGATACAGTATATTCCCTTTAAGTCATTCAAACAGATGTCTTGTTAAAGATATTCTCAGACTTTGGAAGGGAGGGGGATATGCTTATTAAGTAAGGGGAAATGTTATTGTATGGTTCATGTATGATGATGATGATAAGGACAACATAAATATCACAAAGACCTGTGAACCAGCAAACAAACCATTGCCCTGATCATACCTACATGCCAAAGCACATCAGGTGGAATTCAATGGGGGGGGGGGGGGGGGGGGGGGGGCTTCAGTGACTCACAAACTAGGGTATAGCCTCTGTTTCATGCTGTTAAACATTTCTGATCCCAACTGACAAATGCAGTCTAGTACTTTAAGACTAGTCACTGTATCATTCTCCCCTTTTCTCAGTCAAGCCTGTCTGGGTGAGCAGAAGAATGAATTGAGAATGATTAGTCTACTGCAGCCAGACCTGTTTATGGATTATTTGAGTTAAGATTGAAAATATTCAACAGCCTGGAAACCAAGCTAATGTGATACAGAAGTGTCACTGAATGTCACTCAACTTTTGGGGGAGGGGACATGCAGACCAAGTTTGGTTTCACATTGGAAAATCCCCCCCCCCTATCTCTCCCCTCCCTGCCCCCACCATGCCCCCTCTCTTCCCCCTCTCAGCTACATGAGGGGTGAACATTAGACATGTGTAGACAAAATATCTAGAGACAAAGGATTCAAGAAATCTGAAGAAACTTTTGGTGTGTCATCAACATGTAAGATTCTGCTTCAAGCAGCTAGTTCTATTTTAAGCACTACCCTTTGTGATGTTAGTGCACCTAGACATTGCCCGAAACATTCTTGAAAAGTATCCAAAAATATTAACATGATAAGGAGACAGTGATGATACCTTGCCCTGTCTGACGTAAATCCATAAATGCCAAAGGAGTTCTTAAGAAGTTGAGACTTTGTTCTTTGAAGATGATATCTTGATTAAGGCTGTTGAAGTGGAGTAGAGCCTGTGGGATGTCCCGTTGTATCACGGTTGGTTGTTAATGATTCATAGTTTCTCTGATTCTTCTCATCACCATCAGGTGCTGTTTTGAGGTGAAGGATGGCTGCTATTGTCCTCCAGGACCCTCTCGGTCTTTGATTTTAAAATCAACTTCATTTCATCAGCTTTGCATTGTCCTTTAATTTGACAATGAATCATCTCTTTCAACCTAGATTGGTATCTGGTTCTACAATGCAGCTCTTCCCATGTGGGCTCGTAAAACATTGTTCATATGCACCATAAAAACATAATACTACATGTGGATAAGATGGACTGTCCCCACTCCCCAAGCTAGAGCAAATACTCAATGATGACATATTAAGTTGCCACGTATGTTGCGCTTTTTGGGGGGGGGGGTGGGATAGGTGGCATATATCTTAAGTGTTTTTACGCTGAACAGAAGCCGTGTTCACATTGTCACCATTTTTACAAACCATTAAATCCATGCTCTGTACACTGTACAAAAAGGAAGCATATATTGCATTCTTTGAGTGACTCCCATTCATGTAAGCAGCTATCTGTAAGGCATTGACAAAACTGCTGAAAAAATTGTGCTTATTTTATGTAGATATGAACAGGGTTTGTGTAGAACCCACCTAGAGGGTTGTGTGTCCTGTCATGTAGGATTGTTAGATGAATCACAGGGTTTGCAGTCCCGAGTCTGAATCCCTCGAGCCACAACATCACCAATCACTGAATGTCATGGAAACTGACACAGGAGGCCCGTCTAAATCATCAGCCTAGAGTGAGCTGAAAGCTACATCTGGAGCTGGTTGAGAGAGGCCAATTCCCATTGGCTCCTGATGAAACTATGATAGAACAAGCTAGACAAGTTATATATTTCCAAACACTTATTGCTCATATTCAACTAGATACTTTAGTGGGGCAGATAGTGTAACAATTGTGCACTTTATGACTCTTACTAAGTGCACAACTCCCATATATTGAGCTAAACTGCCCTATTACTACTTGCCTATGAGTCTGTCACCACAGAACTTTGAAAGCTTTTAATGTGTGCAGAAAATTAACAATAACCCCCCCCCCCCCTCCATCAATTTATGTCATATATTAGATAACAAACTATTTGACCATTTTTGTATCTGATATCAAGTGTGAAAAATGGATATATACAGGACTCCCTCAAGGTTTAATCAGTCAGAATGGGCTGCTTTACATGCTTTATTGTGTGATTTGTGCATACACATTTTAACAAGAATAGTTGCATATATGCACTACAGCTCAAAGCAATTGGCATAGGGAAAGGGAAAGGGAAGAAGGGGAAGGAGCAGCAGTTTTAAACCGCGGTATATTTTTTCCAGTTCAGCACGAAACATGATGCTTTAGCCTAAAAAACATGATGTTTCATGCTGAACTGAACGGCGGTTTAAAACTGCGGCTCCTTTCCTTTCTTCCCTTTCTTCCATTTCCCTTTCCCTATGCCAATTCTTTTGAGCTGTAGTGTACTAAGGTGTTCATAACACACAATAGCAGTTTTATCACAAGCTTAGAAACTACATACTAATAAAAAAAAAAGTTCAGATCTAGATAGGTTTGTCACAGACTATTGGTGACCAAAGATTATGACTAGGTTATTAGGCTCATCTGTAATAGCACATACATGCACATGCATTGATGACTTAGATCAAGCTATAAAGAGACAATCGGTTCTTCTCTCAGGATCATAAAGTTACATAATAGGTGCAATTATGTGATCCCTGAGAGCCCCAAACTAGTCAATCTGTTTGTGCACAGAGTGTTTGCATTCTCTTTGAGTCAAACCAAACAAAAGGGAAAAGACAGAAGAAAGAATAATGCCAGCGCCATAAAAGGAGTATTAGTGTTCATTAACTGCTAAGATGCACATCCATGACATCATTACATTGAGTAGGTGAGACCATCTTCAGTTGACATTTCATGGATTGCTTCCTATGTGGTCTTTTCTTGCTTTCTGCTTCTGAAAGAGGATAATTCCTGTCCAGGCTGAAAAGGAAAAGAGGATATATGATAATCTCTGCTAAGTTTATCTCCCATTGTGTTTGGACTACCAGTGTGTGACTTGGCTCCAAGTGATTGCCAAACCAGAGAGGTGTTGCTCATTTTTTAAAGTGTGAATGTAGAAATAATTGTCATCAAGGAGAAACTGAGGATTTAATTGTGGAATGGAGTAGATGAACCATTGAACTGTGGATATAAGTTGCCTTAATTGTCATTCTTATTGATTTGAGGTAAGGCTAAATCTGTATAGAACCAAATTATGTAAGTTTGGAAAACTAACTTCTTTCTCATGAGGTTGAAGGCTACATGTATCCAAAGCTCTTTCAGCATTGGTGAAAGTGTGTCTTCTTCGGCATGGTGTTGACAACTGAGGAAGACGATTTCAATGAGACACAAAGATGTTTACGTAGTGCTCTAGGAATGTAACATGTTATCTCTTTTGTCTATGGAATCACAAGAATGTAGTAAACATCTTTACTATGTGGGAAGTATGTGAATTGTTATACTGTGACGGTAAGGTTCCCTAAATGACTCATGCGTTATGCATTGAGATCTATGTACATGCTGTTTGGAGATTGAGTTGAATGTGATGGTATCTAGCACTGTAGTTTGCTGATCATACATACTTCAGTGCACGGTTTGGATTCTGCTACATTTTCAATGTAAGTAAGTGAGATGTCCTATTGAAAATCATGTAGTCAGTATACACTCTTTGGAACTAAATGCTAAATCACAAGAGGAATCAACTGTTAATGTCCACAGATAAAATTCCAAGATGGTGTTTATTTCTCACTGAACTATACATGTTATTTGTTTGTATATATGTAAACCATGTTGTGTTATATGTCAAAGCAGGGCCCCCTGGTAGAACAGTGTTCAACCACTGAAGGGGCTACCCTGGGTAAATATTACCAATAAAATAAAAGAAAATAAATTATGAATTCCAGAACTTAACAAAGTCTACAAGTGCTTGTGGCTGTTGGGCTACTCAGATACTGTATAGCATGGATCGATTTGCATATATAACCATCAGGGGGGGTTGTATTATCAACATACTTGCATATAACTGTAAGGGGTCATATTACTAACATATTTGCATATAATGGTAAGGGGGTAATATTATCAACACATTTGCATATCACTGTAAGGGGGCCATATTATTAACACTTGGCATTACATATCAGGATGGGATTATACCTTCTGAAAATATGCTGTTCATGGTCTGACATTTCAGAGTAGACTTTAATGTACAAAGTTTAGTGACGTTGTCACTATTAATCTAGCTGGCATCAGATAAAATCTTTTAAGTACACAAAATACTGCTGGCTTTGTTGACAACATTAATCAGATTACTTGCTACAATGGGCATGTTATCCTGGCGTCTCTGTTGACATGCGCTGGGCCGACTGCTACATCCTGAAGATAGAGGTGTCTCAAGAATTGTCTGGTTTGAAGAGTCAAGATACTGAAGACCCTGTTCATATGCAAAATAAGCATAACATTTACAGTAATTTTGCCGATGCATATTTCCAAATAGCTGCATATATAAACGGGAGTCAATCAAATAATGCGGTGCCGGTATTTGCTCCCCCTTTTTTTTGCGATATTGTGTGGATCGAGAAGTAGTACAACTACCACAATATTGCGGGAAACGAACCCTATAAACTACGTCTGCAAAATAGCCATAAATGTTGCAGCTTGTGTATCGCACTCTGGCATGTGTCTCACTAATCGCAGTACTCATATAGCGGAATTATGCCACCATCACGTGTTTGCTTTTCTTTAGGGTGTGGAGAGAGTCCAAAATTCTGCAATATTATGGCTTTTTCCATGTATATGATCAAAGTTTTTAGATGCTCACTGGAAACTTTCTTACCGACATGCATCAGTAATATAACGGCATTATCATGATTATGGTATATGAACGAGGCTTTTGATGTCCCAAGTACCATAATGACCTTTACACCTGTGATGTCAATATTGACATGTTGACGCTCTTGATTCTCGGACTGGTTGACTCATAGATTGTTGTTCTATTTGAATTGTTTCATTTGACAGAATTAACCCCTTGTATTCCAGATGAAATGCTGCTCTATTGCCTTTGTTTGTATTGATGGTGACATGATCCATAAGTGGCTCGCTAAGGGTTAAGACAGACTTGTAACAAAGCAGTCATTCCAAACTGAATAGGTTTTTTTGTTGGCAAGCTCCACTCAAAGCAATCCAGACCAGTCAGGAAGCAGCATAGACGGATCTCAGGCTCATTTCTTGATGATCGCTGTGGATTTCTTTCAACTTAAATCTACACAGAATCTGCAAGCCTTCATTTACACAAGGCCAGTGATAGATAATAGTCTATAACATCTCCTATACTTCACAATGCTATGTCTGCCATAGGATGTGTTCAGGCTACTATTTGGACCACATAACAGTGTGACATTGGAAAATGAAAGGATTCATAAAGCATTGACTAAAGTGCGGACACTTTCTTCCATTTGCTGCAATTGGAGATGACTATTTCCATGGTGACAAATCATCTTGAGATCTGGAATATTTCCCTAGATGAGGACTTACATTTGAATTGGAGAATAAACAGATTCTGAAAACGTTGACTTGGCAAACATTTATCAGATATAGTGTCCATTGTGCAGAAGTTGGAGATTGCCATGTTCATGGTGACAAACCATCTTGAGCTGTGGAGTATCTTCTTTGATAAGGAATTGGATGAATTTAGGGAGAAACTAGTCAGGTTTTAGGCAGTCCAAGGTATTGAGTATTGATTAGTTTTCAGCGTGAGTGTCATCAAAAAGATTGTCACAATGTGGGTAAGTCAATACCACTTCTTGCATATAGTTACAAAACTCTTTTTCAATATTCCATCAATACCATAGATTCTATGTGTACGCATGCATCTACAGAGGCATTTTCTTATGAAGCAGGGAAAACGATTTTGGGAGCTACTTTTTGAGCACTTTGGCTGATGTGGTTACAATTTTAGGTTGTGTCTGCGAATTTGGGGGGCTCTTTTAACATTTTTCAGGGCTCTTTTAAGTATTTTGGGACCCCCAAGTATATTTCCCCTGCTGTGAAGCTGACAATATTAAAGTAGAAAGATTATAGAAGGGGGCTTGGAATGTGTTAAGCTAACATTTAATGATATTCTCCGTCTCAGAACTATGAACTACTCGTAGGAAACATGGGGAAGGAAGAACATGGATAGAGAGAAGCAGAGAACCTGACTTACAAGCACAGCCTGAAAGCATCTATAGAGCTTATTCTTGATCCTTCTTTGAAGGATTGGATGTCATTTATTGGGCTTCAAAGCTTGGCTTTTCTTCATTGCGTAGATAAGTATATAATGCTTCTTGCGGGTGGATAGGGAGTGAAACAGAAGGAGAGGACAGAAAAATAGGGAGAAGTATCATGTCAACATAAAAGATCTATAGTGCAGTGATTTTAGAGTGAATATTGACTTGTAGTACTATATAAAAGCACAAGATATGCTTTCATCCTGCATTCATAAGGTCATTTTTCTTAATGAATAAACCTAACCTTAAACCTAATTCAGCAATCTGCCAGTTGGGTTAGAGTTAGCATTAGGATTAGTATTAGGTTTAGGGTTATGGTTAGGGTTATTCATTAAGGAAAAAAGACAATATGAAAACAGTGCTAAACGGTAAAATTAGATATACACCTGTCTGAGTATCTTCCCATGCTCTCTTTAATACTTGATTTTGCTATATTTCATATGTTATATCTATATAAGCAGCATTTATAAGTGACAATAGGGTTACATGACTGTTGAATATTGTGTTGTGTTCTCCCTGTATGCAATCATGCATGCTGCTGTTTTGTCAAATGATGTTCATGAGTTCAATCAACAAAACGGTTGACAGAGTCATGAAATCAATATCAGAAACCTGGCCAACATATTTTTTGCAGCTGCTCACACAAATAAAGTCTCTTCATAGATTTTTTCCTAATGATGTACGTAAGCTATTTCTTCTGCTTATTTACTAGTATATGGGATTGCATTCTAGCTTATTATTGTAATGTGTATGACAAATTGCCATTTACTGAGTAAATATGTAAGCAACATTTTAGCATGCACCCAACAACTTCTGAAGTTTTCAAGTTCTGTTTTCTTCCCAAGAAGCATTATACATATGATGTAGTTGTATTTCATAAAAGATGTCAGGTACATGCTTATGCTAAGGGTGTGTTAAAGTAATTGACTTGACCTTATTAAAGTTGAGAACCCCATTTTTCTCATTCACCTGCCAATATTTGGCTGAAGCATAGGTGTGATTTCAGAATGGTGTTGTTTGCAGTATATTCAAGGATGAAATGATTAGGTCCATTTAAACTGACAGCATGCATACTTCTTGCCAAAAAAATCTCCAAATGATGATGTTTCCAAAGGTGATATTTGGAGTGTATACAAGGCTATGGTACACACATTTCTTGCAGCAAGGGTCATTTTCATGTAGTTTGGTTCGCTCAGAGAGATGAGAGCATGTAGTGTGAACAGAGTTGAACAGTAAAGCATGTACTGTATTGCATCCAGTCAACTGTTCAGCCTGAAAACAAGAGATAGTTTAGTCTGAACAGGGCTATACATCAAAGCTTGTATTGCATCAGGTCAACTGTGCTGCCTGTAAACCTATATATTTCAATCTGAACAGGGCTATGCATCAGAGCTATGGTGCATCCAGCCAACTGTTCTATCTGTAAACAAGATATAACTAAGTCTGAACAGGGCTATACATCAAAGCTATGGTGCATCCAGTCAACTGTTCTCTCAGTAAACAAGATATAACTAAGTCTGAACAGGGCTATACATCAAAGCTATGGTGCATCCAGTCAACTGTTCTATCTGTAAACAAGATATAACTAAGTCTGAACAGGGCTATACATCAAAGCTATGGTGCATCCAGTCAACTGTTCTCTCAGTAAACAAGATATAACTAAGTCTGAACAGGGCTATACATCAAAGCTATGGTGCATCCAGTCAACTGTTCTATCTGTAAACAAGCTATAACTAAGTCTGAACAGGGCTATACATCAAAGCTATGGTGCATCCAGTCAACTGTTCTCCCTGTAAACAAGATATAACTAAGTCTAAACAGGGTTATACATCAAAGCTATGGTGCATCCAGTCAACTGTTCTATCTGTAAACAAGATATAACTAAGTCTGAACAGGGCTATACATCAAAGCTATGGTGCATCCAGTCAACTGTTCTCTCTGTAAACAAGATATAACTAAGTCTGAACAGGGCTATACATCAGAGCTATGGTGCATCTAGTCAACTGTTCTATCTGTAAACAAGATATAACCAAGTCTGAACAGGGCTATACATCAAAGCTATGGTGCATCCAGTCAACTGTTCTCTCTGTAAACAAGAGATAATTGCGTCTGAACCAATCCATTCACACAGTAATGAGATACAGGAGTTAATACAAAATGGATCAATTAACTAACGTGGGGGAATCACTATCTTTAGTGTTGCTGTGTGGCAGGGTGATTACTGTACTATATTAACCCAGGCTGGGGGAAGAGAAGGGGTTTTGCATAATCTGCCTGCAGCTGGGCTAACAGTAATCCTCTGTCAAGTGGATCTGGAATAATCATGCGTGGACTGAAATTGGAATAAGTCTAACGCAACTGGATTTTATCACTTAATTCCATGGAAAACAGTACATTCAGGCATTAGTGTGTAAATGGAATACATGTGTATATACATGCTGTTTGGCAGAATTTGTATCCTGGGTGCTATTCCATATCTTCATTCAGTTTTGGAATAAACAGCTCATGTAGGAGTTGTGATGTCATTAATTGGACTGTTTGTATTTACGCTGCATAACGGACATGTTTTATCCTATGGGAAACAGCTAATTTAGGTGATAGTGCATGAATGGAATATGTATTTATGCTGTTTGGCTGGCATAGTTTTCTCGACTTGGTGTCTTCATATTATGGAATACAGCCTGTGTAGGAATTATTAGTTGGACTGTTTGTATTTATGTTGCATAACAGACTTGCTTTATCCTGTGGAAAACAACTCATTTTATCATTAGTTTGTTAGCGGACTACACATCGGGTATCGGGCACCGTCATTTGGTATTCACCACCACTGACCTGAGGACTGATGGATTCTGTGGAAAACTCTCTTTAACTCTTTGTGCCGGTTATATTACAGCTCTGCGATTTGTGTATATTAATAGTGACAAAAGGTCACATGTGACACACACAGAGTTAAGGCACTAATGCTGTTGTGGTCTGCAATCATCTAGAAAATGGTGTGTCTCTGATTTTATATTGACTGTTGGAAGTTTAAGAAAGGTACGTGGCCAGGGAAACATCTTTGTTTTATTGTGATACATGAAATGTCTGTAGTGGAATCTATGACATCACAGTTGTAGACTGCAATCGTTTGTAAAATGGTGCATCTATGATTTTTGATTGACCATTGAAAGTTTGAGGACAGTGGCTTGGGAGTTGTCTTTTTGTTCTATTGTTATACATGAAAGGTCGTCAGTGGAATCTATGCCATTACAGTTGTGGACTGCAATCATTTAGAAGGTGGTTTATCAGTGATTTTGATCTACCATTGGAGGTTTGGGTGGAGTGGCTGACTGGCTGCCTGGAAGACATCTTTGTGTTTTATTGTAAGGTTTTAAAAGGTCTTCAGTGGAAACAATGTTATTACAATTGTGGACTGCAATCATTTAGAAGGTGGTGTAACTGATTTTAGATCGACCATTCGAAGGTTTGGGTGGAGTTGCTTTGGAGACATCTTTGTGATTGATTCAGAGGTTTGATAAAGTATTCAGCAGAAACTATGCCACGCACATCTGGGACTTTCCCTCTCAAGGACAATGAGGTAAATTATTATCTTATTACCTATCTACCACTCTTTAGGGTGGAGCATCCTTTTTGTATGTAGATCTTATAAAAAACACACCTGTCAATCTACAAGGTCTTCCTGCGAGAAGCATTATTAATTATCAGTGGCACTTTGATGGCATTTGCGAGTGAATTGATAAATTTAAACTCAATGTGCATTATTATCTCAATTTATCATCTGATGCACTGAAACAGCTTTCTGTCCAAAATTTTAAAAATATCAAAATCTAATGAAGTATTCAAAGGATCATTAGAACAATATTAAATGGATGAAATGTCACGAAACCTGCTCCTAGAATATTTGACGTCTTTCAACTTTATGATGTTTAATCTCAGCTTGAATTGAGTTGGAGGTTTTATTATTAGTTTTCAAAAAGTTCAAATGTTTTTTATTTTCTCTTTGTCATTATATAGATTGCTCTCTCTTAGATTCACGTCTTTCTTCTTAATTTTGTGGAAACCTAGGGCACATTCAATATAAATTTTGAAGCTCAAACGTAAATCACAAATCAAAATGCCATTTTAGACCACAGTTACTGTGTGCAGGGGAAGATTCACATGATTTTTCATTAATGCTTGATTCTCTCATATGATTTGCGAAAAACCTGTTTTAATGGTTATTAAATGTCAAATTAAACGCAGCCATAGTCTACCAGCAGCTATTTATTTTTGTGCATGAATTGGCAATCAGCCCAGTGCATGTACTATTGCGGTGGTGATAGACAAAGCTCATTTCCATATCCAGTAACTTGATTTAATGCAGCACTGTTCCCAACAATTACATGATTGTAAACCACCAACAGATGCAGTATGTGACGCATTGGATTATATCCCTCTGTGTGTTGAGTATGGCTGCTGGTTTGGCCTAGTAACCTCTCTTCCTTGTTCTACAATGCATAGATCTTTGTAGTCTGTATACTGTACATTTTCATATGAACCCCTCAAAAAAAGTTCTGCAATTCAATTTTGAATAATTTATCACTTGCTTTATGTTGTCAAATATACATTACACCTGTTTGCATTCAAAAGTGGTTGTTTCTCAGCAACCTAGGTTTTAGTGGTTGCTTATATGCTTTTCTCACAGGCAAAAAATTCCTTAGCCCCGTACTATAGGTGGGGCTAAGGGGGGGTCTTAGCCCCACCTATAGTACTGGGCTAAGCTTAGACCACTTTCTGATCTCACAGGCTTTTACCAAAGTGGGCTAGCACCACCAATAATCCGGGATTATTTGGCCCTGCAAAAAAGCAGGGCTATCCCCGCAATTGCAGGGCCAAGCCAAATAGTCCGGGGCTAAGAGCGCCAGTGAGAACAGAAACGAAAAATAGTACAGGGCTAAGGAAATGTGGTGTCAGCTCTCAAGGCCGAGACGCTGAGACCAATCAGATAATGCCCGACGGGAGAGTGACCTTGATGCGGAGTGGTAAAGAGCCCAATTGCAAGTCATACACTCATAAATATTCATAAGCTGTTGACAAAGTCCAGGGCTAACAATTTTGAGTGGGAACAGCGTGGATTTCCTTAGTCGGGTTTAAGAAATATAGTACGGGGCTAAGAAATGCAGTGTATAAAAAGCTTCAAAAAATAGTCCGGGGCTTAGGATAGTACGGGGTCAAGGATAGTACGGGGCTAAGAAAACCCAATGAGAAAAGGGTATTAGAGTTTTACTTATGCAGAGAAATATGAAGATGAATAAAAGAAATGAGAGACAGGGAAAGACAGAGAAGGGGGGAAATGGTGCCATACATTAACAAAAGGAAGCAAGAGACAAATGATTCAAATTTTAGTTGCTGATGTTTTAGATTGTACAAAGCATTCCCTGTGTACAGGCAAAATCTGGAAAGAGAAAAAAAATCCATCTAGCTGTGAGATAACATTTTGCTCATTTACAAGTAGAGGCCCTTCTGTTACTGAACAGGGAGACAGAGAGAGAGAGCAAAATAGCCTAATTAATTGATTAATCAATTATGAAAGAGCTTTGAACTTGTTACCCTTGTTTGTGCAATTATCACCCATGTCCCTATGTCCACACACACTTAATGTGTGTAGATGCTTACTAATGATACGTCGTAGAAAGAAACTAGGATCTGGGCATTGTTTGGAACTAGAACTGAGGAATAATCCTGGTCCATTGCGTGTGGACGCTTACTAACGAAGCATTGTACATTTGGGCAGAGTTTAGCATGACCATGCTCAAAATGAATCGGGACCTGGGTAGTCTCGTATTGTATGTATTCACCAAAGACACCAAAGACATCAGATTGCTCAAAACAACAACATGGGAAGTAGCAATCTGTGCACCTATACAATGTTTCATTGTAGAGTTTCTGGATAAAATATGTGTGTGTGGATGCCCTTTTCACTATACAACATTTCTTGAACAGGTCACGCGATATATCTTGTTTATGTCTGGACACCCTTTTTGCTATATAATGATTCTTTATACGTTTCTTCAGAGAGATTGTGGATTGTGTGTGGACACATTCTGACATTGATAAACTGTATGTGAATTGGATATGGAGGCAGCCTAGTAGCTGTGAGTTAATATGTCTACATCCTTTTAATCTTGCCAGTCATTATAAATTGAAGCATATTCACCACCGTCCTTTGCCTTTGAGTTGAGTGTTGTTGCGGACCAAGAAAGATATTGTACTTGATTAACACTTACTTATCAGTCACATAACAGAAGTATACTGCAGCTTTTGATATGAACAAAAATGTGATTATCTACATGTGTTTGATGAGTTCTAATAATGTACCTGACTTGAATCAAATTAATTATCTTGGAATGTGTTGTTGGAATATGCGTATACATGTGAATCTATTTTGTTAGTCATGGCATTGAAAACTAAACCAAAGTTTTTGATATATCATCTACATGAATGTGATACCTGTAAGTTCTAATAATGCACCTGACTTGCATCAAGTTAATTCACTTATACTGTGCTATGTTGGAATATGACTTAAGAACTGCTTTGCTTCATGACATTCATGTTTTGCTCTCATTTTAATTTCATTATCTGCAGGTTGCAAACCAGGTGGTCCAAGCATTGCTAATGCAAAAGGTATGTCAAAATGTTACATTCTGTTTCTCCCTTTTTTGTCTGTACTTCTGTCCGTCTGTAATTGTTTAATCTCCCTCTTTCCATGCTGTATCTGTCTGTCTTTCTTTCAGTCTTTGCAGTACTCCACCCCTTCCCCTCCTTCACCTTCCCATCAAATCCTTTTTACACAAAGGAGTCTTAGACTTAGACCAGGGTTTAAGCACATTTTGTGGCATATAAGCAGATCAGTGCACTTGATTTAGCATGTCCACTTTAAACAGGTCCAAATAGTGAACATGTACATTTTGCATAGAGTGCTAAATTCATGTTACCATGGTTTAGACAGTGGTTTATTTGGATTAATTTGATTTGATTTTATCATGGGCTTATATGCCACAAAACTTGCTGAAACCATGGTTTAAACCTAAAACTCATTTGTGAATTCAGGCCTTAGTGTGTCTGTATCGGTCAGAAGTTAACTCGGCCTGAAAATCACTTAAATGGAGCTGGTTTAGACACCCCCCCCCCCCCCCCCACCCTCCAGAAAACGAGCCATAGGGTCAGGTGCCTGTACCTCTCCAAGCATGGCAGAACATGTGAACATTCTTTCCGCCAACCTAAAATCGATGGTTGAATAAACCAAGTCTTTTATCTCAGCCCCCATCTTGGCATGGTCGGGTCTCACACATGGTAAATGTTTATTAGGATTATGACAGAGTATCCTCAAAGTTCCAACCGCTAATTTCATTCCCCTCTGGGCTTTTATCACAGCCCCTGCCATTCTCCACGTCCCTGGTTGCTGCTGACTGTATCATAAAAAGGATACCTCCCCACATCTGCACATTATGTTTGTTGTATTATTAATCTGTATGTTCAGGTTTCAGGGTATAACAGTGATGATACCATTTTTGCTGCTCAAGGATATGTATATAAAGGTCTATGACCGAATTTCGAATAATTTTTCTTCTCCGGGGTTTCATTCAATTTGTTTGTCTTCACCTAGAAATCAGCGCCATGGCAACCTTTATTCTTCTTATATATATATCTACTACATGTAGATTTCTTTGCTCACTTTCAAAGTTGGTCCAGAAACTATGAAATCCAATTGAGGACAAATTTCTTATATTTATGTACATGCCGAGTGTCAGTTTAAGAAGAAAGTGATTTTTAAGAAATGAAAAAGATGTTCAGAAGCATATCTTTATGCTTCTTTCAAATGGTAGGAGTTTGTAAGTTTTATATCATTATTGGAACAGTTTTACTGTGATGATGGATCCCACTGTCTTACTAATGCAGCACATTTCCTGTGACGTCTTCTTCCCTAGTTGTTAAGAGCCACCCCTCTTAACAGTTGCACAACATGAAGGAAATTAGATTTACCAGGGACGATCAGAAACCCATTTCACTAGTTATCGTTCACCTTTGCTTGCACGAACAAACGTGACACTTAACAAGTTCGTCTGAGCTTCCAGCAGTTGTTTTGGATTGTTTCCTGTGAGAGACAATGGGATTTCTAGGAGTGACACACTGCTGCCTCACACCAGTGCTTGGCCCTGTTGCAAAAAAATTACCATTGATGGCAATTTTGCTACCAATGGAAACGTCAATGGAAACCTTGAATTTGATTGGCTGTCAAGCTATGTTACCATACCTGGTTCAGTTTGGATGTCAAAATTTGCCATTGAACTGCAGTATAAAACAAAGTGTGTGGCTTGAATGTGTCCTAGAAGGTATATGGAGTTTATAGTTCATAGAGTTCATAGCCTGCTGTCTATTGTGCAAACGGCAGATTGTATGGGAGTCATGCTGTTTAGTACATATGTCTGAATGGAAAAAAGCGAGCCCGCTTATATGTAGGATCAGAACAGTACGGGTTAAGAACCCACATAGAAACTAAACTTGTGCATACCAAACGTGTTTGTGACGTACAGCATAAATTCCCAGATTCTGAGACATTTTATCACAATTTAGGATCTTAAGTTCTGTCTCCTCTTGTCAAGGAATATGCTTGGTGGGCAAATTATCCCTCCCTCTTTCCAGCCTTCACTAATTAGGAGGTGTTTCATAATGAATATGCTTATCAGTAAAAAGTATTTTAGGGGATCATGAGGAGGAAGGTTATCAAGCAGGAACGACATATTCAACATGTCGTTGGGCTTTATGTATGAACAGGTCTGGAAATATTTTAATGAGCTTGAAAATCGATCATGCTATTTTAAGCACTGAAAAATAACTGCCACAAAACGTGACTTCTAATTATATATATGTTCTCTTAAATGAAACTTCACTGTCCTGTAAATGTAAAATTGTGTAAGACATGAGGAGTAATTGAATATGTGGTTATATATGTCCGAGGAACTTCCTTTCACAACAATTTCAATGCATGTATGGGGAGTGGGGAGTCAATTTTGCCATGATATTGTACAAGTCGGGGTATATCTTGTAAATGTGAAGTTATGTATTTCATGCATATTTTATGGATCTGAATATATAAAAAGGAAGACCTATATTGAGTAAAATGAGAGGGAATCATGAAGGATGTGGATAAAGAGGACAAAATTAACACGGATTTAATATCTTTTAAAGTTGATTTGAATATGAAAAGGTTAATATAGTTGTGATGAAAATGAGCTAACAAATGAGGTAATATATTTGAATATCTAACCCTAAAATCAAGCATCTACTCTTCCTCAAACTTTCCTCAATCTCCTTTTCCTCAAACTTGTATCAATCTGCTTTTTCTCATATTGGCTGATGTCCTTTTCCTCAAATTTGTCAATCTGCTGTTCCTCAAACTTTCTTAAATCTACATTTCCTCAGACTTTCCTCAATCTACATTTCCTCAAACTATTGTCAGTCTGTTTTCCTCAAACCTGTACTCAATATGATTTTAAACAAATTAAATCATTCTGAGGGCATTGCTGCCCTTTAATGAGTGCATAATTAGAAAAGAATGGATCTGAAAGACTTAGGGAGGGAGGAAGAGCTGAGTGCGTGTCATCGCTGAATCAGTGTCAATTACCTGAGCGTAGAGACGGGGCGCAGAGATTAGCTTGTGGGGGATGACACAACCACCGCTGTGTCGCTGATGGGTCATGATGGGGTAACAACGCTTCCCCCATTAAGCCTGGCCGAGGGCTGCTGAGGGGGTGCGAGGGGAGGGGATGACAGTCGGATCACAAGGGTCGTCAGGGGTGCATGCAGGCATGGGTACGGGCAGGCGGGACTAGCTGGGAGATAGGCCAGGAGGAAGTGGGGGAGTTGGAGTTGTTGTGGAGCTGGCTTGCGGTGGATGACGCGTATGGATTAACCTCTACGGACCCAGACGGACTACTACTCTGTAGGATCGGTGTATTGGACTGGTGCTAGGATGTGACAGCGGGGCTGAAAGAGGTGCATGATGGGAAGCGATACTCATCAGCCGAGTGAAGTAGAAAGAAACGGCACATCAATCAAGACGGATTTCTTCTGTCTTGCAGTAAAGACATCCTTGTTTCTTGGAGTCAGAACTTCTACAATGGACACTTGAGTATAGCATTGCGGATTTCTGAAAATGTCTTAAAATCTGTTTGATGTTGGATGATTGGCAGGGATGCTCCTCAATCAGTCAGTTAGAATCAGCGAATTTTCCTTCTATATTGCTGCATAGACATACCTCTATCTTGGATTCGAAGCTTCTACGATGGACACTTGAGTGTAGCATTGTGGAGTTGTGAAAATGTGTTAAAATCTGTTTGATGTTGGATGATGGGAAGTGATGCTCTTCAGTCAGTCAATTAGATAGAAGCAGCAAATTGTTCAAGACATGTTTCTTCTATATTGCTGCATAGACGTCCCTCCATCTTGGATTCGGAGCTTCTACGATGGACACTTGAGTGAAGCATTGTGGAGTTGTGAAACTGTGCGAGAGCCGGTCATCTTGCTTTGACTTTGCTTCTTCGTTGTGTAATTGTTGGATTTGAGAACCCCAACAGGATGCATTGCTCATGTTCAACTCACAGCATTGCAGAGTTGCTTCAAAGGAACGTCTTACTCTCAAATATGCAGGAATTGCCCTCAAAATAATACTCAGGAGCAAACTGTTTTGATCAGATAATGCTATGAAATCACCATGACAAAATGTGACTGGAAAGGAAAGGAACCACAAATTGCCATCGCTGGTGGTATGTTTTATAATTGGACAGGAAGTTGCAATATCTTGCCATGGCGAACAAGATGAAACAACCATGGGCAGTCCATGGTACTGCAGTGAAGACATTGTCGAAGGCTTTCAGGATTTCAGACTCTCCGGACACTTCAGTGGAATAACGTGCAGCTGAGCCAATGGATTTCTTGAGTTGATGGTCTGAGACCTCGCAGCTGAATTTGCATAAGCCTCATTCTGTGCAGCGGCAATGACAGAGAGCATTGGTCATAATGGCTGCAGCATTGGTCATCTTATATCAAAGTCATCTCTTTCAATATTCCCTTCCATATGTAAAGACGGAAGCACAATATTGCTGCAATTTTGGGACATGATAGATCAAAGTCCACCTCTCTTTTGAGATTCTCTTTTGAGATTCTCTTTTGGAAAGAGGGAAGGAGATTTCTATTAACCCTTTGTGTACCAAATAAACTGCTGCTGTATGGAAATTGTGTGCATTAATTGTGCTGAAATTCACATGTCGCACACAAAGCATTGAAGCCACTCTCTGATATCTTGAAGTTCAGTTGTGAGCTTGATCAGGAAAAGTCATTTTGTGATACAGTGAAAGTTAAGTAGGAGAGGCATCTACATAGCTGAGATGCTCTTCATTCATTGTAAGCGATCAGTCAACTCTCTGTAGGGAGCCAACACAAATGAAAGCAACTTGTGTCAACTGAGACAGATTGTGTACCAATCTAATATTGTGGTATTCATCTCTCTCATTTTGATTCTTAAAGGAGGTGACTTTCCAAAAGATATAAAGGGAGAGAAAAGTCAACAAATTTTGTCAGCTGCATAGACCTGTATGTCATCAACTCGCGATGTTGAAAATTTTAATTTTGGAAATTTTCATACATCAAAGAGGTGGACTTCCTGAAGAGAAAGAGGGAGATAAAACTAGATGTTGGGTCGCCTAGCTTTGTGATTTTGATACCTCAAGGTGGTCAATTTGATATTTCTTCCGTGAAAGAGAGAGAGGGGAGAAGATTGCATAATGGAGGATATATTCTTTCCCTGGTTGGATCTGGTAATCTATTTCTCGGTGTGTTTTGCTCTTTGGTACTTCGTATCACTGCAAGTAAGTACCTATCTCCTCCAAGCTCATGAAACACCTTTGTACCCTTTTCAGATATCCATATTCTTGCTGTTTTTACTCTTTATAGGGCATATCATAACCCATTTACCACAGGAAGTGGGTAAATACGATTTAAAACGTCCCCAGAAACAAACTGATCTCTGCATGTTTTAACTCTGTTTTGAGAACTTTTTCATCACAATTGAGATTTTTTGGGAACCTTGTCATTGTTAAAGATATAAGATGTGATTATGATTTCATTATATTTTCCAAATTTTATTTCCATTTGGAAAAGAATCTGAGTCTGAATGATAAGAGTACAAAATGTCATATTTTTCATGCGTCATTTGAAACCTTTGACACTGTTCAAGTTGTTTATGGTTTAGTGAACCGCCCTCTATGTTGGCTGTGTGAGCCATGTAAAGTTCTACTGTAACAGAATAGAGTTTTGCAGAATTTGATAAAAGCTGCAAAAGAAATACCCTACTTTTAAGAATTTTGATATTTCATATTATGAAACATAAATCCTTTTCACATTTTACCTTTAAGATTTGAAAAGGGTGTACTCTTGACAGAGTTTTGAATGATTTTCATAACCAATGAATGGACATTATGAGTTTGTGTGTGTGGGGGGGGGGGGGAGCTGCGGGGCATTTTTTTTTTACAAAAAGGATTTTATTAAATCAAGAATTAATCCTCTTGAAGGTCTTTATCAAGCTGTGGCTTAAGGGTGAAAGGAAGAACCAGTTATTTATGCCCGGGGTAAAAATATGTGAAGCCAGAGTAATTTACTCGTGACTGTACTCTCAGGGTCACAGATTGAACCAATGGCTCCATATTTCCCCCCAAAAGTCAATTTTTTTGTAAAGTCATGAAAATACATGTGTGTGAACTCTCTGTGCCAAGTTTTAGGTAGACAGATACTAACCACAAAGCTAAAAATGATCCCCCATTTACCTTACTCACCGAACCTAAGTCTAGCCCAGGCAATTCTGTCTTTTAGTTATCCAGGACCATCAGACAACCTACATTATCTAGCAAATAAAACAGGCCTCCTGCTCCATCATTTTGTGCCTTTTTTTCTGAACAGAGGTTTCACACAAACAGCTAGTGTACTAAGCCTGGAATGACTTATTTGGACACCAAATAAAACAGCATGAAACATTATTATTGATTTGATATCATTGATTTTGTTCTTAGAATCACTATGGTATTTTGAGTTTGTCCCAAACTAATTACAGCTAATGATTGAAATCACCCACTGTTGTGATTCTGTGATGAAAATCAATGATTTTGTGACGGCATCAGGTGACTTTATTTTGAGCCCCATAAAGTCAGTCTACATTTTGTACACAATCTAAGTTGAACCACCTTTGTGAATCCAGACTTTCATGTTTTTCTACCATAAACTAGTCTATTTTTGTGGTAGAAATTGTGATGAAAATGCAATAAAGTTAATTATGTTTTCTGTCCTGAAGTTGAGCCACAGTTGAGAATATGGGCCTGCATATTTTTTTCTATCTTAACCTGTCTTTATGCTTGTGATGAAAATGCAATAAAGTGAGGCTTTTTGTCTTGAAGAGGAAACATTTTTACAGTACTTGATATAGTAGGTGCATCTTCATTAGCCCGATCAGACGAAATAGCGACCGGTAGCTAGTTTGCTGATAAGGGGAACTAGCCTGAAGTTGCAATCGCATCTTCATTAGCTCGAAACTCGGGATACACTTAAGCTTGAGCTTGGGATGCATAAATTACCCCGATGTTCGCATATGCACAGTGTGTGACGGAAATAGGCCACAACCACATGGATTCGGTTGTGAGCTCACAGTCATGCGCTTATAAAAATCTAATGTAAACAATGCCTCAGTGTGCGCTCATGCTTGCTGGGATCGAAACTTTTTCAGGCTAATGAAAATGCTCTGAGCTAGCTTGAGCTAGCTCCATCTAGCCTTAGATTTCTTGGGAAATTTTCTCGACCAAATAGCTCGCTTTTTCGCCTGATCTAGCTAATGAAGATGCAAATAGCTAGATATGTATTGATCTGACTAGGCTATCCCGATGCAGAACAAGCTCGCTATTTCACCACATCATGCTAATGAAGACGCACCTCGTGATTCTTCTACAGCATGGGCCAGTAAAAGTACTCTCAATCCTGAGGAATATGGACTGAATGACCTCCTCAGTCTGTTCAGGCTATATCCTGCCTCTTGGAGATGGGGTCTTCCTGTGTATCATAGAAGCTTAATCTACTTAATCCACAGTGATTTGCCTAATCTGTGCCTGAAAGTAAAGACCTTCTCACACTAATCCTCCTTGGTCAGATTAATATTGATATCTGTATCTTGTGTGGGGTGGGAGAGAGTATTTTGGATTGATGGAGAAGGTTTTCTCAAATTGATGATTATCCTATAGCCTCTAGCCTGAAGAGTAGGGTGTATGTCTTTCTCTTCCACTGCTGCTATCAAAACTAAGTCTGGGAATGTAGACTAGAAAGTCCCCTTTCTTCTTGCGTCTTCCTTCCCTCCAATGCACAGAGAATGGCAGCTAGTCTGTGTATCTGGACTTCTTTTGTGAATTCAGTGTAGACAATAAAGAACCTATCAGTTAGAACCAATGCTTAAAGGGATAGTTAACCCTGAAGAAAGTTGGATTCAACAAATTCATAAACATGAAAGAAACATATTAGTGAAGGTTTGATGAAAATCTGTCAAAGAATAAAAGAGTTATGATCTTTTGAAATTCTAATTTTGTGACGTCACGATCACAGCTAACCCGGTTCCTGTAGTAAATGGGTTGTAATGGACAGGCATAATAAACACTTATTGGCGATTTGATATGTGGTACTTAAGTCTTTGTTATGCTGGAGGATTGCATGTAAATCAGGATCATCCTATTTCATCAGATACTCTTTGTTTGTTTGTGGGACCTAATTCTCTGTATCAGGAACCCTTAACACATTGTGTGCCAGATTCTGCATTAAAGATATGTTCACATGGACTTTAAAGAAATCAGCATCACATGGGTTAAATGTCAGCCAGTGGGAATAGGGTGGAAACTGTTCTTATTCTTGTATGTCCTAAGGAAGTGTGTGACTCAGGTTGGGGGGGAGCTCTGACTTATAAATAGAAGTTATCAGTGGTTCAGTTGTAGCCTCATTTCTAGACTGGAGATTCTTTGTTTTGTTCTGCAAAAAGGAGAGCTGCAAACTAGGGTCCATTTACCTTCCTCTTGGCTAGTTAGAGGGGAGGAGGGAGTGGGGAGGTGAGGGAAATGAAGAGGGAGGAGGGGAAGAAAGGGATGGGGAGGGGTAGAGGGGGAGAGGGGAGAGGGGGGAGAGGGGAAGGGGAGGCGAGGGGAGGAGAGAGTGGGGAGGGGAGGGAAACGGAAGAGGGAGGAGGGGAAGAAAGGGATGGGGAGGGGGAGAGGGGGAGGGGAGGTGGGAGAGGGGGAGGCGAGGCGAGGAGGAGAAGTGAGGTAGGGGAGAGTTGGAGAGGAGAAGGTAGGGGAGGAGGAGAAGTATGGGAGTGGAGGCGAGGTGGGGGAGGGGTGGAGGGGAGGCAAGTGGAGGGGGAATGGGAGGAGGAGAAGTATGGGAGTGGAGGGAAGAGAAGGAGGGGAGGAGGAGAGGGAGAAAAGCAAAGGGGGAGGGGAGGGGAGGAGAGATAAAGGAGAAATTAGGGGAGGGAGGGGAGACATGAAGGAGAGAGAGGTAGGAGAGGAGGAGGGGAGGTGATGAGAAGGGGAGGAGGGAGGGTACCTACTCTACATATCCAGACGCATTCATGTATACTACTGTGCTTGAGAGAGAAATGCCACTCTTTGCAGATTACTGGTAGAACCTAGACTAAATCTCTTCAGGTGTGTTGAAATAGAAAAATGTTGAGCATGCTACCACCTGGTGCCCTCAGTTTACCACAGTAAAAATAACTTCTTCAACAATTGATAAATGTCAAGGCAGTCAGCTGATTCACCAGGGATTATCTTGACTTCCTTTCTTCAATATATTCTATTTTTTTTAAAAGAGGCATAGCGAAACAGAAATATCACAATTTGCAGCTTAAATCTAACTTCAAACATATCACACTGTCATAGGTGAAAAAAACAACAACTGGCGTGTACATAATCAAGTATGGTGATGAAACGTGCCTCAAATTGCGAAATAACAACAGCATGGTATAGATGACTGTGTTTCTCAGGGATGGCTGAAAGATCTAGGCCTTTCCTTGTAATGGAAGTAGTCATGATGGGATAGGAGGGATGATAGTCATCTCGATCTTGATATCCGACGATTTCCTTCTGAACATCTCTCAGGATTTGAACTCAGTCATATCCATCCTCAAAATTGGACGATACCCGATCTCAAAACAGAATGCAAGGGAAGCCCAGTAACAGCATAGGCCAAGCTTCCTGCGGGGAACTGATTTCTAGCCTGTAAAAAAATCAGTTTAAGATTAGGGAAAGGACTGTATTGATTTGAAACTGATTATAAATTAGTACTGATTTCCTGGAAATTATGTCAAATGTCAGAGATTTAAGTTGGATTTGGGTCAAGATTGAATGCGTAATGAGATCATTTGTTTACTTAAGGATAAGACTAACTTTTATCATTTAGTTGCTTGGAATTGTTTCAAGATGGGTATATATAAGTGTAATGGTGCCAAGATTCAGAAGCAGTGAAACACAATAATAGTCACAAGGATTATGGATGATGTGTACTGTTTCGCGGTCATGTGTCCAGCAGTCTGTCCACACACAAAAAGTTCATACTGATACTTTATAAAGAAAAGTTGTATGAAGATTCGTTGTGTAGTGAACAGTGTGTCCACACACAAAAAGTTTATACCAAAACTCTATTTTAAAAAAAAAAATGTATAAAGAATCGTCTTTTAATGAACAGTGTGTCCACACACAAACATGTATACAAAAACTTTATGAAGAAACGTGGTATAAAGAATCATTTCCTGGACATGGTTTGATAAACAAACGTTGAATAGCGAACAAGGCATCCACACACATATTTTTTATTCAGAAACTCCATAAAGAAACATTGTACAGGTGCGTAGATTGCTACTGCACATGTTGTTGGTTTCTGGTCATGAATGTTCTGTTATGAATGATACTATTTGCCACATTTGTTTTCACTTGAACAAAACCAACTGATCACCATCTGTTTAGTTTCTCCGTCCATGTCTATTCTGGACTTTCCTAATTTATATCTGTTTTATGACATCCTGGTTCTTTTCATACCTAATTAATGAGGTACATTTTAATGAGCACCAATTAAGTTCTAATTTTGGAGTAGAGTGAGCTATTAGAGGACCTTGGTTGTTTATTGGCTGTTTATTGCATCAAGGCAGATTCTAGGGGAAATAATGCTGTCTTTAGGGGAGCTAGGGGGAATCATGTCTGCTTGAGTTTCTCTCTTTCTCTGTTTCTGTCTCCTTCTCTCTCTCTCTCTCTCTCTCTCTCTCTCTCTCTCTCTCTCCCTCTGCCTCTGTCTCTCCCTCTCTCTCAACTGTTTCCCCCACTCCCCCACCCCATCTCCCCCCCCCCTCTCTCTCTCTCTCTCTCTCTCTCTCTCTCTCTCTCTCTTTCTCTCTTTCTATTGCAAAGATGGAAACTCCTACCCTACAACTATCAACTTTCAATCACTTGAAGTGTATTATATGCTTTTCACACTGGCAAAAATTAGCCCCATACTATCCTTAGCCCCGTACTATCCCTAGCCCCGTACTATTTTTTGAAGCTTTTCACACTGGCATTTCTTAGCCCCGTACTATTTCTTAAACCCGACTAGCTTTTCACACTGTTCTCACTCGAAATCGTTAGCCCCGGACTTTCTCGAGAGCTTATGAATATTTATGAGTGTACTTATTGCACATCGGCTCTTTACCACTCCGCATCAAGGTCACTCGCCCGTCGGGCGTTATCTGATTGGTCTCGGCGTTTCGGCCTTGAGAGCTGACACCGCATTTCCTTAGCCCCGTATTATTTTTCGTTTCTTTTCGCACTGGCGCTCTTAGCCCCGGACTATTTGGCTTGGCCCTGCAATTGCGGTGTTAGCCCTGCTTTTTTGCAGGGCCAAATAATCCCGGATTATTGGTGGGGCTAGCCGACTTTGGTAAAAACCAATGTGAACAGAAAGTGGGCTAAGCTTAGCCCCGTACTATAGGTGGGGCTAAGGCCCCCCCTTAGCCCCACCTATAGTACGGGGCTAAGGAAATTTTTGCCAGTGTGAAAAGCATATTACTGTACTAGTGAATTATGATAAATGAAGAAATAAGCTGTAATGTTCAGTTATGATTGATATCAACTGCAAGTTGAATTGCAATCAATCCCACATCTTTATAAGACAGGGCCATGAATTTGTTTTTATATTGTTATTATGCAATACATATAACGTTATTTTGGTATTTTGATATCCTGATTATTCTAAATTCATGTTTTCTCCCTAACACTACTTGTTTACTGCAGGATTTGCGTGATGAATGCCTGAAGCTGCACAGCCGAGTGAGAGACCTAGAGCTCCAAAACCAGAACCTGCGCTGCCTGTTTGACCAGAGTCTATGCAAGCAATCTGCCTGCTCACCAGCACTGGTAAGCCATCATGTCCTGTCAAATAAAACCCTACAATACAATATAAGATAATATAACATGTTACATCATGATATAAATGCTAATATGCTTATTTGCATAATCTATATTAACCCATTCTGTGTTCACTGTTAGAGGGGTGTGTGCCACAATGATTTAGAGTACATGCATTCTCTATGCAGTCTTTGTGAAGAAGTGTGCAAACGTAACCAGCCCACGGTTGTGCGTTCAAGCAAATGAATTCAAGCACAAAGAGTTTACATTATTGTGTAAGTGTGATTGGATGATTTATATCTGTGTATTTGTAAGATATTGTTGTTCTAGTACCATGATACGCCGACTATTAGTATTGGACCATTTATGAGAAGATTTCAGTTCGGGCGCTGCACTGACTATAGGGTATTTAAACCCCTACTTACTCCAATTTTGTATCACATGTGACGAAATGTTGCAGCGGCGCATGAAATGTCGTGATCTTTTCGATTCCGTTTACCTTACATTGCGAGACAAATGATTATCAGTAGCTATTTGTAAGATATTGTTACAAATCAGCATTCGGCTGCAATGATTCTCCCAATAAACCTTCAATCTGAATCTAATGCCAACCCATGAACAGAATATGCATACTATTTTTTGACACTGTCGCGTAATTGAGCTTACATCTACCTAAATTTATGTCTATACTTAGTCAGAGCTACCAAGTCTCCTTGATTTTGCAGGAGATTCCCTGAAAATAGACCAATATTACTGCATTGGATTTCATCACATCACCCAATCTCCTTGATTATTGATAGATTATTGTCATTAGGTTGTATGCATTTGATAGACATCTCCCTGATTTCGAATGAAATTTCCTAAAATCTTGCTGATTGTTGAAGTTCAATGTTGGTAGCTTTGCTTTGTTATCTCAGTCTTTGTCTGATTTCCCTCCTTCTCCTCCAGGCACACCAGCAGTATGGTGGGCGTGGTCCATATGGTAGCGTGCCTGCCCCCCACAAACCCCCATCTACCTCCTCCTCGGCCTCCCCCTCCCCCCAGCAGCCCCGCTCCCCAGCCTCCCCCTCGGTGGTAGGCCACGCCCCCTTCTCATCACACGCTCTGCGCAGAGAGCACGCCCCCAGTGGTGCAACGCCAGACAGTGGCAAGGACCCACCTCCAGGGGCTCCTGCTAGTCCCAGGTTCCTTCCAGCCACCGGGAGCAAGAAGGTATGGATGGCTCTTTTACTACCAAGCCAAGAAAGACTATTTAGTTACCGTATTACACATTAATTTACTGCACTTAAAGTACTGGGAGGGTTAAAATGCTCTTTGACCCATTTTCACAAAGGAGATTGAGATTTCAAGACCATGGTTTAAGCAATTTTCATGGTGTATTAGCCGATAAGCGCACTTTATATATTTCGCGTACACTTCCAAAAGGTCCAATAATGAATGCGCATGTTTTGCGTAGGGTGCAGACTTCGTGCTAATTATTTTGGGGTAGACCATGGTTCATTTAAAAAACTTTGTTTGAACTGTTGTTTGAACCATAGTAAGTAACATCAATTTAGCACCCTTCACCAATCGCGCATATTCATTGTTAGATTTTTTATTTCTGTCTTCTCTTTACCCCATCCTGGCTCCACTTCTAACTCTTTCTCCTTCATTTCTTTCCTTTCTTTCTCCAATTCCCACCTCTTTGAATCTTCTTGTCCATTCCCCTCTCTTAGTAAATCTAACAATCAATATTTTCTGGAATTTTGTAAGAGCTACTTACACAATAAACATGGATTATTAGTTCACCATCAAGAACTGTTTTTTTTTAAACATATTATGTCTCTTTTTATGTACCATGAAATCAGTCAGAATGGGTCTTGTTATAATGAATCACATAAAGTCAGGACATCAAATCTTCCTTGCCCTTCAGAAGTAGCATGACTGTGCAGATATCATGCTCATTTGCATGACACAGCAGAGATACACCAGGGACCACAACCTGGCTTTTCCTCCTCACGTGCAAGGCATCAGCTTCTACAGATTTAATGACTCTTTCTCATGAGGAAAACAATTATCTTCTATGTCAAAACTTTAACTTAAAAACTGAAAAATGCACAATCAAGGAATCGTGATTGATTTGTTTCTGGTGAAGGTTAGTTTAGAGGAAATTCAATTGTGTTTTATTTTTTTGCTGACTCAAAAGTTACACCCCAAATCAGATGATACATCAATTAATGGAGGATGACTAAAGATCATTCATTTTGTTTGAAATTATACTTTTTCCCAAGTATATTTGATGAAATAAAAGATAGGAGCAATTTGCTGATTTTATTACATGACAAAGCAGCCCTTTTATGATAAAATATTTAGTATTTTTTGGAAGGGATAGATATCCTTCTTCATACATTTCCTGTTTGTTTCCAATGCACTATCTTGATGCTATAAAGTAATGATAAATCTTAAAACGATATAATTTTTTCCCCCTTTTTTCTACAGTTTGACCACACAAGCCCATCAGTGAAGCCTCCGGACCTCACCAAGGAGGGGGGTCCTCAGTGCGAGAGCTACCAGAGGTTGGTCCGACAGCAGTATCAGCAATACCACCACCACCATTCCCAGCAACACCTGCTACAACAACAACACCCGCAGCAGCAACCCAAACGTGGCCTACCGCAGGAGATTCTCCGCCAATTGTCAGCACCGGCAAACTACTGCGCGCCTACGTCTGGTCTGGCTGGTGCACACCCGGGCAGGGTTCCCATGCGCCGTGGTGCATCGGACCAAGGGTACCCCTCGCAACCTTTCCTTCCATACCAGTGTGAGATGCCGGGCGTAGAGGGCGCCGGTGAGGGTATGGGGATGGACGACTACGCCTGGGCCATGAGCCCCGCAGACATGTTCTCACCGGTGCGACAAACGTCGCTTCAGCACGCACCACAGGGTCATTTTGACGAGAGCTTGAACGGTAACGTGCCGCTGAGTGGCAGTGTGCAAGGTCACATCGCAAAGATGCGGGTCATGGGGGAGGACAGGGTGTCGCCAAGCGATTTCGCGCAAGACGGACGCAACGGGTACATCCTCGGCGAGCAGTACACAAAGCCATTCGTTCACGCCCCATTCCATTACGCGCAGAGTCTTTTGAAAGAGCTCCAGGAGATCAGTGCTAGCGTTAAGAGCTTTGAGAGTCTGACGCTAGAGCCGAAAGCAAATCATCAACAAAAGCGGAAGGCCAACGATGGCCAGCAGTCGGTGGCGCTACAACGACAAAAGCTCGCTAAGAATTTCTCGCCGAGTGCTTCCAACGCCAGTGAGTCTCCGCTGAGTAGCGCCACGACGTCCCCGCGACATCTCTTGATGGATAGTGCTAGTAGCGTGACCAGCGGTGACAGCGTCGAGACGACGGTAGAGAGGGTGCCTCCTACGACGGTGGCCTATCATAGCACCCCCAACCAACCTAGACCAGACTCCCAGTCCCAGTGGAGACCAGAGTACGGAGGCTACAGGATCTACGACCCCACGGCCCGGACAGCCCAGTTCCCTCCAGACACACCCTCCCCACCAACCACGGACCTCGAGCCATCGGAGAGCGACTACCAATACTCAAAGTACTTGCGGAGCAGACAGCATAATGCACTCCACGAGAGAGAGAAGTTTCAGGGAAGGACAGAGAGGGAAGGTGCAAAGGTCAACAAGGCCGTTGCCAAGTACCAGGAAAAACTTGAAAATAATAGCAACAAATCTCAAATAGCTCTTCAGGATGTGAGGGGTAGGGATGTCTTAGGCAACACGCAGAAGAGCGATCAAATTGTGCCAGAAAGTGATGTCCTTTGCAGTCATCTTCCTGTCAAGGATGATGGCAAACAGGGGTCGTATGAAGTTCAGGACACCATTGTTGGAAAGTCGAGGTTTGGGATTAAGATGCACCCAAACGCAAAAGAAGTCAACAGTACTGCAGATGTGAGTAAAGGGAAGGTTGTGGACAGTAAGGTAGATTGCTTGAGCTCCAGCCAGAGAAAGCCAAAGTTGAACAGGCAGGAGGCAACAGACAATCAAAATACAACTATAACAGGTTCGCCACAAGAGGGAGACACACATTCTAGTAGCTTATTTCATGTACAAACCTCTTCTTTAAACCATCTGAATAAAGATGACACGAGTGATACGTCCAGTCCCATCTGGAAGCGCAAGTCGCAGATGGAGCAGTATAGTCTTGGAATCGATGGTCAAAGCAACCAATCAGACGTTGGGAGTAGTGGGAGCCAAGACGATGATTTACGGGTTGCTTCTTTCATAATAGCACCTAGCACGGCAGATAAGGAGAGTGGCAGTAAGAACAAAGCTGGCAATAGAACTAATGGGGAAGTCTCACCTAAGAATTACCCAAGCAAACTTCAGTCACTAGCGGCTTGCAGAAAGACTAGTCTACCAATCGCCGTTACCACCAGTGGTGTTTCTATAGCGACAACGAGGAAACCATCTGGAGGGTTGCTCTCACAAAGCCTGGGATCAATAGCTAGACCAGATGTGGATGCAACAAGAGAAGACAGATGTGCTCGGAGCTGTGACGTGCTGGCGGAGAAATCTCCAGCACCAACAGTGAGACATGAAAGCATAACGCAGACCGAGATGAAGGCCCAATCTGCCGCGGAGCTCACAACGACGACGGTGATGTCGCTTGGGAATACGTCGGAGGTCGAGACAGATGAAACGGGTGTTCGGACTGTAGAGGAGCAGGAGAACGGGGGAGGGGAGAAGGGGAAACAGCAAGCATCATTCCGGGCAAGCAGAGAGGCCACAGAATCCCTCCTCCAGAAAACTAAGGTGCAGTTCAACCGTGCTGACGTCGGCCGCTTCTCTCTCAATGCCAAGACCTCGGCCAACGCGCCATCCCCAACGGAGCGCCCCCACTTGTCCCACAACGGAAATGTTGGGCGCGGCCCACTGGCCATGGCCGCTAGTGCTAAAGTTGTGGAAGTTCCTGTTTTGGACTCGTCACCAAGGTTACCAGGGAGACGACAGCATACCGTTGCCATGACTCCAGAACGTCTAGCCAATGGGAACGGTGTTCCAGGGGACATGGTGGAGTTTACGTGAGTTAGCACCTCTCCTCTTTTCAGTAAACATTTGTAGATTTTAATTCCTGTCTTTACTTCGCATAAAGAGTGCACATATATATACAAAGATCAAAACATATATACACGTATATTCTAACACTACGCACAAACCTAGAGAGAAAAGGAAAAACAAACAAACAAACAAACACCAGTTCCTATCAAAAGTACACGTACAATTAATACATTACATAAGCAAAGAAAGAAAACTATACAGTTCAAGGCAAAGTTCACCCCGACACCCGACAAGCTAGCTTCAATAAATGCAAAACAGAAAGACGAAGAAAAAATTAATTAACCCATACACAGAAAGTCAATCAATTCTTTACAGTCCCTCATTCCCTCACGATTCATCTCTTTCATCGCTAATTGAAATCAGTTCCCTAATTTGCTTGACCTTATGAGCCACATTAGCATAATTGTTTTGTATCTTATTCCACTCTCTGGTTATATGTCTATGGTCTAGCATGTATTTACTGTTCAAATATTTTATATTGCCACCAAGTACAGAAAATGACCCAAACTGACTCATTTTTGTTATAAATGAAACTGTAGAATTATTTGCCTTGAAAGATTTCATTATAAAATTCATGCATCTCTTATGGAACCATAACTTTATACATATTATTTTGCCAAGATAAGGTTAAAAAAACATTGAGTTTTTTGCCAAGGAACTTTTCAAACCCGGCAAACAGCTATTCTCCAATGTCTAAATAAAGCATCCAGATATGAATTAAATAGTGCATATATCTGTGTTCAATAAAAACTACAATATAATTTTTTTAAACAAAACAATAAATAACACTTGGCATGTTTACCCAATACAATATTACATTGACAATTAAATCACCAATGGGTTTGGAAATGTCATCGTTAAAAATATCTAAAAGACTTGAAGTAAGGCTAGCTAGTATCTATCTGCTGATGGAGTGAAGGACTCAGTCCCATGCCAAACATTCCTGTTGTATTACGCTGACCCATGTGGAGCATCCAAGCACATATGTGCTGGCTGCTGGAAGGTTCATCTCAGACTGCATTGTCTCCATACAGAACGGAGCTCACCCATGTTTAAGGAAGGGTAGTTCTTTTGCAGCTCAATTAATAAATTTTCAAAATGCATAAAACTTGCCATTGCTGGTAACTCTGCCATCAATGGTAACTACTATGGGAACATTGTTCAACAGCCAATCAAATTCAAGGTTTCCATAGAAGTTGTCATTGGTAGCAAAATAACCATCAATTGTAAATTTTATGCAACAGGGCCATGGATGAGTTTTCATCCTCATCTCTCCCGGAATGTTGGCCCCATTGCATAAAACTTACCATTGATGGTAACTTTCCTTCCAATGGCAACTATGCAAACCTTAAATTTACTTGGCTATCGAACGGTGTTACCATGGCAGATACCATTAATGTCAGGGTTACCATTAGTGGGGAGTTTTATGCAATGGGGCCCTTGTGTTCCAGAATCAATCCATCGTCTGTGCGTTCATGAAGCTGTATATTGGCATGACAATATCGTCAGCAGAGCCAGTCTGACGTGACTCTCATTCCATGCTATTTGTTTTTCCGGCCGTCATCCTCATCTTCTTGCTCGTCATTACCTGGGTGTCATGTGACTGAGGGTAGCCTGTATCCAGGCTGTAGGGCATTTCTAATTAAACCAAACTATGCAATAAAGGGGTCTGGCTGCAGTAGACTAATCATTCTTAATTTCTTCTCCAGCTGGGACGAACTGGAACAAAGAGCAATATGACTCAGTGACTAGTCTTGGAGTACTAGACTCTTATTTGTCAGTCGGGATCAGAAATGTCTGAAAGCCTGGAAGCCAGGCTAGGCCATGGATGAGTGAGTGGTGTTTGCCTTCTGAGATACCAGCAGGATCAGTCTTGTGAGGAGCGTACATCTTCTTGGGAGACTCTTGGAGTTCAGAGTGTTCCACTTCTTTTTTGTACACTATTTCTCATCGAAGTCTCTTCAACATCTAGACGATGGTTTTGTAGTGTGGTGCCTCCAACAGTGGATGCAATTTGTGCTTTGTGCTCTTTCATGATATTGCTGTTGTGTTATCAAGAATTAGGAGACAGAGAATGCTTGATTATACTAGCGAGGATCGCAACCAAAGTGCGGAGGTAGTTCTTTGTCTCAATTATTTTTGTTTGCGGCTGGACCCTGTCTTATAAAGAATTGCAATTGATCACAACTTGACTTGTAATTGAAATCAATCGTAACTCTGTACATTAGAGATTAGGGATTGGATTTGTGATCGATTTGGATCAGTCGCAACTCTTTGTAAGACCGGGCCTGGGCTTAAAATTGCAGTCCTTGCTCTCGATTGAATAACGTAACGTCAACATTGGCATTATAGTCAGAGGGTATGACAGTTATCCTGGTCAAGGGCTTTGAATCAATTCAACTATTTTGGATTATGTTTGAAACATTTAATATTAGATGTGATTATAACTCACTGTAGTGTAGCCCTTTGGCAGGTCAAAAATGTATTTTAAAAAGTGAATTGATAGATCTACTACAGAAAATGGAAGAAAATAGAGTGGATCTAGGTCTATAAAAAATGTTTCAACGGGCTATTAGTAGAATTTTACGTTGAGTTTTTGCTGGATGCATAAATATCATAGGGTGATCCGTGCTACTATCCATGAATATGGGATTATTTTTGCTGATACTGAAGGTCCTTTTTCACCAAATTGCTGCTTTTCCATACAAAGAGGGGTCAATATTTTTGGCAAAATATTTGGCACAACAAAAGGATCCATTTGACACACACCTGTACTCTACAGGATTTGTTTGGATGCTTCATTCAAAATAGATTCAGCCCAAAGCTTTAAATTGGTAAAGAAGTTTGAAAAGGGTAATCTCTTCTCTTCTTTTCTTTAGGAGGCCAATGCCGTTTCAACTTCTGATCGAAACTTGTTTGTGATGCCCTATTTACTCAATATCCTAAATAAATATGAAGTTCTCTTTAACTTATTGTGTGCCAGGTGTGCATTTTGTCACCAATAATGCTCACATATCCAATCAAGTAGCATTTTATCTGGCATGCAAAGGATTAACACTCTCATGTATGCATTGGTGTCTATAAGAGTACCTCCCTTTTGTCATCTTGACATTTTTTGCCACAAACTAGTGTAGTGGGGCAAATAGACCTTAAGGGCAATTCCACAGGTTTTGTTAAAGTCATGTAACGTGAGTAACCAAAGCTTCTTTATTTTATATTCTGTTATAGTTTTTCAGAAATTATGTAAATCATTATTTAGGAAGCAAACAGTCCACCTTTCCATGGCACGCAATCACATCCTCAGCACAGAAACTTCTTTTTCAATCAAATAAAGAAGCTTTGGTTACTCATGTTACATGACTTTAACCAAACCTGTGGAATTGCCCTTAATATGTTTGAAGAGCAGTGGCCATCTTCATGAAACCTTACTATCCTAGCTACTTACTATGAATGCATGTAGCTGAATGTGTTTTAGCAACTAACTAGGCTGAATAAGGTTTCATGAATATGGCCCCAGGTTGGTTTATTCAGATTCTGGAGAAATGAAGAGAAAGGATAATTCAGTAGTGGTATTCTTTCCTTTTAGTTTGAAGTGTTTTGCTATATGTAATGTTGGTTAAAACCAAATTTCCTTGTGATTTTTGTCGACTATAACATCTTTTATTCATGTCAAGATTATTATGTAACACAGCAGTGTGATAAGAGGTACTCTGTGTGTTACTATCCCTTCACCCTTCAAGTTCTCTTTCCCCTCTCCCCACCTCCCTCTCCCTCCTCCTTCTCCTGCCTTTCTCCCCTCCCCCTCCCCCTCCCCTTACCCTTACCCTACCCCTTTCCCCACCCTATTGCACTCTTTTTATTCTCCCCCTCCCCATCTCTTGTCTAACCGATTAACATATCAACCCCAAAACACCTCATAAAACATACCTCATATTCAAATCCCCACTCTAATAGATCTATAAATACAATGAGTAGGGGTTCCATGCTTAGACCACATTTCAGTAGAGTAGAGTTTTTCTGTGTCAGTCAGTGATGATTGTGAGCTTCCCTCTAGCTCTACCAGCCAGCCAGTAGTTCCACTGGTCTATTCACTGTTCAGTGATACACCTGCTGCCTCAATCACTACCGGCCTCTATAGTGGTAGAGCGCCCTTGACTCTGTCACAAGCCCTGTTCATATCCACGACCTATCCGCAAAATAAAAGCAACATTTGCTGCAATTTTGTCAATGCATTACTGATAGCTGAGAATATATGAACAGGAGTCACTCAAATAATGTGGTATTTGCTTCCTCCTTTTTCTGGGGCTGTTTTGCAGATCGAGACCTAATTGAAATACCGCAATATTGCGGTAAGCAAATCTTATAAACTGTGCCTGCAAAATGGCGTAAATGTTGCGACTTGTGCAACACGCTCTGGCATGTGTAATCACAATGCTTGTATGGCTTAGTAGGGTGTGGTAGAGTCCTCTGTGTCCAAAATACTGCAACATTGCGGGTCTTTTGGTGTGTATATGAACCAGGGAAAAAATTTATCTAAAATTTTCGGGGGCTACTTTTTGAGTACATTGACTGATTTGGCTACAATTTTACATTGTGTCTATGGGAATTTGGGGGGCTCTTTGAACATTTTCCAGGGCTCTTTTTGAAGCATTTCGGGGGCGAAATCGCCCTGAGCTCCCGTGTATTTTTACGCCAGAAATGAACGGTGTTTGTAGAGGCTCACTGGACATGTTCTTGCTGACATGCATTATTTGGTAATATAGCGGTATTATCCTGATTATCGTATATGAACGGGGCTTGTCACGGTGATCTTGCCAGAAGGAGCCAGAGGGAAACAGACAGCTCTGTGATGTCATCACGGCAGCTGCTGGTGCCAATGCCAACATTGTGATCATGTCTTTGGAATAAAGCCCTACACATTACATAGCCTGGCTTCAAGGCTGTGGGACATATATAATCCAAACTAAAAAATAGAGTCTGATATCCCAAGACTAGTCACCGTACCATCCTCCTCTTCTCCCAGTCCATCCAGAGAGCTGGAGAAGAAAATGAGAATGATTAGTCTACTGCAGCCAGACCCCTTTAGTGAATACCTTGGTTTAATAATGCCTAACAGCCTGGAGCCAAGGCTATATATTGCACTATGGAGACACACTTCGGTTGCAGCTGGTGTCAATGCCAAATACTTGGCCTGAGGTCTAGCTAGCCCAATTGGCATCCTATTCATGGAACTCATGTCACGCTGTCATTGGCATTCAACAAGCGTGCTTCAAGTGTTGACCTGTTTCTGATTCATATATTCCGGATGCATAGTTACTTATCATTGTATAAAGCTTGGTACAGCAAATCCTATCTTCATCATCACAAGTCTTCTGAGTATATGGTGTTTTCTCTTTTCTTCTTCCTACCTCTTGTCCTGTGGATTGTGGAAACTGGAGGATAAGGAATGTACTTGCTCTTCAGGAGTGTCTGTGCTTTCTGGTGGTGTCGCCTCAGAGAACAATAGCTTCTATTATCCGGATGAGATAGTGACAGACATTTGACTGCAGAAGAAGATGAGGACTGACCTAACTGACCAGACTAAATGATGTTTTATACAGGATGCTTTTTCCGTGATATGTTTAGACTGAGTTTTTGTCTTTGAAGATCTGAAATACAGTGAGCAACTTTCTTTGAAGTGTGAATGAATAGGAATAGGAAGCATTGTGGCTTCAGATATGGTACATTGATTTTGTGTGAACAATCAACATCTGCTGTGATGCATAAACATTTGACACCTTTAAATCACTAACAGCTGACTGGAATATATATGACTGAATATCTCTTGAAAGAGCTAGAGGTCTACGTGGAAGAAAGAGGGAGAGTTTACCACAGTGTGTTACCATATTTCCCAGCATGGGGCTTTCCATAATGATGTCTCAAAGACTATGGTGAGTGGAGCAAGCAAAGGAAGCTTGGATATGAACCAATACAATGGGCCCGTTTGGAATTACACCATGGTCAGACACTCAACTGAATAAATACTACTAGACTGCAGACTGGGATTTGTTCATGAAGCTGTGTTGGGTGATGGATGGAAAGACATTTTAAACAATACAAGCAGGTGCACATGGTGGAATGTTCTTTCACTATAACTTCTCAGCGCTGAATAGCTGTTGCCATATCTGCATGATAATAATTGAAATTTGGTCGACTTTCTAATGAATTTCCATTTTACTCTACACAACTACGAATTGGCTTATTGGTATTACAGTATGTTAGGTTTCCTCTGCTGATTACATCAACTGGATTAAGCTTCATCACATGATTTGGGACTGGTCTGGGTCGCTTGGCCATTATCATTTTGTGTAAACTTGTATTTGACATTTGTTTATCTACACAGACATTAACAAATCTTCCTATGCAATTACCAAAGAAATACAGTTTAAATAAAGTTTATTCATGTCAAATGGGAGAAAATATTAGTTTGAGGTTAATGACCTTTTAAGGTCACAAGAGGCCAAGTGTATAAAGTGCTTCAATAGCTTAAAGCAAACCTCATGTCTTAAAGATGATGTGGTGAAAATGTCATGCTTAATTAGTCATGAAGTGCACAATTGTTACACTTATCTGCCCCACTGGAGACAACTGTTTGAGAAGCTGTTGAGTATTTCTTGATATGACGGTCACTTTAATGGTCTTTTGTTATGCGCACAAAATTTGAAGTGACCCTTTGAAATGTTGTCCGCACGCAAATCATAAGACCTTGTTCATAATGAGTAGATATATGTCCTTCTTAGGTAACAATACACTACCCTTGTGGAGCCGTTTGGAGCTGTCACGTAAAGAGGCTTAAATAGGATGCAAGCAGCATGGCACTCCTTGCCAAAAGTTCACATTCTTTGCTGCTGATTGATTGTAGTACATATATATTTGAGATCGTCTTACATCTGCATCAAGCAATACTGCACATATATGCCAATGCTGAGAACATTTTATTGGCTCGCATTGTTTATGATAACATATATCTTGCCCAATGTCAACTCTATGAACTATATTCCCACGACCTTGGGTGGATGGTGTTTGTGTCAGCTAAGGTTGTTATCCACAACCTTTCTATAGAACGTCACAGCTTTGATGAACTGTACATCCCATGAACATTGTATGTTTAGGACAGGTGTATTTATGTGTGCCTCGGGAGGAATCATTATGGCACAATTTACTTGCAGATATTTAATCATCACAAGACTTTTGTTATTTATGCAAATAAGCAACCTCTTCATAACATTCCATTTCAATAGATCTACCAAATTCATGGATATTCATTTTCAATTAATGTCAACTTTAAGATTCTGTCTTATATGTGCTAATGCCTAGCTCCCAATGCCTTGTGATTTACTATGAACATCACGTTTGGCCATTGATAGGTGATCGTACTACGCTGATTCGCCCCTCAATTGAAATTACAAGATGTGCCCTCCTCAAGTGTAGATCGCTGAATGAAATGCGTACAGTCTTGTCTGGTATAAGGGCGCGAGAACTTATAACAGATCGTGAGTGTCCATAAAAAGGGATCACTTCTCACATCTATGTGCATCTGCATATTTAACTTATATCTTGTTGTGAGTCATTCGCGTAGGGCAGTCCATGCATTAGCCACATCACTATTGTCCTTACAGCAAATTATGCAGGAGTCGCGCCGACGCCGTTAAATATCTGAATGGAGACAAGCCAGCCCGCAAATACTTGGGCTCAGTAAAGCACCAGATGTTATCTTCATGTAATAATAAACTATTCAAGTTGGTGGATTGACTGATTGATTGATTTGTTTTATTTCAGATTTGGAAAAAAATATATGAACATATTTACAAAGTACATATAGATATAAACAGACATTAAGATAGGTAAACAATGTAAAGCAAATTATACAAATTGTTGGAAAGTGAAATAGGGTCTATCAGTAACAGCCCATCATGTGGCTTGACAAGTTGATAAACCCATTGCAATGAATGGAAAAGAACATGTTTTTGTGGCAGCCATTTGATAAACTACTAAGCGGACGCATCCAAGATTGAGTTCACAATGCAACGCCATTAGTCTTTATCATTCATCAATGTCTGCAAGTCTCCAGTTTCACACTGGATGTCCCTTGCAATACAATCCATGTAGTTCAGAGGTCTCTTTCCTCTGTTAGGGAATGGGAGTCTCATGCAAATAACATCTGATATTACTTGGTCTCTTGGTAGAGATTTATTTGATTAAAGCAATGCTTGTTTGTGTGTGTTGTTGGTCCACCCGTAGTTCTCAGAGCATTGATGAGAGGTCGTCTCTCCAGAGCATGTCCACAGCTTCCTTCCAGTCAGCCAGCTCCCTTGGGTCCTCAGCAGACTGGGACTCACCCTCCAAGCATAGCATCACTCACAAGGACTCTCCGACACACCTGGTATGTCATTCAACTATTCTCTCATTGGCCTATCTGGTTTATTCCCAAACAAATATTGATATTTGCTTGTACATGCTCACTTCATACATTTTCATGTTTGATCATGTTGTCCTTATGTTTTATACTGTGTTTTAATCATATTTTGATATTGTTGATTTTGTCATGTCGCATCACTCTCACTATTACCGGAAAGAAAAAAATAATGTTTACTTTACTGCATGTAATTTATACAATTAAGCATTTTAATCCTCATTGCATATTGTACAATAGGCCAATATCTGCATGCAATTTATTAAAACACCTGCCAGAATGTGTTAATTCAACTATAAAAATAGATTGGAAAACGGTCCAAATTTTTGAACAATGTGAAATTTACTGGAAGATTGCCAATATGCTGATTTGTGTGTGTCACAATGTGTCATCATTCGTTATATGGGATACACACTCCAGTCTAAATATAAACATATTAATCAGTTTTTGAAAGTGACTACCCAAAAAATAGTCAAGGGTAGAGTAACATTCATATTGTTAATTATCATTTTGTTTTCCATTTCTGAATTTTTACCCATCAATGCTCTACAAAATTTATATCTTTATGAGAATATAGTCCAATTAGAACTTTCACAATATCTAGCATGTGGATTGCAAAATCACATAGAGGCCTGTTGCATAACACTTACCATTAATGGTAACTCTGCCATCAATGGTAACTCAATAGTAACATCAGTTGTCCTCCAATCAAATTCAAGGTTTCCATAGAAGTTGACATTGGGAGCAAAGTCACCATCAATAGTATACAGTAGGTTAATGCATTATTGAAATGACGTCCTCAATGTTTAAATTTCAGCATCACCTGTTAAAGTGAGTCATTTGAGGAGGAGAGTGTGAACTTTGTGGACACTGTACATGAGCATTGCATAACTGAAATGATATCCTCAATGTTGAACTTTCAGCATCACCTGTTATCGAGTGACTCTGAGTCTTCTGAGGAGGAGGAGAGTGTGAACTTTGTGGACATGTGGAAGGCTCGGTCTACTCCGCCCATCAGACTGCCTGACTGGGACCCAAACAAGAGTATTGAGGAGCACAGGAAAAGGGTAAGGATCACACACAAAAAATCTAGTATTTAGCAAATTGAAGAAAAAGATTAGTATGAAATAAGATTAAAGATGTGCAGAGACAATTTTCTTGCAAGAGAATGTCTGATATTATAATTTAACAGGACAATAAAATTGGTTAGCATATCTGCACTTGTTTATCATTTATCTAGTACTCACAGAAAAATTTTTCATAAAATGGCAGTCACTTCAATGTTTATTTAAATAATGCAAGAGCAGAGAAATGTGAACTTTGTACAACCCCAAGTGAAAGATGTGGACATGTATGTATCTTTGTATATTATACATATATATTTTTAATACATTTCCACTGGGATGTTTGATACATGTCACAAGATTTGGAATTATTCCTTTCTTATTAAATTAATCATACCTTCTGACTTGCCCACAGGTAAGAGAGTCCCTGGAGAGAACAGAGAGTGCTAGTTCTGCATCCAGTGAGCAGTGGATCCTAAGCTACCCCATGCCAGAGGACCCTGAGAATCCCACGAGCAGCCCAGCCAGCAACGGGCACCTTCCACGACAGAGTTCCACTAGCGGCCCAAGCACCGATGGGCACCTAGACCGACAGAGTCCTCCTAGTGGCCCAGCCAGTGATGGGCACCTGCATGGACAGAGTTCTGCTAGCGGCCCAGCTAGTGATGGGCACCTACACCGACAAAGTTCAGCTAGTGGCCCAAGCACCGATGGGCACCTACACCGACAGAGTCCCCGTAGCAGCCCAGGCAGCGATGGGCACCTACAGCCACAGGACTCTACCAGAGACCAGGGTGGTGATGCTGACCGGCGCATCCTAGCTGAACTCCTGGAGAAGGAGCGTCAGGCTGTTAGCAGAAGCGGGAGCAGCGAAAGCAACCCTGAGGACCAGAACACCAGAGGTCTTCGGCAGGCTGGGTCCAACCCTCCCTCTATCCCTCAAGACCAGTCCATCATGTCAGACTTTGTCTCCAGCATCATGGCCGAGGTACAGATGACCAGCCCTACTCAGGAGAACAAACCCGGTCTGAAGAAGGGTGCGACTGAGCGAGGAAAGCCTGTGAAATCCTGCGATGCGTTTGTCAGGTCGCAGAGTTTGAGGGCGCCCTCCAAGCCGGCCAGACCAGACAGGACTAGACACCCAAGTGGGGAAGGTTTGGACAAGCTGAAAAAAAGTGGCTCCCATTTACCAAAGACCAACCCTGTTAGTGACAAGAAGGTGACCGTTGGTAAGAGAGCAGCGATTCCAGGTACTAAAACCATCCACTCAAAGCAGAATGAGACCAAGAAAAGTGGGAATGCTTTGATGAGGAATGCTTTTATACCAAAGGCTTTGACGAGAACTAACAAAGCATCCTCAGACAGTCCCAATAGTAACCAGTCTCGTTCAGGGAACGGAAATCCTTCCATAGCTGGGTCGGACAAATCAGGAGGAAAGGCAAAGAAATCTGCTTCCAAATATGGCAAAGGGAAGAGTAAAGGGGCCGAGGCAAACACACAGTCAAAGAATACAAGCCAAGAAGCCAAAATAAGTAACAAAGAAGCCAGTTCGAAGAGTAAAAGCAAAATACCTCAGCTGATCCGGCAAGGTTTGAAACCAAGCGCAGGAAAAGCTGAAACCAGTAAAAAAAAGAGTGCCTCAAATAAAGAACTTAAGCTGATAGGAGGTGACAAAGTGAATGTGAAGAGTGAGAAGCAGAAGAAGCTAAGTCCAAAGCACTGTCCATCTAGCCCTCCAAAAAGTGTCTGCAGTGATATCTTGCCTCTCAACAAACAACCTAGTTTTGTCATAGAGAACGTGCCTTTCATGGATGACACTGCCAAGAGTCCAGGTGTAGACAACGTTGACTCTAACATGATGGCATCACCCAATGGAGAGCAGAACCTGTTTACCAGCCACCAAGATCAGCGTGGGGAAGCACCGTGTGGGATGTCCCCAAAGCTGAGTCCAAGCCTCCTGCAGAGGCTGCGTGCCAGCGGGATTGAGCTGGCCAATAGCAGCGGTTCGGACAATGACTCTGTCTTCCTACCCGACGATGCAAAAACGCTCGTCTCTCCTCCCATCGGTCGTTTCCCTCACGTCGTCCCAACACACTCTACCCTTAAAGCTCGTCCGGGTCAACTTGTAACAGCGAGAGAACAGCCTGAGCAGAAAGCGGATGAGAGTCCGTCAGAAATGCATCTGGACGAGAAGGAGATTGAGGACATCAAGAATGGAGTTCTGGTCAGCGAGAATGATGCCTTGAGCATCGGCAGCTGGAGCGCCAAGTCCAGCGAGTTTGGCCTCAAGAACTCATTCCTCTTCGGCAACGGTGACTTCGGCAACGTCCACAGCCCACCAACCAATCGCAGCCTCAGCCGCGGCAGCACTGGCAGGGGAAGTCTGGCGCCCTCTATGTCGTCAAACCCTGAGGAGCAGCCAGATGGGGGCAGACCAGATGCAGGCCAGACACCAGACTCCCAGGGGGATGAAGTCAGTCCTAAGAAGTATGACGTCCCTCTGGTCTCCACGGACATGATGGAGGATTTTGAGGCCGAAGACCTCTGCGAGGAAGACGGGATGAGCAGCGACCGGGAGAAGGAGGCCCAGCTCACAGAAAAGGTCAGAATCTCATCGTATTGACCCATTATTTACTCATGATTTTTAGGCTGTGTGAACCCTAATCCAGTCAGAATGTCAAAATTTGCCATGGATTTGAAGTAACCAAATGGGTGTGGCTTTATGACACCCTATTATATAAGGAATTTAAATTTTTTTCATGATCAGTCATCTATTATCCATAGAGTAGATTAACCAGATGTCGCACTGCTGAGTATCTGGATAAAAAAAAAGCCAGCCGCATATGAGGGCTCAGTGAAGATTGGGTTGGGCAGAATAACACACTGAAAGGCAATTTTGATATTAGGGCATGAAGATGTTTAATAAACCAATGGGGTTTTCAAGACTCGGTTAACTCTCTCATTACCATTGGCATGAAGATTTCACCTTTCACTGATTTTTTTGTAGTTTGGAGGATCCTGAGATAGGGAATTGAGTATTACAAGCAAATGGTACTTCTAAAGTAGATGTGTTACCTGAGCCATGTTGTGTAAAACTTACCATTGATGATAACTTTGCTACCAATGGCAATTTCTATGGAAACCTTGAATTTCATTGACTATGGGATCTCACCATGGTAGTTTTCATTAATGGCAGAGTTTCCATTCATGGTAAGTGTTATCCAAGGTTGCCGTGGTGATAAAATAGGAAAGAGAATATCTTCAGGGACACATTTATTTTAAAGGTTGACTTTCAATCTGTTGTGTGTGTTTGCAGGAGCGAGCCAACCTCTTGGACTCGCTGTTTGAGAGTGATGAGAGTGAAGAGGCTGAGCTGGATGGGTTCCTGGAAGAGTCTAGTGAGTCCGCCCTGGACAGCCACCCTGATGAGATCGAGTTCATGAAACTTCTTGGAGACAAAGGTCAGTTACTACAGGAAACAGGGTTTACCCCGCTCCCAGAAATGTACTGACATCAGCTTGTTTTAATTATATGTTACGTACTTTTCAAATGATGAGATTGAGTTTATGAAACAACTCGGAGACAAAGGTCAGTTGAATTGAATTGAATCATGAATGGTCCATTCATGGGAATTTGCTGTGTTTACAAACAGTAATATATAAATATACTTCAATACAAAATGATATTACAAACATGCAACATTTATTATTACATTACATGCATATCATGTGAAGACAGAAAACAAAAAACAAAAATGAAAAAATTTAATAGACATGTAACATGGAAGATTGGCATGTTGCGTATTTTAAACAGATTTGTTCTGATGATTGTAAAACAGTTATTATGTTGTTATGATTAGGGGTGGTAAGTATGATGTAGAGTGTCCCAGCCATTTCTCGTATTACCATTATATAAATTTGTCAGCATTTTTAAAAATTGTTGAATCCATGCGCTGCGCGCTGTATGGATTTGATAGTCCGTTAAAATGCTGGAGAATTATGACATGATGTCATGAATATGTCTCATGATAGATTTGAATAGTGAATTGGAATAGTCATTCTATGACTTACAAAGCTTCTGTATTTTAAAGACATTTGGATCGTAAAGAGTTAATCATCCTTTCATATGTGTGCTTTCTTACTTGTCCGTCAGGTATGAAGAGACAGGTTGTGCGCCAGTCCGTCTACTGCCGGGTGTCCTTGATCCAAATGGACGTCTTCTCTCTCTACAACCGCTTCGACGATCCTGAAAAGGAAGCTCTGGCCTGCTTCGACTTCCTGGAAGAGATGCCTGTTAATAATGCCGGTGAGACGCGGTTTGCTGACGACCACCCGCTGTCGCTGCTGAGTCCTGGGGTTCGGACGGGGCTGGGGGAGGGGTTTGGTAGCAGCGGTGGGATGGGGGATCAGATTGTGGAGATGAGCGGGAAGGAATGTTTCGAGGCTGGTCTCCTGCAGGCAGGAGACACAACCAGCACGCTGTTCAGCGACGACCCGTCCGACCTCATCAGTGGTGACGCCTTCCCCTCCCGCGACTCCATCGGGGGCAGCCGTCCGCAACGCAAACCAGCGAGCCCCGCAAACTTCACCGGCCATTTCGAAGGGGAGAGCTTCAGCAGTTGTCATAGCAACAAGGTGTTTGATGGCTGCTACGCTATCGGAGACTTCAGCGATCACCTTGGCAACCGGAGCAACCTCTGCTCCAGTATGTCCTCCTCATCCACGGCTAGTTTGTCTTCCCACGAATAATAAGATTCCAACTTTTTTCTCAGAAAAAAATAAATGTGTATCCCTCATTTTGTGCTTGCCCCTGAAACCATTAACCTCCATTTTTTATACACGTAAAACTTTTGATACAAATAATAAGTTTTTGTAATTTCCCAGTTTGAGTGCGCTGTTTGTTCAATTTTGTATGCATTTTATACAAGATAGTTGTAACAGAACTTTGTTACCGCCCTGAATATCTTTCAAAAGGAAGGAAGGTGAGGAGAATTTTTTTTTTTTTTTTGATAAAACCATATGCCAAATTTATGTACATAGCTTTCTGCTGTGTTGCTGATGATGCTATTTGTATGTATTGTAAGGGATAATGTAAGACGTGCGTAAATCTCAAAATAAAAGATGATATTGACCGATACTTCTCAAGTCCCAACATTGATCTGTGATTAATTGTTCTGGTATATTTAACACCAAACATTAAAAATATTGATATTTCAAGTTTTCAACAATATTTTGATATAATAAATCAAAAGTGAAATAATTTGTATTCTGTATGTTGTATTAGTTTAACTGTTATTGGTATAAAATTGGGTGAAAAGGGGTATAACGATGCATGGTGCAACACAGTTTGTTTTTATTTCAGTTTTTATTTCCTCTTTCTCACTTCAAGTCTTGACAGACCTGCCTGTTTCTCTTCTTTTATATCTATTGAAGAGTGAAGAATATGATAAAAAATGACAATGATATGTTCATATGCTATCAAGCCTGTCACAACGATACTGTATGAGATTAGTTCTTCAGTGGATAGATTGGTTATACCTGTATTGCTGCATTGTCTCAAACATTGTATACCGGTACATAATTATTATAGGTCAATTTTTTAAAGGTTTTATCTAGGCTGGCATGGGTTGGCACAACGGATGTTACATGGAAGTGAGGTTGTAAAATAGATGGATTCCAACTTTGATTTGAAGTTACTACTGAAGCATGACAAGATATGACCGAAGGGTGATACGAAACTTAACAACTTCAAATTTCTTCTATCAAAATAAAGGTTATAACACTTTTGATTTAGTAATTATTGTCAGGATGATTATGATTTATTTAGCAGTTCAAATCAAGGAGAATTTTATTCACCAGATCAAATTAAAAAAAAAAGGAAGTTTCTTGAACAGGGTATGTCTCTGTTTTCTGTAGCATAACATTTTAAATGAAATCAGATTTTTTGTCTTGGTTGGTTGTTTTGTATCCTGTCTAAAGCATGCATTTGAAATGTATTACTAGGTGAAGGCAGAGATTATCCATGTGTTTCAGCTGTTCATTGGGCTTGGTTTCAAGCATACTTTGGCTGTTTTGTAATTAATTGAATGCCAAATGCATGAACATTCCTGTACATAAAACCAAATACAACCCTATAAATGAAGAGATAGGACTTAAAAACGAACACAATTAGAGGAGGAGATTAGTGGAAGTTGAAGGGAATTTGGCCACATCATGGAAAGAATTTGTGATGAATTGAAATCACTTTCCCTTTTTGGTCTTTGTCGGCAATACTGTTTACGATAACTTGAAAGATCTATCGCCTATCTAATATTTTGTGCGGGCTTCTTGTTATCTCTGTGCAAGATAAAAACACATGCAAGATCTCAGAATTGATTGTGAAAAACTTCATTTTCGAATGTTTCTACCCTGTGTGTCGAGTCTATGCTATTATCTCTCTGATGCTGATAATTTGAATGAAATAATATTTTGGTTTTTTTAAAGGATGAGAGCACACCAGGTCAATATCACATCAACACAGTTGTGTTGACAACTACCTCATTACAAGTGCCAGAAATTGAGTTGTGGGGGATTAAAAAAAAGAAGAAATCTCTCTCTTCAGGCTGCCATCCAAACTTCCACTAGGTAGAATTCCATGCTGAAGTTTTGACGAACGGACAGATGGATGTCATTTCATACAAGAGGCATATGTGTGTTGATCAGTCAGTTTGGTAGGAACTGTTATCATATGCATTCTGTGTTTTGGAAGTATTTATATTGTAATGTTTTATATATCAGTTTTTGTGTGTGTGCAATATCTTTGGACATGTATGTAATGTATTTGTGCTATCATTGTGATTATATATCTCTACCAACACTCTCATCTACTACTCTCTCTCTCTCATTGCCTGTTTTCTCTCTTTCTGTTTTCTCGCTTTCTCTCTCGATCTCTTTTCATTTGCCTCTTAATTTTACCCCCTCTATCTCCTAGCTTCGTTCTTGATATACTACCAATACCTGTGCTTTACTTGTAAATATATATTTATATTGACATTTGTTTACAATTGTGTTCCATTGCTATGCATTTCACTAATCATGTACTAAATTGTTTGGAAATGGTGGACTCCTCACAAGTGTTTTGTACTGCAATGTATCGGCAAGCATACCTCCACTCAGGAATGGTTGTAGGTTTTTAGTTTAAAGGGACAACCATCTTCTTACATCTGCTTCTCACAAGGGTTGTTGTCTGTTTGTGTGTACTTTTGAAAAAAGTGAATATTTTGTCAGTTTCATAATCAGCGTAATTGTAATTATCCTTTTGTGTGATGCATTTTTTTCTAGTGGACCTAGACATGTGATCAAAGTATGTACGCTTTGGGGCTAAAATAATGAACAATGCAAATTATGTTTCTATCATGACACTAACAGTGGGTGAGAGAATATAGACAGTATTTTTCTGATTTAGAACAAAGCTTTGCTGTCTTCATGTTAGTAAAGTATGTTACTAAAGAAGGTTGTATTAGTAGTTACACACTTTGGCATAGGGTGAACTACACTAGGGGAATATACAAATCATTAGATAAGTTTAAAAATAGAAAAAGCACACAATTATTTCCCTTCTGTGGATGACCAAATTAATGTGTTTTTCATAGGTATGGATTCTTTATTTTAGTGTGATAGTGTAAATGTACTAGTTGTTAGATATCTTTGGAGTCAACAAAACTTGAAACATGATATATTTTTAAGCTAAGTGGTGTTTTCTGCTCTGGGAATATTTGAACCAAGTACTACAAAAATGTGGTTTGGAAAGATAACTTTTGATATCAACTATGAAAAATTTTAAAAATGCACCACATGATATAGAGCATACATTTCTGCACGAGATTAATCAAGTTTTGGCATTTAGTGATATTTTTCAAAGCAAAGTATGGGTCATATAATCACTAGATATTCAAATTGGCAATGCGCTGAAAAGGTTGAAATCACACTTTTGCTCTTCAAAATTGTCACAATGATTGCTCTAAATTGTATAGTTTCAAATTCTGTTAATTTAAAATGGCATGTACATGTATGTTCCATTTTATAGTTCAAAATCTCATTTAAAAAAAAATAGTGTTGCCAATTTAAAAGCTAAATAATGATCATGTTTTGCTCTAAAAAGGCCTTTGTCCAGAGTTAGTTCAGAAACACTAAGCATAAAATGCAGTGGAGCCATGCCATTACTTGAGTATATAATAGTCCATCAGAGGTGATATGTAGAGAGTAACTGTGAGCGTGTGTATATATTTATATATATATATATATAGAATGAGAAAGTGTAAAGATAGAATATATATGTGAATAAGCATGTTTCTGAATATGTATTCATGTCAATGTTAAATATAGACAATTAGTTATGGATCCAAACAAAAAATGAGTAAAGATATCTATTTTCCCTACAAAGTGTAATGAAAGTAATGTAATTGAAAGAAAGGAGGTAAACAATTGTCGCATTGCTTTGAGTAATGTTCATTCATGATTTTTTTTGATCATTTCCAACAATCATTCTTTGGTGATGTTGTAGTGCAAGTAGCGTTGTTTTTTAAATTTCAAATTTGTTTCTTGTTTTTGTAATCACGTCTGAAATAATGTCATAGTGTAATGCATTTTGAAATAACATTTTCGTGCATTTTCATTTTCTTGTTTTCTATTGATTTTGATTGTTCTACAATGTCTTCATTTTGTATGCACAAGTCATTTGTATTGTTGTATTGGGTAAATTTTGTTATTTAGAAAGAAAATCAAGTGGGCCCAAAAGAGTGGACCAATTTCACATAAAATATACCATAAAACTATAAATAACTCATGTCCCTGAGTTTGCTTTTGTGTATTGTGACATGAATGAATGATTGAGTGAAGTGGTGATTGCATTAAAGGGATAGCTCACCCTGAAAATAAGTTGGTTTCAATGAGATCAGAAACATAAAAGAAACATATTAGTGCAGGTTTGACGAAAATCCATCAAAGGATAATGACAGATGGCAGGGAAGGATGGAGGGAAGAGAAGTCGAGATAGAAAACAAGTAGAGGAAAAAGAAAAAAAAACATGAAAAAACATTATAGACATGCTTATACTCAGTTTGTTTCCCTCTCTCTCTCTGTCTTAGGAAAAGGATCTCTCAAACACACTTGCTCTCTTTCTCTCTCTCTCTCTCTCTCTCTCTCTCTCTCTCTTTCATAAGACAGAGAATAAGACCAAGATAGATGGAAACAAAGAAAATGAGAAAATGTTTAGCACAAGCAAAAGATAGAGGAAACAGTCGCTGAAAAATGTCATTTTCCTCTCTATTTCTTTCTCTCGCTCTCTTCCTCCTTCCCCCCCCCCCCTCTCTCTCTCTCTCTCTCTCTCTGTCTTTCTCTCTCTCCTCTCTCTCTCTCTCTCTCTCTCTCTCTCTCTCTCTCTCTCTCTCTCTCTCTCTTTCTCCATTCCACTACTTCGACAACATTAAATTTAAAATACAGTACATACTTTTGTTTCTTTCAAAACTTACTTCATGAACTTTATTTGCATCTTATGTCACATTGCATGTAAATATTCCAATCATTTGGTAACTTCATATTAAACTCAAATTACACCCACACAGCATGGCAGTAATCATCCTCCAAACATATTGTCAAATAAAAGGGAGGATAATAATCGATAATAATGAAACGGCTGTATCAACAAAAGTCTTCATCACACTAATTCATCCTTGTATATCCACCAAACATGAAAAAAATGGGTGGAAAATTATCATAAACTTTGAGTGCAGCTCATGCATAAGCTTCATAATCTGTTTGATATATCAGTACATAAAACATCCTTAAATGACTTCACATACAAAACAGGACCTGGAAACTTTGTAATATTACAAGTTATATTACATTTACATAAGTATTAGGACAACAAAATTAAGAAAACATCCCTTCATGCAACTTAAAACTAAAGTCTAGGAACTACATTGTAAGAACAACTCCTCTTTGAACAGGACACTCGGATGATATTAGTATTTCTGAGGGAAACTCATTCTGAAAATAAAATTGAGTTGATAAGGAATCGTTAATCCAAAAATTTAAAGAATTTGTTCATTCAAAAATGAAACAAACTTTTTTAAGTAAAGAAATATGGTGTTACTTTCAGAGTAACAAACCCTATTTAATTTCTCGATTTAACACCACAAATGCTCCAAAGTGAGTGGCAGGGTTTATTTTGTCTGAAACTGGTTTCCCATGAACACACATTAATAGCACAACAGCAAGGATGACATTAGAACACATTCACACTCCAAAGTACTGTGCAGATCTTAACTGTTCTTCACTGAGCACGTGTATTTGCTGGCTGGCTGGTCTCCACTCAGATACTGAGCAGTGCGACTCCTGCATAATCAGCTGTATAGACATTAGACGACCGGCTATGATTAAACTCCTATAGCTCAGAAAAGATCGATGTCCACAAGTCAGGACTCTCCCTTCAATATGGACGGAACCTGGTTGTACACTTCAAAGTTCAAGATTCATGGAAACAGGGACCGATTGCATAAAACTCTGCCATCAATGATAACTACCATGGTAACACCATCAACAGCCAATCAAATTCAAGGTTTCCATAGCAGTTGCCATTGATCGCAAAGTTACCATCAATGGCAAGTTTTATGCAACAGGGCCCTGAAAGATGAGCTTCTGCCATCATCCAATGATCAGCTACTAGTACAGGCACCAGCCAATTACAGCCCAGGGCCATGTTGCATATAGGTTGAAAGATTTAGTTTCTGAAGTTTCGTGCTGACGTCAGAAGCGAGAGGTATTATGACTGTAAACATCTGGTTGGTAGAGGGCGATGTAATTCCCCACATGGGGGGTCTGGGGGTTCGCAGTTAAAATGACACCTTTTTGAAAGAGCCAATGTTGTGAGTATTATTTCAGTTATATTCATCATTTAATATGTAGCGCATAATATGATGTGGGAAATGAAAGCAAAAATGTATACAGTTGTATTAAATTTGAAGGTAAAAAAAGTTGAGCTGTGTGCACGTGTTCAGTACGTAGCGAAAGTCCGTATCAATGTATTTGTACAGGTACAAACGGACGTATGATAAAGTCGCATACGTAATGACAAGGAAAGAGGATTTATTTGAATGAGTCAAGGATAAATAACTTTCAAGTCAAAACCCAGTGGAAATATGAACTGAGAGCAAGTTATGTTACTAAATAGAGGTCAAGAAGTAATTATTCAAGCCTATAAACCTCTCAGATAAGTGAGGTCATGAAAGTAGGTCAGTGTGGATTTACAGTGCATTTCTGTACATGTACATATATGCGTACAGGGCGTACGTTGTGTGAATACCTAGTCAAATTACTGGCTTGATACAAATCATAATTTGGTGAAGAAAAGAATATAGAATACTTCCTGGGTTGTTGTTGTGCACACAACCACTGGTTTGATATGAAACAGAGGAAAATTACTACAGTTCATGTTGGTTGTCAGTGTGTGTACAACTGCTAGTTGACATGAAGCAAAGAGTTATGTATTCAATCATGAAGTATAAATCTTTAAGGCTATTTGCAGATACTTACAATTATATGGATTTAAGAAAGGTAGACAAAAGGAAAGTAAACAAATACATGTATGACAAGTGCATCAGTATTTATTGTGATATACATGTATTCAAACATTTATTGTGATGCGATGAATTATTTGGATATGTTTATCTTGTCATTAAATTGCAAACCGAACAGTCAATCAGACACGGTGACATCGCCGTGATGACCAGTCTGCCAGCTGGGCCTGTCAACTTGTTTCGTGACAGGCTCATTATTACTACATGTCTTGCTGTAACCACGATATCAAAGAACTGCAACCCCTCGGCAAGATGAGTCTACCTGACTTGAATGATTTGAGGTTGGAGTTACAACCAGATGACTCTGTGAGTCAACGAAGAAGCGTTGCAAGTACTGAGGCGAGTAGTAGAGCGAGACGAGATGCTGCTGCTAAGAGAGCTGCCCTACTAGCAGAACAACAGGTTCTAGAAGAACAACAGGAGTTGGAGATTCAAGAGCCAAAGTTGAAACAACACATGATGAATCTCAAAATGAAAGCACAGATCGCAAGTGCGGAAGCTGAAGAAAAGAAGAGAAGGTGTACGCTGAGTTTGAGAATAAGTCAGCCGCTGGGAGGTACAACGAGACACTTCCATATCCAAAAGCCGGCTGTTGAATCAACACCCAAACCGCCACCACCGACAAGTAATCTTGAGATTACAGAGATAATGAAGACGACTCATGAACATCAAAGGTCCCTAGTCACCATGATGCAACTACCAAAGGCTGAAATGATGACATTTGATGGTGACCCACTCAAGTTCTGGGAGTTTTGGAGAGCCTTTGAAGTCAACGTAGATGAAGTCGTAATCAGTGATGCAGCTAAACTGACGAGATTACTTCACTACTGCAAGGGTGATGCACGGAAGGTTATACAGGCATCTTCAGCCACGCACCCCGCGGAAGGCTATGAGAGAGCCAAGGCACTGTTGAAGCAACGTTTTGGCAACAAACACAAAGTTACAGAGGCTTGGATACGCAAGGTGACACATGGTAGTGTCATCCCACCTCATAATGGACCAGGGCTGAGAAATATGGCCGACGAATTGCAAGTCTGCTACGAAACCCTGGTCGCTATGGGACATGAGGAGGAGATGGGTTTTCAGAGCTTGTTGGTCCCGATAGTGGAGCGACTACCAAACCACCTACGCTACAGATGGATAAGGAAGACGAGGGGGATAATTAGGTCGAATGACCGTACACCAACTATGAGAACCTTGGTTACCTTCGTCGATGATGTTGCTGATGAAGAGAATGATCCAGTTTATAGACCAGCCAACTGGAAGAGTAAGAAGGATCAACAAGTAGTCAGACGGAAACCAGCATCACAGAGATATGGTAGTTATTACTCAACCAATGCCAGCAACATGACTAGATGTGACAACTTGAGTAACGTAAGAAGCAACACCACGAGAAGTGACAACTCAAGTAATGTAAGAAGCAACACCATGAGAAGTGACAACTCATTTAGTGTTAGCAACACAGACGGAAGTGTCAACTTGAGTAATCCTGACTACGCAACCAGATGTGAGAATCGAAAGTGTTATCTTTGTAACGGAGATAACACCCTGTTCGGATGTCAACAACTCAAGCAGATGTCGCCGACTGATAGACAACAGTTTGCTAAGAAAGCAGGACTGTGTTTCAACTGCTTGAATAAAGGACATATGACACGAGCATGTAACCTCAACCGAACGTGTTCTGTCGCTGGATGTAAGATGAAGCATACCAAATTCTTGCACATCAAGCCGACACAAGAACAGCTGCGAGGAGGTACTCAAGTCCTGTCTGAGTCTGAACGTGATGAGCAACCAGTAGTACACTTACTCAACTCCCAGTCAGTCAACGCGCAGAGTCACGTCACAGGGGCCGGGCAGTTCAAGGTAGCTCTACCGATTGTACCAGTGCGAGTGCTTGCTCCTGATAGCGACACCGTCGTAGACACGTTTGCATTACTGGATTCCGCATCGACGAATGCGTTCTGTACGGAAGAGTTATCCAGCAGACTTCTAGTTACTGGGAAGAAACAGACTCTGTCTTTATCTACGTTGGAGCAAGCTGATAGTCGGTTGCAGTGTTCTGAGATCAGTCTGAAGGTACAGGGAGCTACGACTGGTTAAATGATTAACCTCTCAAGAGTGTTCACCAAGCAGGAGATCAACGTTAGCAGTGACGACATAAAGAAGGAAGACGTATCCCAGTGGTCTCACTTGAAGGATTTAAACATTCTTGATTATTCGAAGCTTCAGAAGGTAGACCTGTTGATAGGTCAAGATGTTCCAGAAGCGTTAGCACCGATGGAGGTCAGGCGAGAACAGGATGGTCCTTATGCCCTACGGACGAAGCTTGGCTGGGTGTTGAACGGACCAGTGGGGTACAAAGAACCATGTCAGGTGTCCCATGTTACAACAGCCTCGACAAGTTTTGTGAAAGGTATCTGTCTGGATGAGCAAGTTCACAAGTTTTGGGAGATGAAAGGAGGTAGTATGTTGGAGAAGGAAATGGATATGTCTATAGCCGACAAGAAGGCAGTGAAGATCTGGGAGGAAACCACTAAAGATCAAGGACATTACTAGTTAGCCATCCCATTCAAAGATAGCCCTCCTCATCTTGAGAATGACAGACGTATGGCCAAGCAACGTCTCTAAAATCTTGGAAGAAGACTGGAGAGGGATAGTGACTTGGTACAAGGATGGTGTCAATGATCTTTTGCGTGTCTTCCTGTAACCACGATATCCCTAAACTGCGACCCCTAGAATTTTAGAACCCGGAACTAAACATAGGTTTTCAATTATTGTAACTTACCATTTGTGGTAATTACCATGGCAACAGCTAACGAGCTCTCATAATTGCAGCTGTTGCTATAGTAGTTACCATTAATGATAAGTTATAATAATTGAAAACATTATGCAACATGGCCCTGAACCCACAAATACTCTAAGTCATTTCAGCTGGTTGTGCTATATGTTCAGTTCCACCACACCTCAGCAAAATCTACATTGATTTACTCGGTATTAGGTACAATGAATTACGACACAGATCGGCTTTATCACACATTAAGTTAGATAAGGTTTTAATGACAGAGATTCATTGCACCCAGGTTGTTTTGGAAGACGCTAAGATTCGTAAGTCATGATGGCATCAAGAGTGGGCTTGATTTCTGACCACTGCATGAAGCCTCCCTGTGCCAGACAAACATATGCTGCTCAATGGGATTCGTGTGTATTGACGGTAATATAATCCAGACTTAGCATATTAAAGGGTTAAGTGATGAAATGTCGCTGCTGCCAGTAATGGACACACATCCCGCAGAAATGGCGCCCATATCACAAAGAGCTATGATTGGTTGTATGATCAATAGATCAATCGTACGGTTGATATTGATCATAAATCTGTATCACAAGAACCTACGATCGATATCGACCATAGCTTGCAATTGATATTGATAGTAGCTTGTGTGGATCTATCATAACTATACAACTGATTGCAAAATCATGCGTAGGCTTGGACTTGCCATAGATAGTAGGGATGGCTTGTGATACAGGGAGTTGCCATAGATAGCAACTCACTCCTTGTAATACGGTGCCCAGAAGTACGTCTGGCGCATGAACGGTTACTCCTCTGGCAATCCTCTGGTCTCTGTGTGGATCAGCTGTCCGTGTTGCATGTACGTTATCATCCACTGAGCGCTGGCTCCAGGGGTGATGTTACGGTGGAACCTAAAACAAGAAAAAGACCAAATGAAGGAGAGGAGGAGGAAAAAGTAAAGGATAGTATTACAAAAAGGTGAAATGGATCAAGAAGGTGATTGGATCGAATTGAATAGGTTTATTGAAAAATCAAATTCAAACAATAAAAAAAAGATAGCAGCTTGTGAGCTGATGCAGTTTAGTGGCCATTTAGAACATATAGAATAACCTAAAAGTGCAAGTAGAAAACAAAGTGGAAGACAAAGAAGAAGAAAATTAAGAATATTAAGGAAATTAAGAAAATGACAAAGAAGAAGATGAGGAGGAAACATGTAAAGACAATGACAAAAAAAAACATGTTAACCCATTCTTTACTGAGGAGTGTTTATTGCCTGCTGTCTGTGCAGCAGATAATGCTGGTGCACACTTCTCAGTATCGAAGTGGAGAAAACATCATCACATGACCTCTGACAACACCATAACATGAAGATACCCCTAGTGCTTCTATCAACCAAGTGTGGCTGCCATTGCTGTAACAGTTGCCAAGTTATGGATCATAAGAGAGTCTTGCAGGTAAACTTTAACATTTGTGACGGACGACGGACGACGGACGGACGCCATTTGGATCCCTTAGTCTCGCCTTCACCTCCGGTGGGCGAGACAAAAATGACAAAAACAAACCATGTTAACCCATTCTTTACTGAGGAGTGTTTGTTCACAGTCTGTTGTCTGCTATCTGTACGGCAGGTAATGCCGTAGCACACCTCTCAGTATCGAAGTGGAGAAAACTCAGCCTGCAAACACATGTCAGAGATACCAACATTGCAATTCAACAATCAGGAAGATTTGAGGAAATCTCATCAGAAATCAGGGAGATCACTATCAAATGCATACAACCTAATGACAATAATCTATCAATAATCAGGGAGATTGAGTCATGTGATGAAATCCATGGAGAAATTTCCAGGCTATTGAAGATGCTCCGAACTAGCTCAAGCTATTTCGCGAACTAGCTCGAGCTAGCTCCATCTAGCCCAAGATTTCTTGGAAAATTTTCTTGACCAAATAGCTCGCTATTTTGCCTGATCTGGCTAATGAAGACGCAAATAGCTAGCTATGTCGTGATCTGGCTAGCTAACCAGATCAGAATAAGCTCGCTATTTTGCCCAGCTCGGGCTAATGAAGACGCCCCTTAAGTGTGTGCTTACTCATATGTGCAGCTGTAGACACTGCCCAGGCTGTCAAACTGCTCCTCGGAGACGCCTGGAGGAGGTCGGCCTATGCGGAAGCCCTTGACTTCAGGGTCACTGCTCCCAGCCTGGGTTGAGTGGCACCAGAACTTCATCAAGATGAAGAGAAACTTTCCCCCTGCACCAAACAACCACAAGGGAGTCAGCAATGTTAGTTTTTAGTACTGGTACGTCTACTTCTGATTGAACTCTACACAAAAAATACATACATGTATTTTTTTTTTTACTGTCCTGATATTTTGTTGTTATTCTTATTTCTATTTTTGTACAACTTTCTGTTTTTGATGTACATCACTCGTAGGCCTTTCAGGCTGGCAGTCCGGATGGGTGTGATTTTTTTAATAAAGAAATACATTAAACTAACTAACTACATGACTTCACTGGTTTAGAGGAGGAACTGAAGTGTTCCATTTATGAAGGGAGTGGCACCAGAACTTCATCAAGATGGAGAGAAACTTTCCCCCTGCACGAAACAACCAGAAGGGAGTCAGCAATATTAGTTATATATTCATTTTAGTTTATTTTAATGAAAGCAAAAATGTGTAAGAAACATGGAAGTAAAAGTTTGATGAAAATCTGTCAAAGGATAAGAAAATGATGATTTATCAAGTTTTGATTATGTGACATCACATATGACATGCTCTTCCATATGTTATGTTTTATTTATTTTAAAATGTCAAATTTCTTAAAAGGATATCCACAAAATCAAAACTTTAAAAGATCATAACTTTCTTATCCTTTGATGGATTTCCATCAAGCCTTCACTAATATGTTTCTTTCATGTGTCTGCTTTTATTGAAATAAAAAATAATGTTAGCGTGAACTATCCCTTTAACTTTGCGTTACCTTTATCATCATAGTGGATAGCTATGTCATGAGGGAACGTGTAGAGGATGTCTTCGGTATCTACAGACAGCGAGCTCAGCTCTTTCAGGCTGAAGTTGTGGCAGGTCTTCTGGATTTCACCAAGAAGCTGTTGATGAATTAGGAGGAACCAAACAAAGTTTAGTCAGTTTTCAATTTAACCTGTTGCTTACAGTTACATTTTTGGGCCTCCAGAACACTGGTCCAGTTAGGATGTCAAAATTTGCCCCGTAAACACTTTTTTTTTTAAAGATTTGTTAATCTTGCATTTGTGCTACTCACTGCGACACTCACCTTTGGAGATAGCAGTCCTTCTAGGTTCTCCCATGCTCCGGCTGCTATTTGCTGTGAGATGGTCACCAGCGCCTAACAAGCAAGACACAAAATTAGTTGCAAGGTTAACGACAGGGTAGCACTTTGCACGTCAAAAAAAATCAATGTCAATACCACAGAAAATGGGAGAAAATATGTATAAGCACCTCCCTACAACTGGAAACTGATTTTGAGCGGAATTGTACTGATCGCTTGATTTCGAGTAGGTGCTTTTAGCAATATGAAGAAGAATTAATTTTTTACATTAGGTGCCATACCAATACTGAAAATCATTATAATTATCGTTATGCAGGTTAATCAAGTGATTTTCGTACATACACTTCAGCTCAAAGGAATTGGCATAGGGAAAGGGAAAGGGAAGAAAGGGAAGGAGCCGCAGTTTTAAACCATGGTATATTTTGTCCAGTTCAGCATGAAGCATGATGCTTTTTAGGCTAAAGCATCATGTTTCATGCTGAACTGGACTAAATATGCCGCGGTTTAAAACTGCAGCTCCTTCCCTTTTTTTCCCTTTCCCTTTCCCTATGCCAATTCCTTTGAGCTGGAGTGTATGCTGTATTATCCCCGTATAACTTCCTGTGTCAACTGTCCAAACTTGGCAAAGGTATTTCTTCATTCTATCAAGACAATATTCCAATACCAAGTAATACATGACCCGAGTCTCAAGTCACATAAGCTAAACGATATTCTATACTTCCTGAAGTTACAGTCGCAGCTCAAGTTCACTTCACATATTGACTCATACCTTTAAGGGATAGTTCACCCTGAAGAGTTGGTTGGTTTCAATAAAAGCAGAAACATGAAAGAAACATATTAGTGAGGGTATGATGAAAATCTGTCAAAGGATAAGAATGTTAGACCTTTTAAAATTTGATTTCATGACGTCACATGCGACATGCTCTCCTTCATGTAAATGTTCTGTACAATCTTTTTTTTTAAATGTGCATTTTCTCAAACAAAATATGCATCCGTTTACCTGTGCATTTGATACATCATCAGAAATATGTTTTACATACATACACTACAGCTCAAAGGAATTGGCATCAGGTAAAGGGAAAAGGAAGAAAGGGAAGGAGCCAGTTTTGAACCGTGGTATATTTTGTCCAGTTTAAACATGATGAAAAAAATCTATTGTCAAAACCAGAAAATGAAGAATTTATCTTATTATTGTACACAACATAACGGTATGGGAGAGCACCTCACACGCAACGTCACAAAATTGAAATTTCCAAAGATCATAACTTTTTTATCGTTTCACGTAGTTTCATCAAACCTTCGCTAATATTTTCTTTCATGCGTCTGCTTTTACTGAAACAAAACTAATTTCAGGGTGAACTTTCCCTTCAAGAATCCTGATAAAATTATCCTGGTCTGCAACGGATAGCAATTATTTCCACCTACACTACAGCCCAAAGGAATTGGCATAGGGAAAGGGAAAGGGAAGAAAGGGAAGGAGCTGCAGTTTTAAGCCGCGGTATATTTTGTCCAGTTCAGCATGAAACACAATGCTTTAGCCTAAAAAGCATCATGCTTCATGCTGAACTGGACAAAATATACCGCGGCTTAAAACTATGGCTCCTTCCCTTTCCCTTTCCCTATGCCAATTCTTTTGGGCTGGAGTATAGATGCATTTTAAGGTTTCCAAAATAAACAAGAGAACAAATAAATTGGTCCTTGAAAAAAAAATGGTACAAAGGTAATAATTACAAGGTGACTAATGGAGTGAAAAACAAAAACATTTGGCCACATCATGATCATGAAAAGTAATATTGGGTGGAAAAGTAAATATTGCAAGGAGCATTCAAAGGTAAACATGTAATTGTAAGACGAAACCTGCTTCAAATGGACCAACAAGATAGTTAGACAGGTAGTTTTGGATTCTGATGGTGGAATACACACTTCATATTAAAATAGATATAATTATTGGCAAAAACTTAAAGCTTCAATTCATATAAAATAGGTCTAGACATCACACCTGCCGTGCTCCTTGCGTAAAGTCTTCAATTCTGAAGTCAGGATCAAAATATGATCTGATCAGCCAGAAGAAAATCTTATTTCTGACAACTTTGATCGGGTTTGGAATGGACACAAATACAGGTTTGACCTTCCCCTCAGTTCCGTCATCATCGCTCGTGCTCAGAAATCGTCTGTTCTGAGAAAAGGGCGAACTAATTCTCTCCGTCAGTCTGAGTTTCTGCGTTGCCACTCCCGTCATGCCCGTTTGCAATCGTCCAACATTACAGCTGCTATGTCTTGATAATTGTCCCACGTGCTCACTTTCGTGTAACCTTCTATTTGTAAGTTGTCCTCCAAGGGCAGAAAACGTCCTTCTTGTGCATGTTACTCTTGATCTAATCACAGTAGCTAGGCACATAGCACATGCTTGCGATAATGCAACTCGGTGCATATTTTCAGCTACTTCTTCCAACAATTTACTTGACTATTTGACCAGTCTTACAGGACCACTGTCATTTCGGACGTCAATGACCAAAGTTATGTATACACTGTACCGTATGGTGTCACGAGGTGGCAGTAGATCGAAATATTATTACGAGTACAATTTGCTGATTACCTTTTTCTGTGAGTGGGGGGGGGGGGGGGGGGGGGGGGCCACAACCTGATTTGTAACTTCATTGTAAGTACATGTAGGACACTTTCGCTGATAAAATTATGTTCATTTTGGATCATTTACATGTATCTTTTTCATATCAAAAAGATCTACACCTCATTGTTGCTTAAAGACTCTGAACAGCATCATCTACATCTTTTTGTTATCTCATCAAAATAACCGTCGCTCAGCCAAACTTTCTGCACGACTTCAGTGTTAATCACACGGACGTTCGTTAACTGACTAGTTTTACAAGCACGGCTGAAGCATTAATCCCCGACAATAACGTCACCAAACCTTACATTTTTTTCACACGCCTACGTGAAAAAAAAAGTATTCAAAGGTCTACTTTACATTTATGTCATGAACATTTTATTTTTAATTATAATCACACCGGTAGGCTTACTTATTTCACTTCACAAGATTGCAAGATTTGTAAAAGACTGTATGATGGATAAGAGCATATTGATACATTATCAGTTATGGTTTATGTCTTCATTTTCAAGAGAAACTGCTTTACTAAATGTTCTGGAAAAAAATACCTCGTTTTTAAATAAGAAAGAAAAGCCTTTTGCTATGTATATTGGTTTGATGAAGGCGTTCGATTCATTGGACATCTTACTCAGCAAACAGTGTGGAATCCGGGGTATACCACTGCAATGGTTCAAAAGTTACTTCACAATCATAAACAATACATTTCATTTACAGACGTCAATTCAAATACCATATTGTTGAATTATTGTGGGGTCCCGCAAGGAAGTATCCTAGGGCCACTTATGTTCTTTGTCTATATAAATGATATCATGAATTATTCTAGTGTCCTCAACTTTGTAATACATGCTGTAGATATTAATGCATTCATGTTTCATTCTGATGAATATCAACTAAATCATTTTGTTTTATAATGAATTTTAAGAGTTATTGTGACATATTCAAGGCCAGAAAATTACACATTAAATGTGGAAAAGACAAAATTTATGTTATTCCAATCTTCAAAGGCCAATAAATTGTGTATGACGGTATACTGATACTCATGGTAACAGGCTGGTCGCCAGAATTTTTTTTTCGCGCGGCGCAAATGGACATTTTTGGATAGCGCATAATTCACCCATGGCGCAAAATGACAACCCTAAATTTTCGCGTGGTAAAGCTTAGCGCATATCATCAAAGCCGTATTTCTCGTTGTGGACCGTCTCCTTACAGCTAGCACGCCTAGCAGAGGCCAGGAACAGTAAGGACTGAGGCAGGCATGAGTGCAAAGCACGCGGTGACATCGCCAGCGATCGCGTTGAAATTGACTTTGTCTGATCTGACATCTCGCTACATGAAAATTTAGCTGTGACGCAACCCACTAAAAATTAAGTATCTGTTATTTTTGTTTGGCCTTGATTTTCAGCATATATGAACGTGATATGAACATGTTAATAGCTAAGGGACAGGGCTGGTATTTACTCGACGAGTGTGATGTCATCGACTGGAAACAGGCGTTCGCAACATCTTAGTCCATCGGGAATCTGCGCGATTCCATGTCAACCTCCAGCTATTGTGCTATAAATCTGTGTGTGATACACAGCATTCAGCATTAGCCCTGTTTGTGTGTGTTTGATGATAATTCACGCATGTACACCCTTGCCTGTGATTATCAAAAGGGAGATCATCCGATGGCTTTGCCTCATGATTGGCAAGCTGGCGGGCTCAGAAAAGCTTTTCTAAAGTGAAGGAAATTACTTTTAAAAGTACTCTCCTTTCTAAATGGAACTTTTTTTTTCTATCGTTCTGCGTTTTGTGTCAGTTATGTTGGCTTGTACATTTGTGTTTCATCTCTACCAAATGAAGTGTAATTTCAACATTATGTTTGTCATGATTTTGCTTTTTCACTCCATGTCTCCTTTATGTTTCTTCATGCATCATATTTTTCTATTGATTTTGTTTGTAAGTGTATTTCGCAACACAATAACACGATGTCGAAACTGAAACGAGATGTTGAGAGAACGAGTAATGTATTTAAACAAGTTGAACAACAATTCCCAATCCAAAATCTTTACTGCACAGCGCAGCGTATAGCCCCAGAAACAACACGAAACAATGCGCTAATAGCCTCGCACTAAATTAGCACGCGTGCACTAGTCATCATGACCACATACATCAGCCACATGACAGCAAGCAATAGCTTTATTATGATTGGTCAAAACAATTGGTTAAGAAAATGGAGCCTAACCAATGGCACTGTACCTTGTTTTTGTTTTTCCTGGGAAAGCTGCTCGGCAGTTCAGTCAATACATCAAAGTCGCCGCCGTGAGTGCGCCCCAGAAATTTGAGATGGTGTGTGAGCGTGCGCGCGCTCGTAAATTTAACATTCCTCCATGCACGACGGCTGCTCAGACAGCTTTTTAATCTGTCATCATGGGTTACATGTACTACATTGCTCCATGTATTCCCAGTACCGGTGGCCGGGCTATTTATGAAGCTTAGCCTTAACTGCTCTCATATTCTGCTGCTCTGCACAAAATCTGCTTCTCTCCGTATCTCCTACCTCTTTCTCCCCCCCTCTCTCTCTCTCTCTATCTCTCTCTCTCTCTTTCTCTCTCCCTTCCTTTATCTAATTTTCCCTCTTTCTCCATTTTTACTCATTCCTTCTCACACTCAATTAAACAAGTCTTTCTCTCTCTCTCTCTCTCTGTCTCTCTCTCTCTCTCTCTCTCTCTCTCTCTCTCTCTCTCTCCTGTCCTTTCTCTGCCTTTCTCTCTCTTCTTTGACTCACACGCTACCGAGCGGAGTGTGCTCAACTCGTGGCATTCCACAAGCTTAGTGGTCCATTCGGAGGTGAAGACAGACAAGCAACTCAGTGTCTTATCAGTCCCCTGGGTCCAGGGCTGGTGGCCATCGGCCGAGACAAAAGATTAAGTACAGATTTATCACCATCCTCGCCCCAGAGGTGTCCCCATCTGACCTAATACTGAATCTGACCTCATGAGGTCATGACAAGAGTTTGATTACAAATTTATGCAGGCCTAGAATTATTTTGTTTACAAATGTGTTGGAAAAAATCTTGACTCTCTGCGTACATGTGTAGTTTACAATGCATCTTTGACTCATAGAAACTATATACAATAAAGCCATCGTGATAATCTCTGGCCGTCTGGGCTTAATGACCCTTACGTAGTAGACTTGGAGGTATACGCAGTTGTATGGTAGTGAGGCCTACTAGTGAGTTGATGAACTGATGTTATGTTTCATATTTAAAAAAAAAAATGTGCCTCAAAGCAAAGATTACGTCTTTATGCTTATTCACCTGACATTGAAATATTTAGAGTCCATCAAGTTGGTCAGCTTACATCATTGGCCAGCTGTCAATTGGTCGCAATAAAGCGCAGTACACAGATCTAGACCATAATAAATCCCTCTATATAAAAATAAACAATAAAAAAAAACCCATTGCGACCATCAACCTCTGTATCTTAGCATGATGGACAGAAGGAGGAGGGGAGGGGGTGAAGAGAAAGGGAGATAGCTGGAGAGGAAAAAAAAGGCAAAACAAGGAATGATGGCGAGATAAAGGAGGGAAGATAGAGTGAAGTTGATAGAGATAGGAAGATGGAGAGAGAGAGGGAACGAGAGTAAAAAGAAGAGAAAGAAATGGGGAATTTTGCGAGAGTGATCGAGAGAGTTAATAGAAAATTAGAGGCAGAGGCGGAGAGAATGTGAGATCATGCGAAAGTTAAGCCTGATATATAACATACTTCAGTCACAGAACTGGGAACAGTAACCAATGGTAACCGAAAGCTTCGCTTTTGTTTATCATGGCCGTCAAAAAGGAATGTCAATTTACGAGCGTACGCATACCTCGTGCGCGCCGGTGTCCGTGACACCGGCAACTTGTAATCTTACACCATCTCAAATTCCTAAGTTCTGGGGCGCATATGCATGCACATGCTAGACATAGAGAGAAAAAGGAGAGGGAAGGAGAGAGAGAGAGAGAGAGAGAGAGAGAGAGAGAGAGAGAGAGGTAAAGAGAAAGAGAAAGGTTCTCACGGTAGTCACTCACGGCGACTGATGTTTATGCTTGCCAACAAGCAAGGTAGAGAGTGTCATTGGTTCATGGGTTTTCTGATATACGCAATAGTGACCAATCACGAAAAAGCATGGAATTTTTAGCTGGGGCTATGCATGTCTTGCTGTACTGCAGTACGTGTGTCAGCAGAACACGTGGTCTGGCGGTGTGCTGGCAAGGCTATCAGCATTGTATTGCTCTATGTTTTGGGGGCTAGCTAGGCAAGTCTGCGCTGTGCACTTAGGATTTTTAAGGGGGAATTGTTACAAAATGCATTGAAGAACAGATCAGGTTATATGTGGAGTTGTGGATAATTAATCTGCTGACAGATAAGTTGAACACGAGCCGGGAACACGAGCCTACTCATAATGAGGAATCATGAAAATTCAACAATTTTATTCCCCTCTTTACCATCACTCATCACTCACCACGACCCCATGAGGTCAGACTCAGGTCTCTGGGGAGCCGGACGGTGATAAATCTGCTGTCGAGCGACAGGGGAGTTGATAACCAATGATAACCAATGATAACAATCATGCGCAGTACGAGGGGATTAGGCCGATATGACATCGACGAACCACGTGTAGCGGTTTCCCCATCAACTGCGTCAACAACGCGAGTCCGCAAGTCCATCCGTCCGTCATGACTCGTGTTGTTTATAAATATTGTTGTCAATTTTAAGAAATGCATTTTCAAATAATAATAGAAGATACTTAAGATACTTATTTTGTTTTATTCGTGCTGAGCCTTAAAACAAAACAAAGTGAAAGTAAACAAATAAAACACACATGCACATCTCTCGGGCAGACTCTCACACTGTCGATCACACACCCAATGCAAGAACAGGCACGCACCATTCCTAGTACCCTGACGGCGCGGCCTAGCCGGCCTGCGAATTTCCGATTCACAAACCATTCAGCTATGGGAGACATTTTGAGCAACGTGCCTGGTTTTATCATGGACTTTAGGGTCCGTGGTTTGATGAGGACACATCCACATGATGCGAGCCATCTTATCATGGCGGTGCGAATGTGTTAGGGACCAAAAATTCTACAGCGTATAATAGCAGGCCATACGGCCGTACTGTCAGCTGTGAGCGAGCCCGAGCGTGCAGTAATTATTGTAATATTTATTTCTTCTCAGCTCTCGGGTCTAAACCAATCACGTTGCTCAAAAATTCTCACACAGCTGAATGGTTTAGGAATCGCAAATTCGCGGCCCGGCGGCCTGACCATGACACAAGTTACAGTACACAAACGGCCACAGTCGACCGGTCGCACGCACATGTACGTACGGTACATACCAGCCACACAACACAAGTCTCTCACTACTCGGGCTTGCACCGGTCCGCAGCTATGTAGTTGCCGTACACTATGACACCGTATGTACATGAGCACGCAGCCAACACAGGCCCCCTTAGCGGCCTTACATAATGACCATACACACAAATTCGAAGTCGAGCGGCGTGGGCAGACGTGCAGAGCTAGCTAAAGTCGAGCGGGCCGGGCCAGGCGTGACGTGCATAAGTAATCACAAGACCCTACGCTCGCACTTGGGATCGGATTGCATTACGCTTACGCACATCGGTTATCTTGAATTGGCTAAGTTGGCTGCGCAGCCTTTGTTGTTGCTCAATTTCAGAAATGTAGCATCTGGTTTTACTGAAATTACGCGCGGCGTTTCAGAAATTGCGCGTGGCGCTTCAGAAATAACGCGCGGCGCAAAACAACCTCTTGATATTTACACGTGGCGCAAAATAGTTCTCAATTTTTTACGCGCGGCGCAAGCGCCGCGCGTTTTTTACACTGGCGACCACCTTGCATGGTAATATCATTTCGATGGTAAATTCATTTTTTTTTCTTGACGACAAACTGTCGTGGAATGATCATGGAGACCATGATAATTATCTACAGGCTTGAAGATTAGCATGTCATTAGAAAAGATTTATAAACTGCGTGTAATACTCACATATTTGTACGATATATAATGTCTTTATATATAACTTATTGCCTTGTAATATCATTTCGATGGTAAATTCATTTTTTTTTCTTGACGACAAACTGTCGTGGAATGATCATGGAGACCATGATAATTATCTACAGGCTTGAAGATTAGCATGTCATTAGAAAAGATTTATAAACTGCGTGTAATACTCACATATTTGTACGATATATAATGTCTTTATATATAACTTATTGCCTTGTCTGGATTATTGCAGCTCATTCTTGTCAGGTACGAGCTCAAAAAAATCTAACTCGTTTATATGTTTCCAAGAAGAAAGCCATTAGATTAAATACCAACTAAAATTACCTTGCCAATTCTCCTCAACTTTTCCATGAAGTGCATATTTCAAACTTTCATGATTGCGTATCGTTCAAAATCTGAGTTTTCGTATTTACACTTTTAAATGGGTTATTAATTGCCACACACTTTTACAAAGTATGTTAAATCATTCCCAAACTTATACTTACAATATTCGCAAAAATGATAGTTTTATCTTGCCGTCCTCTCGTTTCCGTCTAACACGATCAAAATACTATTCAGTATAAAGGTGCAAAATGTTTGAATTATTTGAATATTAAATCAAAACTCTATCGGTGTGTTATTTCAAAAGTTAATTAAAAAACACTTCCCGACCCTTTATCAGAAAGAACTTACTTATAGTATACCTTAAAACGCGCGATAATCACTTTATAACCATTACTCGATCCTACATGTTGTGAAGTTAGTACATGTACGAATGTATGAAGGATATATGCTTCATTACATTTAACGGTGATTGTTCTTGGTTGTGTTTAACACTTAGTTGATGATGCTTACGTTTAAATTCTCCCGCTCTTTGCTACGTCAAATTATAGTCCAGCCGATATATCAGGCAGGTCGCGCAAGGTCATTTTCCCTCCACAACCAAAAGTTATCTTTCATAATTTATTAGGGCAGGCGGAGGGTTTCCGACATTGTTCGTGTGGTGCCATCGAAGCCACAGATTACCGTATGTTGTCGACAAGGCGTAGAGAGAAGTAAATGTGCATTACATAATAGAGTACCGAAGTGTGACGTTATTTGAGCATATTATGTCAAGACAATTGGTTCTTAATACAGGTAGAGCAAGCAGCGGTGATCACAACGTGGACTTTAATATTGGAAGTGCCCGACACTAACCCACTAGACAATATCGGACCGGTAAACCTCTCACTGGAGTGATTTTGTTTAGAGCCATTAAGTTGTCTTGACAACATGCGCATATGATGACACCACTTCGGTACTATTTTTATTGACATTTAATTATTACAGATTGTAGGCTTAATGTATATTTTCTTAGCTTTTAAACATTTTAGTTTGTGTGTTTTACGTTCTACTTTTATGTGCTTTAAAAGTTCGTACTATGATGTATTGTGTACATATTGGTTCTTCTTACTTCCATTCATTTACCCCGGTCGTTTATAGACTACATTTGAATGTACCGTTGAACATTATGTCAACGGTCATCACATTTTACACGCCATCTGTGTCACTGACTTTTTTTTTTCTTTTTTGATGGTGTAGAGGGTCTTTCCCTTTAATCGGCCGCCCGCAGTCTGAATTGAGAGGGGTGTTTCAGATAAATCCCTGGTTGCTGGATACAAAAACGTTTCATACACACATTATGTGCCCCATCTCCATTCCTTGGGGATTTTCCTTGCCCGCTGGGCGCTTGGCGCTGGGTCAAGATTATCAGAGTAGACCACTGAACTAGAAAGGTTCTTTCTAGTTCAGTGGAGTAGACGGTTGGTTGCGCCATCAACGACCAATCTTCTCTTGGGCCACCCCACCCCACGGTAACCCCCACCCCCAGTGACTTCGGAATAGTCTTCATCGTTTAATTCTGGTGATCCACGTATGAATGAAACTATGAAAAGAAGCATTTGATTTCAATGAAATATTGCATGTAATTATTTATTTGTATGGTTTACAGCATTAAACCTATACGTTATGTTCTTTATTGTTTGCTTTCATGTTAAAACATAGAATAAAACCAAAATGATTAAATATTTGTCCACTAACACCTGAAATAAGACTACCTCAGCATCGCACACATGTTGATGAAACAAACAGTATCGTGTCGAAATCGACGGAGTTGAATCGTTAACTTGGGAGTATTTCATTTATTCCGACGCGAAAAACGCTGAGCAAAGTAATAATTGCTTGACTTGGACGATATTTGATCAGGTAATGTGAGCGTATTTCTGTAAATACCGTACGTAAATCACCATCTGACTCGACTGGTCGGGTCATTTGTGCCGGGCATTTGTGCACGCTGTTCTCACAAACACATTGTGTGCCCACGTGTTGAAAAGTGTGTGTTCTGTATTTTAGTGAGTAAGCTAAACGGACTGAAATTGATTCTTCCGATGATTAGGTCACTTACGGATTTTCAGCAGTAGTTCAATAATGTTACTTGCTATTAAGACGCTTTTGTTCAATGCACTGTGACATATTGTTTGATAAATTTCCAATTTCATAATTTCTACACCTTAATCTAGTTAAAGCAGCCAACCACTGCTATTTTATGTATTCGCGAGCAATTCGCAATTCAGCCCGCGCGGCAGGCTAGCTAGCTAGGCTAGTTGTTCGGTGTGAGGCTTCAACTAGCTCGGTGACGGTGAGCAGTCCAGCATGCACGCATCCAGTGATAGCGCTTGCGCAGGCTGCAAATAATTATTTTCCGAATGTGTAGCCTCTGACTTCGGCCTTCGCGTCTATTTCAGAGGTTTTTGCATTTTGGACACATTCAGAGAGATTGCTGGACTACTGGCTGACTTTGGCATCCTGCACCTTCTAGTTTATCATCTCTACATAGTATTTACAGACATGCCAAGTCTCCCGCATTAGGCATGAGACTTCCGCTGAGCGGGAGCAGTCCCGGGGCTAGAGACTCTCATGCACGCTCACACACCTAGTACATTAAGCAACCTTTTTCTCACACATTTAAAGTACTACTAGAGACCCGTGTGCCTAATCTTGTGCCTAGCTGGTCTCTGAATGTATTTGGTATGAATGCTTCACTTTGTTGCTCATGTAAAGCTGTACATCCTGAGAGGATTTTTAATTTTAAAATGACATAACCCTTTACATTCCCTTTCACTGAATAGTTCTGTAGCAGACGAGAAAAATTCACAAAAAACACAAAATGACTGAAGCTGAGGCTAAGGGAGACGCAGTAGAAGCCACTGCTCTGGAGAAGAAGATTGCTCGGCAGATTGAGGTAGGTGGTACCATCTTTTTATCAAATAAAAGTTTTGCATAAGTAACATGTGCAGGTCACTTACCAGTCTCTTTGTGCATGGTAAAGAGTACTTTTGTTCAGAAAGATGCGATTTGCATGTGGTCTTGGGCGACCTTGATACACAAGTGTCTCTCCTAGTACCGTATCCAGAGAAGTAGGCGATCATGGCGTGCCACAACTCTCTGTTCCTAGCCTTCTGGATCAACTCCACGTTGCTGGAAATTTAAATTTCAGTCATTAGTATGACTGCCCTGCTAAAGCTGAGTCTTTTAAACAATTGTAAAAAATAAGATACTGTAAGAGAAAATATATGTTTCCATGTTGTTGGTGCGTATTTGAAATGATAGTTAATTTGCTCCATCTTATTAATATTTAGTGGTATGTGTTTTTATTGTATTCGTTTTGTTTCTTTGATGATCCATTTCTTCAATATTGTAAATAGACATTATGTGGAATCCTTTGTTGCACCTACATGTATTTTATAAAATGAATATTGGCTGGACATGGGTAACAGTTCAGTATTATTTCTATCATAGTATTTGTTTTGTCCCAACCATAGCATAGAGTCATAATCAAAGTATTGTGTCCGTCTTCCTTTCAGTATTACTTCGGAGATGCCAACTTGAAGAAGGACCGGTTCTTGCAGCTCCAAATCAGAGAAGACAATGGATGTATCCTTTATACAAAAATATGTCTCAAGACTTATTCAATGAAATAAATGAATGTCAAACAAAATGAAGGACATTATTTCCAACTGGTGACTTGTAAATAAAATATTAGCCTGGGGTATTGGTTCCCATAGCAATCTGACATTGTCAGAAGTCCAGTGGTGATGTTGATGCCAATTAGTAGATGCTAGGTTCAAATCCCCACTTGGGCTGTTTTCTCTGATGGTACTTCTTAACCCGATGCTACAGATAGAATTTGCAGGCTTTCTGAACCCTGGTGTGGTTAGAATGTCAAAATATGCTACGCAAATGCAGTAACCAAATGGGTGTGGCTTAAATGCATCCTAGAGGATTTTAAAGTATATCCAAAGCCTGTGATCTATTGTCCATACAGCAGATCATAAAGGAGTCGCACTGCTGGTACTTCTTAACCCGATGCTCCAGGTAGAATTTCAGGCTATGTGAATCTTGGTCTAGATAGGATGTCAACATTTGCCATGGAAATGCAATAACCAAAGGGGGTGGCTTAATAGCACCATATAAGGAGTCTTAAAGTTTATTCAAAGCCTGTGATCTATTGACCGTACAGCAGATCACGCGGGAGTCGCTCTCATTAGTTTCTGAGTAGAAAAAAAACAAGCATGCAAATATATTAGCTCTGTACAGAATAGGTTAAGCCTCTCTATTGTAAATATTAGCGTGGTACTTCTGAAAGATTGATCCATCTATTTCATTTATACAGTAAATGGTAACAAAAGAACAGATGATACATTTATCGTATTTCAAGACATGTGTCATGATACAAGTGAATAAAATAAACAAACTAGGGTTGAATAGTGCTCTAGTGTATGCTCCTTGACCTTTGACCTTTGACCTCCACAGGGGTGCCACTAGAAACCATGATCAAGTTCAACAGGTTGAAGGTCATGACCACAGACTTTGCCGTCATCCTTGGAGCCCTGAAGAAATCACCCAATGGTCTAATGGAGGTAGGTAGACTCTAGAAAAATAACTTATCCCCCCTCTCACCCCCACCCCTCCTGAAGGAATCACCCAATGGGTTGATGAAAGTACGGAGACTCTAGAATAATACTCATCGCACCCCCACCATCTCCACCCCTTTCTGAAGAAATCACACAATAGTATAATGGAAGTAGGTTGACTTTGTAACAATAATATATCACCCCTCCCACCCCAACCAAAAATCAATCTAATGTCTTGGAATTGAATATTTATGATCAATATTAGTAATCAGGATTCAATGCTGGTAATAATGCTTTTTAAAAATCCACAACTTCCTGATAATATGTCTGATTTTCCTCAAACCTTTACTGATCTGGATTTCTTATTTGTTATTTCTTTTATTCAATTCAATCCATTTTCATGGTTTCATTCTCCTTTCCATTTGTCGTTCTCTCTTAGATCAGTGAAGATCAGCTCAAGATCCGCCGATCTGTCGATAAGCCGTTGCCAGAGGAGACCGCATCATACTGGATGTCAGTGCGGGCACGTAGCGTCTACTGCGTGAGTACATGAATCATATGCAGCTATTCCACATCTTGTTAACTTCCTTTGTGTGTTATTTAAAACAATTTTTGTTAACTTCCCCCTCTCTTCTTGACCTCTTACATTTGATTGTGCCCTTTTCTTCTACTTTCTCTTCATATTATCCTTCTCTGCATTATCCCTCCCCTTCTCTGTCTTTGTCTATTAACATCTCTCACTCCCCTCATCTTCCTATTCAATCTCTTTATTCTTCTCCCAACTCTTATAATTATTTTTAAGTGACTAGTGTTAGTTATTGTTACTTTTATTTATTCATACTATCAGCCTGGATTTGAAGCGGAAGGTCCGAGGATCACAGTATGTTCCAACCCTGGCAGCTCAAACTAGTACATATGGAATTGAAAGAAAATTTCAAGATGATTGTGAGATTGTATTGATGACATGCTGAATGAAGTCAATAAATAAGGGCTGGACACTGTCCTACTTGCTTTGTGCCTGCAGAAAGGATTTCCCCTGGACGCGAGCCTGGACACCATGCAGGACTTCATGGACCAGTTCGGCGAATGCATTCACATCAAGCAGCGTAGGGACGCGGCCAAGAAGTTCAAGGTCAGTCGTGTGCACCATCTCCACTCAGTAGCTTACAGGGATCTACCGGTAGTAACTTTGTTGACATGTGCAAATAGTGATAAGTGCTTGATACAATGTATATTGTTATCTGATATGTCCACAGGGTGTTGTGTGAAAAATTCAAGATGAATGGACCTTGCATGGCTGAGAATTGAGCGAAAATTAAGCATAAATGCAAAGTGATATTAATTAACTTATTGCACTCACTTTGCAGACAGTTTTTCATGATCCAGTATATAATTAAACATCCAAACAATTCAATTGTAAATATCTTTCTAACGAAAGGGAAATTTGAAAAAATAAACCTGTCCCATTCTTTTATTGTTTATACAAATACAAGAAGGTATGAGGGAATTCCATGGAAAGTGGACCTTCCTAAATCAGTTTCGGAATTCCACTGAAGGTCAAGCTGGGAACTAGCCCTATAAATTCCAGGCCGTTTTTTTTTGGAAAATTATATCAAATTTAATAATATGATTTGGATAAATGGACTTATATCGCATAACAATATTCTTCAGACTAAAATCCGTGGTAACTATGCTAAAAAAACCTTGTCTCTATTCCTTCAGGGGTCCATCTTTGCTATCTATGACACCAAGGAGTCTGCGAAGAAGTTTGTTGAGGCGGAGGATGTGAAACTTGACGGCAACGAGATGATCAGGATGGCAAAGTAAGTGCCCAATGAGTTTGTAATCCTCTCAGTACTGCGCTTTGAAAACCTTATTGGTGTATTACACATAGGTGTGTCAGTTGGACTGAGAAGGTTAAAGAGATAGTCCACCCTGAAATTAGGTTGGTTTTAGTGAAAGCAGAAAAATGAAAGAGACATAATAGTGAAGGTTTGATGAAAATCAGTCAAGGGATAAGAAAGTTACGATTGTTTAAAGTTTTGTTTTTGTGACGTCATGTGCGAGATGCTCTCCTAATATGTTGTGTACTGATTTTTTTGAAAATGTTGATTTTCTACAAAGGCTATGCATCATTTTCACTGTGCATTCGATACATCATTAGAAACATGTTTTAACAAACATACCTCTATGAAAAAATATTCCTTCATCAAAAACAGAAAAAGAGTAGTTTATGGTATCATACAGCACACAACATATGGAAGAGTACCACGCATGTGACATCACAAATTAACATTTTATACTTTCTCATATGTTACCCTGCATCTATAGAGTGTAGAAATAGTTTCTTTATGTAAATTGAATTTCAAACTATTTAGACATGTCACCACACTGTCATCATTAAGCTACATTTTACATGGTTTATATTCTGTCCTACTTTGTAGTCAGACAATCCATTGAATCAAATACTACTAGAATGCAGACTGGGATTTGTTCATGAGGCTGTTGGATGAAGGATATAAAGACATTTTACAGTGTGCTGATAACAACAAGAGAAGTAGGTGCATATGGTGGACATTCTTTGACTTCCTTCTCAGGGCTGAATACAGTAAGTGTTCTGGTATCTTCATGATAATGGGTATGGACATGGTCGACCATGTAATGCATTTCCATTTTAACTCAGTAATAATATGTTCATGCGCACATTGCAACCGCAAACTGGCTTATGAGTGTCATATTTCTGAATGTGTTTTTGTCCAGAGATGATTACTTCAAGATGAAGACGGAAGAAAGGAAAACCAAGCGAGAGGATGACAAGAAGAAGAAAATAGAGTGAGTTAATACCATATATATTTCCATGAAATCTAACACTTCTCTCCATAAGAATTATCTCAAGACTTAGCATGCACGTTGTGATATAATCGTTCAGTGTGTAACAAAATATTATTAACATGATTTCCAGAAAATTGTTAACCTAATTTTGTCATTCTTAAAGGGAATTTACTGTACTGGTAAGACAAACATGCTGAAAGTGATTTGGCCTTAAATGATCCATATTTGGCCGAACATTTTGAGTAATCACTAATAACTCCAAATGTGGATGATTTTAGGGTAAATAACGTTCAGCAAGTTTCTAAAATGGACAATGCATGAATTTAAGACCATTGGTAAAAAGATTGCTCATGATGACCCTTTTGAGGGCTTTTTGTTTTCCCAGTACAGTATATTCCCTTTAAAAACAAAAAGTATTTGCACTAGAGAGTCTGTTCATTTAACATGCATTTTGTTTGTAGTGGTTGTATTAGACACATGAAGACAGTTATGTAAAAAAAAAAATAGATGGGATAATTGTAACCCCCTTTCCTTCATGTGGGTTTTTGAATTTAAAAACTTAATGAGAGTGTGATTGACCAACTGGATGAATACATTTGCAGACACAGAAGAAAATGCTGCAGAATAATTCTTGTTATTCACTTAAAGACAGCCAGTCCCTTTTTCAGATCACCACAAAACCATCGAAACATTGGCAAAACATATAGAGAAGTGTAAGCAAGCTCTATATTCACAATTTGAAACTGGTACGTAGTGTAAAATTCAAATAATGCACGTAAACAACGTCTGATTAATAGTCTTTACCTCAGGCTATTAGCAGTTTGTGTTGAAATATCTGCTTTATTGATTAACCTGTTTATCAAATTATAAAACGCATTATGAAACAAATTGTTCTATGGAAGGAATCATCTCCAAAGTTTGGTAGTTACTCATAAAATTAGGATTTCACACACGCATAATAACCACATAGATACTGTAACAAAGACTAATACTTTTTTCGTGGTACGAAAAAAGTCGGTTTGAAATTTAACGGCTGAAATTTTTTACATATACAGAAAGCTTCAACATGCTAAATTCTTAGAAATGGTCTTGTATCACACTTTCTTCAATTTACGATCGTGATAGACGATTTCAAATTTTAAGCTTGCAAAAGGGACGGACAATCTTTAAGAGATACAGGACACTGTTGATATTTGTTGGTAAATTGTAAGGCCAATTAACTTTCAAAATTTACCTAAATTCCTTATGCATTCAATGTACCAACATCGATAGTATTCTGGTTTTCATAAGTGAATAACGATTAATTTTCTTCAGTCAATAAAATACATCCATTGTTCTCCGAACAACAGTCATGATTTCTAAATAGTATTTATTAGTACACACTCTCACCATGAAAACATTCAAAGAATATTTAATCATGATTTCGTCCCAGACACTCTAGTACCATATTACGCATTGGTGTGACACAGGGCATTGCGGTTGTAACAGGTGCTCTCCATAGACACTTCTGTTTGAAGAGAGATTTGACTGTATTTTTGTTTCACACTCTTGCAGGGAACGAGAGGAAAAGGAGAAATGCCAGGTGGAAGCAATCCAGGTGAGAATCTTGCTTGCTTGCTTGCTTAGTGTGAGTGGTATTCTGGATCCATATTGGCTCTCCACACTCTAAGGTCTCGCATCACTGTTCTGATGCTGTCAGTCACTCTCCAGTCTTGTGTATTGTCTAAATTCATCTAGATATGTCAGGGACGGTCTACCAGGTATTTCTTTACCATGCTTTGGTATCTATAACATACACGGAACAAAAAACTCTCCACACTCTTTCAAAACAACTGACACACAGAACTTGTATGGATATGAAATCAATGCATAGTACGTTCAAGCTTCGAACAATGCAAGTGGTACAAAAAACACTAACATTTATACAATATTGCAATACTATAGGAAACAGTGGTTTTCCTGTGCTAGCTCACTGTTTGATATACATGTTTTTATGTATTTCTTGTTTTTTGCAGAGTGAGTTTGATGACTTTGAGCGAGGTTGCATCCTGCACTTCAGCGGAGTCAATGAGCAGACATCACGGGAAGACCTCAAGGAGCTGTTTGGGGATCATGGCACCATCCAGTGGGTGGATTATGAGAGGGGGCTCAAAGAGGTACATCTTAAACTTAATCTCAATCTTAATCTTAGTATTAAGATCTTAAGTAAGACATGACAGCAGACCTCAAGGAGCTGTTTGGGGATCACTATTCAGTGGATGGATTATGAGAGGGGGCTCAAAGAGGTACATCTTATCCTAATCTTAAGATCTTAAGTAAGACATGAGGAAGACCTCGAGGAGTTCTGTGGGAGTCATAGCACATTGTAGGCTTTTTATTGTTTTCCCTTGTTTTTAGTTCTTGATTGTAAAATTTGAGATTTCTGTAGATATTGCTGCTGTGGGTGTATAGGGTGTTTTCAGCTTTTCTCAATAATGGATCAATACTTCCTTTCTTTTCCTTTCATCTATATAGATATAATTTTATTTGTGTTTATAGACAAGTGTTTAGTACAATATAATGCATATATGTAATATAATCCACGCAGGGAACCATTCGATTCAGTGAGGAGACGAAGGCACAGGAGGTTCTGGACAAGACAAAGGCCGCCACTGAGGGAGCCCTTCAGATCCGGGGCAGCGAGCTGACGCTACGTGTCTTGGAGGGGGAGGAGGAGGAGCTTCACTGGCAGAAGGTCTTTGAAGACAAATCTCGAGCTCGTTTCAAGAAACAGCAGGGTAAGGAGTCATCCCTTTAACCCAAATTATACTAACAAACTTAAACTTGGCATCAGGTTTAAAGATAGCCCGTCCCATTTTCAGATCACCACAAAACCATCAGAACATTGGCAAAACATATAGAGAAGTGGTAGCAAGCTGTATATTCATAATTTGAAACTGATACGTAGCGTAAAATTCAAATAATGGACGTAAACAACGTCTGATTGATAGTCTTTACCTCAGGCTCTTAGCAATTTGTGTTGAAATATCTGCTTTATTGATTAATCTGTTTATTAAATTATTAAACGCATTATGAAAAAAAAAATGTTCTATAGAAGGAATCATCTCCAAAGTTTGGTAATTACTCATAAAATTAGGATTTCACACATGCATAATAACCACATAGATACTGTAACAAAGACTAATACTTTTTTCGTAGTACGAAAAAAGTTGGTTTGAAATTTAACGGCTGAAATTTTTACATATACAGAAAGCTTCAACATGCTATATTCTTAGAAATGGTCTTGAATCACACTTTCTTCAATATACAGTCGTGATAGACGATTTCAAATTTTAAGCTTGCAAAAGGGACGGACAATCTTTAAGGAAGGTTAAATCCATTCTTTACTAAACCCGCAAATGCCGGCTAACTTTTGACTCCCACATAATCTGTTGTATAGACATTAGGCGACAGGCTATGAATAAACTTTCAATTCCTTATAGGTCACTACTAAGCAACACCCATTTGGTAACTGCAGTTCCATGGCAAATTTTGATATCCTTACTGGACCCTAAGCTAACAATAATCTAACCAGAAGTAACGGGTTATCAGAGGTTTTGGATGGGTTTAAATTATTTGCTATTGAACTGATTGAGTCTACCTCAACAACAACAACCAGATTCAATTCAATTCAAGGTTCATTAAAAATCATCTTCACAGTCATACAGCTGAATTGTGACAGACAAACTGCATGGTAAAAACATTAGATATAAAATTATTAAATACTGTAGAAGCATGCAGTTCTGCTCACAAGAAAAACTAACCATAACAAGTCTTCGCTAGTGATAATGGTTTGTCTCGCAATTTGTGGTCAACAAGGAATCTTAAAAGATCAGGACGACAGAGAGCTTGCTCCTTAATGGTCAAAGGACAAAGGAGTGGTTTCTCGGCTACGCTGACCAAAGGGTATTTTAAACCCTTACGCATTACAATTTTGTATCATACCTGACGAAGTGTTGCAGCGGAGCACGAAACGTCATGATTTTTTTAGATTCCTTGTTGACTATACATTGCGTAACAAACGAGTATCTCTAGCGATTATCTCCGCAATGAGTAACATATTAAGCATAACCGGTCTTGTTTCTCTGGACCACCAGGGAGGAAGGGCAGGAAGCAGAAGTGGTATGAGAAGCGAGCGGAGCGAGGAGGCAACCGAGACCGGGATGACAGGGGCAAGGGCCGCAAGACCAAGTTTGACAGCGATGACGAGGAGGAGAACGGAGGCCTGGACGGTGAGTAGCACTAGTGGTTGGGTGTATGCTGGCTGTTAAAGGGATAGTTCACCCTGAAATTAAGCTGGTTTAAAGGGATAGTTCACCCTGAAATTAAGCTGGTTTAAAGGGATAGTTCACCCTGAAATTAAGCTGGTTTAAAGGGATAGTTCACCCTGAAATTTAGCTGGTTTAAAGGGATAGTTCACCCTGAAATTAAGCTGGTTTAAAGGGATAGTTCACCCTGAAATTAAGCTGGTTTAAAGGGATAGTTCACCCTGAAATTTAGCTGGTTTTAAAGGGAATATACTGTACTGGGAAGACAAAAAGCTTTCAAAAGGGTGAACATTTTGAGGATTTGTGATTTAATCACTAATTACTCCAAATGTGGATCGTTTGAGGGTTAATAACTTTCAGCAAGTTTCTTAAAGTTTCATATTCCTGTTATATGTCCCTTTACGCTTTCTCCCACGCAGCGAGTGCCAAGTCTGAGGAGAAGAAGCCCGAGGCAACCCCTGCCCAGGCAGAGTCACCGGACAAAGGAGTGAAGCGAAGCGCCGAAGGAGGAGACGCCACAGCAGAGCCAGCGACCAAGAAGGAGCGGACGGAAGACTCCTAGTCCCGCACACTCTAATCCCTGTCCTTATCAAGTTGATTCGTCTTTAACCCTGTGTGTGTCAGGCGAACTGCTCCTCTATGGACTTACTGTGTATTAACTGGGGAAAAAAATACATCATTGGCACATAGAGGGTTAAGGAAACGGGAGAGAGCCCTCCAAAATGTCTGAAGACCCAGGCTCACGCTGGACAAGAGACAGCAGTTTTTTAATTTTTAACAAATCATGAAAACAAGATGCAGAGCTATCGATGAGCACATCTTGTAAAGCAGTGAGGCAGATGTACAGACATTATTTGCCGCAGGTGAAATTCCTCAATGGCGTCATGTTCTCCTCTTCTTCTGTTGCATCTACATGTAGATGTCCATTGTATTTTGTATTGTTATTCTTATTATTAGGACTTGATGTTCTTTCCACCTAAAACATTTTTCTATTTCTGTTTTTCAACAATAGAATGTAAGTTTATTATGGTGTGAAGCACCATAGACTCGAGCGCAGGTTGATGTATATTGGGTAGTACTATGCTTTCATGTGATACGCTTGCACTAGAAAAAAACGCTTTGGTTTTATATCCAAGTGCAGTCTTTTTCTCACTGTTCTGGTTTATAGCTGGTTTAAACCAGGTTGAACTCTGGTTTAACCCTGGTCTAATTCTCATTTACCCCTGGTTTAACTATGGTTTAAATATCGTTTAACTCCGGTTTAACTCTGGTTTAACCCAGGTTTAACTCTGGTTTAATTCTGCTTGTGTTAGACCCATGCTGCTCTGTATTCCTTGTGTTTTACTGGCTCATTCAATAGTCTGTGACATCCAGAGAGTAACAAGTATGCAGATGGCCGTACATATTTTAAGAACTTTTTCTTCAGTGTTGTTAGCAAGGATATTTTCTATTGCAGTATAAATGTATGCTTCCACCATAAGCTGGCAGTCAAATTGTTGTAGTTCTATTTGTAATATCCTTGAAACATAGGGAGTGGGGGAATCAATGTAATAGAAAATCTTTTACAAGGTACAGAACAAAAGTGCAAAATTTCTGGTGCACTTAAAATTTGTGTTGTAATTGACAATGGAACAACACTATCAGAAGATACGGGTTCAACTTTTTAAAAATATCTATTTACCAAGTGTATTTGATTTTCAACTGTTCTTGTTTTTAATGCAATGTATATTGTACTCTTGCAGGGGAAGGAAGCATGATTCCTTAGAGGGTGTAGTAGTACATCTCGATGACTAGTTTATCCTTGTCTGTTTGGCTATGAATAAATGTCTCTTTCATATTTCCCATTAGAAAGAAGAAGCTTCAGTTGATAAGTCTAGAGCTGATAACTTTTTTAATTGATTTAGATACATATAAATACAATGTATATTGAAAGATCGTGATTCATTTAGTATTTGGGGTTTTCTTTCTGCATTTTCAATCAAGTTTGATGGGAAAGCTGCCATTTATGGTCTGGAATGTTGTATTCGGCTGTATTTCAGGCCCTTTTTGGGGGGTGAAATCAGGATCATTTTGAGTGTTTACTTCAAGCCCTGGATGAAAATGTAACTTTCCTATCTGGAGAGCCATGCAGAAGGAGCAGCTTCAGATCCTGGCTGAAGGATAGTTTTGTCTACTATGTGATGAAATAAGAACTAGGTCTGAACTGGTAGACTAACCTGTATTCTCGCTTCCTCTCAGAGGAAGAAGAAAGGGTGCTTAGCCTTCATGTCCAGACTTTCTTTTGATTATAGCTCTACAAGGGACAAAATAAAAAAAAAACACTCCACAGCCTTAAATCAAGGCCACTAGGCCACACCGGTCAAGATGTACTGCAATCTTCTTTTCCTGTTCAAATGGAATACAAAAGACACCAGCCCATATATGGTCACTCAGTACCTGTAGCGACCCTCTTTGCCTGTACTATTGTAATGTACATGTTTTATTTAAACATCTTGGCAAAATTAGAAGCAAAGTATGGATATTTGTGAGTGTATTCCATTGGGTGTATCAATGTTTTATCTAGATTTCATTTAAAAAAAAACACACCAATGGTTTATGTCATGGGCGCAGAAGTTGCTCAGAACTTACATTTTTGTAATAAAAAATAGTAAATGACATGATCATTGTACTTTTGCGTTTGTTCTAAAAGTCTTACTTTGCATTCCAGTATGTAGGATACATGATGACCCATATTCTGAGGAGAGGTTTAATGCAAGCAGTGTAGTAAACCTGGACTAACTTTATGGGACATCCACTAAAACAACATAAAACATCACTATTGTTTCAATGTGATCGATTTTGTCCTCTGAATCACTATGGTTATATCAAGTTTATCAACATAATAATTACATTAATTATTAAAATCAGCAATTCAGCTCATTGCCAAGCTGAAGATGAAGTGATCATTTGACCGATATTTCACCTTGAAAAATCATTACGAAGGTACTATATATCACTTGACAACAAAACGGATACACCTCATGCAGAAATGAATGCTCTCTCATGTGATGCATCTTTTATCTTTTTTTATACTTGATTTCAAAAGTAATAGCCAAAACCATATTTGTGGTACTTGGTCCCAAAGACTTCCGATCAAGTTATATATTTCACACACAATACAACACAATGCACGGGAACACACTACATGTACATACATGACTTTGTACTCTATAACTGCTCTTGTGCAATTTATTTGTTTCAGTGATAGGCAACATAGTGAGAAATACATGCGGACAACTTTCCTACATAGTGAAATAAAATCCTCACAAATTATATACCATGTGATTGCACATTACTTAGCAGTACTTGCTTTATAGTAAATTCATGTACGAAAATCAACTATGGACACCATTATAAAATAAACAGCATTTGTATAATATGTACATGCATATTTGGAATAAATGGCGTAGATATGGGAACATTGTAATGTGACATAATGACCATCAGATAATATAGTACATGTACCGTGTACAGGTAATTTGAAAAGGTTGCAATAAAAATAAAAGATGAAACAAGTACCAATTATCACTCAGTACTAAGCCAGGAAAAGCCTACTGACTTATTACACATTTTATGCACCTATGTACTGAGAGGGTTAACTCTAGCTTTAGCATACATGTAATGGCTCAGGTTGCGATGGTTACAGAATGCTGAAGAGAAAGCATATACATATTATATCGACTAAATATACAAATACATAGTATCAAATTCTACATTTTATGAGATTGCAACAAGACAATCAGAAATGTTGATTATCACAATGTTCAGTATTATTTTTGCACATTTCTCACTTGGCAATGGCAAAGAGAGCTGAAAGGTTGTTTAGTTCTCGCATTATGCAGGAATCTAGTCTCACAGCAAAGTATATTTAAATCTACCCAGTCCCATAAGTGATAAATTTTGTGTGTCATGAACATGGGACTGTGACTGTTTGGTACTGAGAGGGTTAACTCTGTCAGTCCCATAAGTGACAAATTGCGTTTGTCATGAACACGAGACCGTGACTGCTTGGTACAGTATTACAAGGGTTAAGTCAATTCATAAACCGCCTTAGTCCTGTACAGTGTAACTACCCTTTCTCAATCGTATCTTAAACACATTTATGCACACATATGTGCCATATACTCTCTGTGCCATTGTTGCTTTTTGGCTCCATTAATACCCACTAATCCCATCGAGAAACAGTCTGTCTGACCCTTAAAGGGCATATACTGTACTGGGAAGGCAAAAAAGCCTTCAAAATGTAATTGTTAGCAATCTTCTTGCCAATGGTCTTACATTCATGTATTGTTTATTTTAGGAACTTGATGAAAGTTATTTGCCCTCAAATGATCTACATTTGGAGAAATGAGTGATTAATAATTAAATCCTCAAAATGTTCAGCCCAAACATTTTGAGGATTTGTGAGTTGTGATTTAATGTTAAACCAAACCTAATCCTACTCATATTTTAAAGCATGGAGTGAAATGTCTACCATATCTACAGTTGAGGCCAGAAGTTTACATACACCCAGGAAATTCAAAGAAAAGTTTACACTTGCCAAACATCATAAAATTTACTGTATCTTATAAAAAAATATTTGTGCTATCATGATGAATTTGATATCAAGCAAATGAGTTTGTCATGCCCCTTCATCACATTGGTTTCTCATCAGGAGCTGAAAAATATTTAGGTGTTATTTTTGCCCCAAAATCTTCATATTTTAGACAAATAAAAAATAAAAACTTGATAAAAACATTTCATATTTGTGCTAGTTACATTTCAGATTATACTTTTTTGTTCAGTGGTGACATATCATGATAGAAAATGTGATATAAATCATAGATTTGACATTTATATATTTCTATGAAACAATGTTTGAAAATATAATAACAAAGAATAGAATACATTTGGCACGAATATTACTTTCTTTTCTTCAAAGAAAATTCCACCTGAAATATAATTTCATAACGACGTCATTCCAATCATGTGAAAGAGCATAAAATGCTCTTTCATTTCATAGCAAATTTGTCATGGTAGTACATGTATTTATATTTGATGGCAAATTCGTCACAGTAGTTCATATATTTGTATTTCTGAAGATATAGTAAAATTTTACAATGTTTGGCAAGCGAACAAATTTCACTGAATTCCATGGGTGTATGAAAACTTTTGGCCTCAACTGTATATTTCTCATGTGCTTGAAAGAAAGTTTTTTTGTGTGAAGTAAAATCAATGCTGTATGTGTCTCGAGTTACTCCTCCATACATTCTACATTCTACACCTCTCCGTTGATAGCAGAAATAGTCTTTCTGATAAAATGACACAAGTTGATCTTCATGAAACAATGTTTCTACAACCATTCTTCCATACTTCAAACACAAGGCAAGACTATAGGCCATACATGTACCACTCCCAATTCACGTCCCCTTGAAAGATGATAACAATCAGCTCATACAAGAGCACTTTCCTATGAAGAATTCCCTCCCTCTACTTTAAACTGAAAAAAAAAAATCATTCTCTGTAGTTATTTGATCTGCCAAAATTGCATCTGGCTCTTCTAAACGCCCTATTATTCGGGGGTATGATTATGATGAAAGAATGGCCTAAATGAGATGGCTATTCCTGTGTACATCTACCTCTACTATACCAAAGTGTCCTATTCTAGTAATTCTACTTATAAATACACCATACTATCTAGTGGACCAATATACAGCATATTAGAAACACACTCGTTCATAGAAACAAAATGCTACGCAGTGCATGTATGATGTGAAAGAATAAACCGTCATTCCAATGGTATACTTTATATCACTCAATTGCGAGATATATTGGGCAGTGAACTTACATTTACTCCTGCACAATAAATAAATAAATTGACTTTATTTCCTATATTTTTTGTAAACATAAATCTGGATAACATAATGGTAACATTTCTATTCAACATAATCGCAATATAGAGTAAAAACCTGTGTATTAGATAAATGTATTCAGTACATGCTCTCTGATCAAAAGGGATTTTTCTGCACTTGGGGGGGGGGGGGGGCACCCTTGTCAAGAGCCCCCCAGTAATTTTTCTCACCAGAGTAGAACAGAGAACAGACACATGTAGATGGTCCTCTTGACAATGGTTCCACACGCTTTATTCAGTGACTGGTGCACAAAGAAATCACTATGAATTACTCAAATTGGCAACACTGGGGAAAGAAATGAGTCGTTGTAGTTCAAATTGGCAGTTTTATTGGTAAACATGAAATGTATCAGGTACTTTTATATTTTTTCAAAAACATTTTCTTTGTTAAATTTTACAAAGTGTAAAAGTTTTTCCATGTAAATATATCATAACGGATGATGTTATAAATATACAGCATATATATTACTATTACATTCTCATACAGTATAATAATATATATCAACATTAAGATTATGCAACTATGCATAAATGATATGCTGTGCTCATTTACAATATGTTTCCCTCTACTAAGCTAGTATACTACTTCAGCTTACACATATATGCAGCTATTCCTCGTTTTTGAACGCGATAAAAGATTGCCTAATCAAAGTAGAATCTTTGTCAATGAGGGCACGGTACTAGCATCACATGTACACAATCGCATCATTTTAAATTACAAAATATTATATTGTTTTAATATATCATTGCTGTCTCTACGTTCCCTTTGGTTTCACTGACCAGAGAGATTGACCAGAGGGACTGATCAGTGGGATTGACCAGTGGGATTGATGTCTCTATGTTCCCTTTGGCTTCACTGACCAGTGGGATTGACCAGAGGGACTGACCAGTGGGATTGACCAGTGGGATTGATGTCTCTATGTTCCCTTTGGCTTCATGGACCAGAGGGGGTCTAGCCCACTGAAGGGGTCACCCGGATCGCTCTTGTCAATGCTGTCCTTGAGCCCTCCTTTCCCGGCCACAAAGTCTGCCTTGGACACCTTCTGCTTGCCCTGGCCGTTCTCCTTCAGAGAGAAGTTCTGCGGAGTCAGGTCAGCCAGGATGGACGGGAGGGCGGGGTGCGGTTCGTCCGACGCCCCATCCACCCCCACCACAGCGCCCTCGCCCGAGTCCGATATCGTGCTTGACTCGACGACATCCGGCGCAGCAGAGACGGGCGGGGTTTGGGAGAAGACCTCTAGGTTGCTGGCTTGGAGCTGGTCCAGCGATTTGGGTTTGGCGTGGCTAGGAGAACAGGAAGTCACCCCTGAGGGGGTACTACTTCCTGTGTCACTGAGCATGCTCAGTGCAGGGTCGCTCGTAGGGTCCACACCTATTGGCTCCTCCACTCCCTGGAATATCACTGCATCATCTATGCTCTCCTTTTGCATCGGGCCCTGCACACGCCCGTCGGTCTCCGTGGCATTTTCCGGAGCTGCACTCGCTTCTGTGGTAAACACAGTGCTGATGGATTCTTCTACTACTGAATCGGGGAGGGAGGGCGGCTGGTTGGGTTTGACACTAAATTTGGAGATGCGGGAGATCAGAGAATCCACCGTGTCTGTCCCCATGATGACGTCAAAGGAGTTCAACCGTGAGGGCGCTATCTTAGCATCAAGCGGAGAGACAGCGGCAACAGATTTAGCTGTAACACCATCTGCACAGGAAGATCACAACAAAAACACACCATCTCAATCCTTATAAGTTTCCAAATAAGGCACATGTTGCCAACTCTGAACATTGTACTACTAATAACAATGATGATGATAATGATACCAGCAATAATCATGATAAAAAAAATCAACAATAATGAGAGTAATTACAATAATAATCACAATAACAATGACAATAATAATCATAGCCATAATATCCAATGGCATTTGTAAATCATAAATTTAAAAAAAATTGCAAATTTGCCAAAGTATTGAAATCAAAATCAGATTCTTGTGAGAGTATAATTCCTAGATTCAATTTTTCAATTCAATTCTATTCTTTATTCATTTAATAAACAAAATAAACAATTTTCATGAACAATGCATTCAAGGTATCACCAGAAAGCCAACAGCTTGTAAAGTGGGAGTTGAAATACTCCCCCTTCATCATTTCCAGAAACGATTCTGTCTGTAAACTTTTATTCATTCATCACGACGGCAGGAAGATTTTGAAGACTTACGTTTTGCAAGAGCATATTGAGCATAGCAGAGGATCGCATCATAGCTGAACTTTAGTTGTTCCTGCAAAGAATTTGAGACACAAATGAGAAGGAAGATAACAAAATGTCATTCTATATATCCTCCTACAACTTTCATCTGATAGGTATATTTCTACCGGGTTATTGCCTAGTGAAACAAATGTCATTATAAGGGTTCTCTTTACGTTACCATAGTTTTTTTTTGCATAGGGTGCTAAAACTCATGCTAGTTAGTATGATTTACCCAACATTTTATATGAATTAATTTGATTAAACCGTAGTTGAAATCATAGTTCCAATACATTAGAACTTTTTTAAAGTGTACATGCAACATGAAGCAAACTTATCTACCTATACACCATAAAATTTGCTTTAAGGGCAGATACTGTACTTGGAAGACAAAAAAGCCTTCAAAAGGGTGGTCGTGAGCAATCTTCTTACCATTGGTTTTTAATTCATGTATTGTCCATTTTAGAAAATAGCTGAAAGTTATTTGCCCTCAAATGATCTACATTTGCAGTTATTAGTGATTAAATCACAAATTTTGTGATTTGTGATTTAGTCACTTGTTACTCCACATGTGAATCATATTAGGGCAAATAACTTTCAGCAAGTTTCTAAAAATGGACAATACATCAATTTAAAACCATTGGAAAGAAGATTGCTCACGACCACCCTTTTGAAGGCTTTTTGTCTTCCAAGTACAGTATATGCCCTTTAAGCCTTGGTCTCAATCTAAACCTCCTTTTGCCATATTCTGAACAGAGGTTTAACGCAAACAGCGTACTAAACTTGGACTTCCTTTATGGGACGCCAAATAAACAACATAAAACATTATTATTCATTCAACATAAATGATTTTGTACTCAGAATCATTATGGCATATTGAGTTGTCCACATAATAATTACAGCGAATACTTGAACAAAAAATCACCCACTGTTGTGATTCTGTGATAGAAATCAAAGATTTTGCGACAGGATCACATGATTTATTTTGCGCCCCGTCAAGTAAATCTATGTTAAATACGCGGTCTAATTTAAACCACTGTTCTGAATTTGGGGCAGAGTCTATTTTGTTTGAGTTGTTGGGGTGAGACATCAGTATGATGGACATGTCCAGGATATTTGCAGGTTTCCCGAGATCATCCTTCTCAACCACTCCTTAATTCACTCCACTGGCTCCCCTTGAAACAGAGAATTACATTCAAACTACTGCTGTTTGTCTACAAAATACTGAACGAACAGGCTCCAGAGTATTTAACTAATTGCTTGACTCTGTATACACCAGCAAGAGCACTTAGGTCGGCCAGTGACACTCTTCGTCTCACATATCCAAAAACTTGTATATTAGCCGGCGATAGAACTTTCACTGTGTCAGCTTCAAAACACTGGAATGATTTGCCACTTACAATTAGACAGTCTCCATCACTATCAATTTTCAGAAAGGCATTAAAAACCCATCTCTTTTGTAGTACGTAGTTTCAGATTATGTAATTCTATTGAGTTCATTGTAAGCGCTTTGGGCCTTATGGGAAAAGCGCTATATAAGTAATAATAATAATAATATGATCTACCTTCTCAGTGATCATCCACTTTCTCTGTAGGCGCAGCTTCTTGACGATCTGAGGGATGTCTGTGATACCGTGGCCCTGGTTGATTTCTTGAACTGCTGTGTACACCAGACAGAACACTCCTGTCCTGTCAATGCCAGCACTGGTGGCAATACAAAACAAGAACCAATCTTTGTACATTCGTCTTGCACAATCATTATACTCTGGGGAAAACATTACATGTGAGGAAGGGGGGAGTACAGAAGAAGGAGAAGGGGAGTGGAAAAGCAAGGAAGGGAAAGGGGACGGGAAGCGGAGGGGAAGGGGAGGGGAAGGGGAGGGGAAGAAAGGAGAGAGAGAGGGGAAGGAGAAGGTGGAGGAGAGGAGGCGAGGGAGTCTATCTAGAATAAAGAGAACAGGTCACACTCTCTAACCTGCTGTGCACCACCATAAGGATAAAAGGGGGGGGGGCTGGGGTGGAAAGGGGAGGGGGATGAAAGGGGGAAGGGGCATGGAAGGGGGAGGGGAGAGGGAGGTGGAGGGGGGAGGGAGAGGGAGGTGGAGGGGTTGAGGGAGAGGGAGGTGGAGGGGAGGGAGAGGGTGTGGGAGAAGGTGGGAGAGGGGGGAGGGGAGGGTGTGTTCTCTAGTCCATCTAGAGACCACACCATATCGTCTCACCTGCAATGCACTACCATTAGGATGGGGGGAGAGGAAGGGGGAAGGAAGGGGGGGGGGAAGGGGGGAAGGAAGGTGAGGGGGGAGTAGAGGGATGAGGGAGGAGAGAAGGAAGTCTCACCTGCAGTGCACCACCATGGGGATTTGAGTCTTGCGTTGCTGTGAGTGGTAGCTCTGCACTTCCCCGATGAACTGGAGTAATACGCCAGGACTGCTGGGCACCCCGCTGTGGCAAACAATTCAAGTCAATTTGCGTTATTCAATACGCAACACAAATCATTTCAAGAGAGAGAGCTTGTAGGAAACTTGAAATATAAGACTTACCATTCTGGCCATTCAGTGAACTGTAGGTGTGTGATGGTTGCCTACATTTCTCGATGCTGCACTTAACCCTAATACTCCCGGGGGGGGGGGGGCCATAATGGCACCCCCCTGTCGAAGTTGTCGGTACTTCCTAACGCCTCAATATTTCAAAACGAAATTTCTTGACTTTTTCCTCTGATCCTTCCCGCACATTTTGATACCAAATATATGACGATCGGACCTACCGTGCGGGTGTCAGATTACGTTTACCGAACACATGTCACTGAAATTTCGCTATTTCTCTATATGACTGTGTATAACCCTATGTATAAAATCAGGAGCTTTTCCAATTTATGTAAATACTTTTCTAATAAGTGTTATCATTGTTTCAAATAGTGTAAATAATTACCACACACACACACACACACAAACACACACCCACAAACACACACACACACACCCACACATACGCATCTAAATCTTGACGAAAAACAAAGAAATACATAAGAAAATTGAAAAACAATAAAATACATAAGAAATAATTACCACAACCTATCTTTTTCTTTCAAGAATTGATGAGGGAGTTATGAAAGACATTTGTACCAAAAATTGCTATTCCTGAGGCTTTATTTAGTGAGAAATACCAAAATCTATGATTTCTCGCATAAATTAGCATAAATTAATTAGTTAAAAAAAATAAAAGGACTTTCGTAAATTTAGCTATACAACTTTGTAGATTATAGAATTCTTTACCCTTGTGCAAAATTTTGAGGCAATCGGGCGACCCGTGGCTGAGATCTCGGGGGGGGGGGGGGGGGGGGGCCATAATGCCCCCCCCCCCTCCCGCTAATAACAAGCTTTGAAATACCCCGGGAGTATTAGGGTTAAAGAGAGAGAGAGCTTGTAGAAATGTGATATCTAAGACTTACAACTCTGACCAGGCAGAGAAACTGTAGGTGTGTGATGGTTCTCATCTGCCATTATTGCCTACGTCTCTTGATACTGCACTTAAAGATTGTCCTTCCCTTTTGCAAGCTTAAAATTTGAAATCGTCTATCACGATCGTAAATTGAACAAAGTGTGATTCAAGACCATTTCTAAGAATATAGCATGTTGAAGCTTTCTGTATATGTAAAAAATTTCAGCCGTTAAATTTCAAACCGACTTTTTTCGTACCACGAAAAAAGTATTAGTCTTTGTTACAGTATCTATGTGGTTATTATGCGTGTGTGAAATCCTAATTTTATGAGTAACTACCAAACTTTGGAGATGATTCCTTCCATAGAACAATGTTTTTCATAATGCGTTTTATAATTTAATAAACACATTAATCAATAAAGCAGATATTTCAACACAAAGTGCTAAGAGCCTGAGGTAAAGACTATTAATCAAACGTTGTTTACGTGCATTATTTGAATTTTACACTACGTATCAGTTTCAAATTGTAAATATAGAGCTTGCTTACACTTCTCTATATGTTTTGCCAATATTTTGATGGTTTTGTGGTGATCTGAAAAAGGGACTGGCTGTCTTTAAAGAGAGAGGGAGCTTGTAGAAATGTGATATCTAAGACTTACAACTCTGACCAGGCAGTGAACTGTGTGTGTGTTATGGTTCTCATCTGCCATAATTGCCTACGTCTCTTGATACTGCACTTAAAGAGAGAGAGAGCTGTGTAGAAAATTTAAAATCTAAAGACTTACAACTCTGGCCACGCGGTGAACTGTAGGTGCGTGATGGTTCTCATCTGCCTGGTGGGCAGGTGGGTGAGGTGTAGGATGCGCTCTACATGGTAGTCTGTGGTACGCTTGGACTGCAGGCTCACTGAGATGTCTCCCCACTTCTGCGCTGCACCACGGTCCTCTGGCCAATAGCACTCAAAGCTTGTACTCTGAATGGGAGCAGCATTAGGAGCAATGTTACTCCGCTGTATTTCATTTTATTTCATTACAGGGATAGTTCACCCTGAAATTATTTTGGTTTCAATAACAGGAGACACATAAAAGAAACAGATTAGTGAAGGTTTTGATGAAAATCAGTCAAAGGAAAATTAAGTTGTTTGGTATCAAATTTTTGATATTGTGATGGCAAGTGGAGATGCTCTTCCATATGATGTGCACAATGTTTTGGAAAAAAAATGTCAATTTTCTCAAAAGGATTTACCATTTCACCTGTGCGTTTGATATATCATCAGACACATGTGACTGATTTGCATTAAACCTTCAGTTATACATGTATGTTTCTTACATGTGTCTCCTTTAATTGAAACCAAAACCGTTTCAGGGTGAACTATCCCTTTAATATTTTTACCTGTTAACAAGTCTTGCTTCCTTTCTATATAACAAATTGTGTTCATTGTGTTTTGTTTGATTTTTACATCATTTTGTACCTGAATTTATGCATTGTTGTTCCTTTTGATAATAAAATACATTTATACCATGCTTATTAATCTGTTTCTAAGCGCTATGGTGCTATTGTCCTTCGACTATTAGCAAAGGGATTATCCTTGCCATGAGAAAGGGCCAGGACAACAGCACCAATAAATACAAGATGAAAAGTTCCATTATAAGATCATTAAGATAATACAAACATGTAACAATGAGTAATTAACCACACAAAACTGAAATTATAGCAAAGATACAAGTAAAGGCACCACTAAAAAAAAAGTGTTGACCTGTTACAAATATTTGAATAAGTCGGTTTTCAACATAATTTTGAAAGAGTGTACATTTTTGTTTTGTTTTGAGGAAAAATATATAGTAATTGAATCTTTCTTCTTGAAAAAGCACTCACCTTTGCTGTTGGGGGTCTAGATAGTAGCATAACCACCAAGGACACCTGCTGCTCATATACCATGAGCCAGAAGTCACTGAGAGACGTATGAGTGGGCGCCTGGGTCGCGATGAAGCACGGACTGGTAGGCACCACCTCACGCACAAAACTGGCATTGATGTAGTCATCCCTTGTGGCTCGCAAGCACACTCGGTTATGGTCATCTGGGGAAAAAGTCAGAGAATTATAAACAGATTTATAAGATAGAGGATGTATTTTCACATATCAAAGTAAGAAACAACTGAAGGACAGAGCTGGCATTGATGTAGTTATCACTTAACATGCAGGTTAATTTAACCCATTGTTCACAATTAGATGATTTTCTGGCTTTGTGAATTCTGGTCCATGTAGGGATGTCAACATCAGAATCAAGGGTGAGATTTTGCTGTTGATGTGTTTTCATGTGAGGGCGCCTTACAGGCAGCCATCACGCATTTTTACTTCGCTCTCGAAAGTTAACATTCTAAAACCGAATATACTCGTTCTAGATGTTTGTTTGGACTTCATTTCGGATTAACGTCATGTTGAAGCCTACCCAAGACAACATCGTGGTTTAAAGGTTGGTGTTTCGAGTTATTCTTCTATAATAACACTTACAAATAGTAGTACATGTGTATCGAGGATCAAACTGTGGGGCGCACGCAGTACCCAACGTGTACCTGTCAACGCCGTTTCTGAGTGACCAATCTGAAAGGAATTCTATCGTCAACAAAGAGTCGTTCACCGTACATAAAGAACCAGTTCAAAGATGTATTAGTGACAACAATGGGCGTCTTCAAGTACAAGGTATTTGCTGGTCTATTGTACCTCTTGGTACAACTTAGTGTGTGTACGAGTACCGACAATCAATATGGCCTTCTCAGTATACCGTCCCATGTTGATGAACAGACGAGCAAGAAAGACATCATATGTTTGGGGTATACAAACTCTACCAGCCTTATTACTCAAACTGTTGTGCAACTTTTTCTTTGTCACTGATAAGCTGTGGTGATGTGAAATCCAACCCCGGCCCACTCTCTAAGTTTCATTCACTGAAAGAGACCACGAAACTAACCCAGAATGAAGGGTACTAGAGCAGGGAGACATTGTATTCGATTAGAATGAAATCTAATGGGGCGATTTGCGCAGACACCCTCACAACGATCTTCCAGTTAGGTCTCCATCGTCGACCCACTCATCGAGGGTGTCGAGCTGGACGACGCAAATTGAAGCGATATCAGAACACGATACCAACGATCATTAACAATAGCCGTCGGAGGATTGAATTAGCCCAAAGGTCAAGCGTTCCTTCCAACCTTATCAAAGTCCCTTTGACCTTACGGACAACTATAGCACCACGACTACCCTCTTTTTTGTTATGTAACGCACGTTCGGCTAACAATAAATTCGACGAACTTTCAGAGGTGATTCGTGAATACAACGTAGACGTTGCTGCCATCTGTGAGACATGGTTCAAACATGATTTGCCTCGAGAGCTGGTCTCCATCTCAGACTACACCATGATCTCCAAATCCAGAGTTGGCCGCGTAGGAGGAGGAGTAGCCTTTTACGCGAAACACGACCTCTGCCCCGTCCAACTGCCTGAAATATCTGTTCCTGATGACCTCGAGGTAGCATGGATGAAGCTTCGACCTCCGCGACTCCCGCGTGCCTTACCATTTATTATCTGCGGCGTCATTTACTATCCTCAGCCAGATAACACCGTGGCGGAACGGTTACTCGATCATGTTCAATCCACTATTGATATGCTAACGTCTACACATCCCAACGCAGGAGTGGTCATATTGGGCGATTTTAACTCAACATTTCGCCTCTATTACTGGATCTACGGTTCGAACAAATAGTTGATATACCGACGAGAGGTCACCGTACACTGGACAAAATAATTACGAATGTCCGTCACTTTTACGATGAAGTCCGTCCGCTATCACCAATTGGCCTTTCCGACCACGTTTCATTACTATGGAAACCGAAATTGTACCATCCGCCAAGAAATGAGACAAAAACCCTAATCAAACGACCAATGCCTGACAGCGCTATACGTTCGTTTGGCTGATGGGCCATCGCGCATGATTGGTCAGAAGTTATAGCGAAGAATGACGTCAACGCACAATGTGAGTCTTTCTACCAGACCCTTTACACTGCAATCGACACGCACTTCCCAGTTCGGAAAGTTAAGATTCACTCTTGCGACAAACCGTGGATGACGGGTATTATAAAATCGCTCATTCGCAAACGTCAGAAGGCATTTGAAAACAATCGTATGGCGAAATGGCGTCGTACTCGCAATAAAGTTAAAAGAGCTATAGAGACAGCCGAATCGGAATACTACCCAACCCGTGTGCAACGTTTGAAGAAAAACAGCCCTGGTGCTTGGTATCGCGAAATTCGTGTCATGACCGGTAATCGAAAAGACCTGCCCCCCATACAAATCGATGGCATTGACCAAGATGACATATTTTCAATAGCTAACAGGATAAATGAGCATTTTACTTCCATCGCAGCTGACTTGCACCCTTTGAACAAGTCTAACCTACCCGCTTTCTTACCTGCATACAAACCGTCTCCGTCGGTTTCTCCAATACAGGTGCAAAAATCACTAGCTCGGACTAAAACATCAAAAGCGTGCGGACCCGACAACATCCCGTCTAGGCTTTTACGCGACTTTTCGTTTGAGCTCGCTGTCCCCCTCGCACTAATTATCAACACATCTCTACATGATGGTATTGTCCCTGATAAATGGAAGCGAGCAATTGTCATACCTATTCCCAAAGCCAACCCCCCTAGTCTCGATAAACTTCGCCCTGTGTCCCTAACTGATCACTTTGCGAAAATTGCTGAGGGGTTTGTGGCAACATGGACGATGAATGATATTGAGCAAAACCTTGACCCCATGCAGTTTGGAAATCGGAAAAAAATGTCCACATCCCATTGTATTATAAACGTTTTGCACAACGCATATTTGAACGCAGATACTCCGAAATCTTCGACAACTATCGTGGCAACTGACTATTCTAAAGCGTTTGACCGAATAGATCATACGATAGCGGTGAAGAAACTTCTCTCACTCGGTGTTCGCCCATCCCTCATACCGTGGATAGCAAGCTTCCTGACATCGCGCCAACAATGCGTAAGATATCGCGGAACCGTCTCGAGCTGGGCTCATCTCCACGCCGGTGTCCCTCAAGGAACACGTCTAGGTCCAATCGTATTCCTAGCCATGATCAACGATGCACAATCCCCCGATGGTATCAAATCATATAAGTATGTGGATGACATGACCATGGTTGAATGCCGTAAATTTAATCAACCATCTTACATGCCAACAGCCATAGCCAACCTTGCAGCATGGTCAACTGAAAACAATATGAAACTGAATCCTGCCAAATGTACGCGAATGGAGGTCAATTTCATGCGGTCTCCTCCTATCCCAACGCCCATCATGCTTGCTAACCACAACCTGGAGCTGGTACACAGCATGAAACTGTTGGGCGTCGCAATCCAAAATGATCTGAAATGGGACCTACATATGAATGAAATTAGCAAACGAGCAAATGGCAAACTACATATGCTCCGTTTGCTGAAACGTTTTTCTTTACCAACACGTGATTTACTGACGATATATGAGGGCTACATCCGCCCCATTATTGAGTACGGTGCCCCAGTATGGAACTATGGCATTACCAAGAACCAATCTTATGACTTAGAGAAAATACAAAAAAGGGCTTTACAGATCATACTAGGAAGACAATATACATCATACGAGAGTGCACTTTTATCATTTCAATTACAGAGTTTAGATAGCAGGAGGCAAAAATTGTGTCTCAATTTTGCTCAAAACACCTTTAAAAACACTATGCAATTCAGAAACTGCCTTCCCCAAACGCCTCAGCATGAACGAAATCTAAGACGGCAACATAAACTCCCGGAACTCAGTTTTAAAACAAACCGTATGAAATACAGCCCAATTCCATCGCTGGTGCGCCTGTACAACTCACATGACTCAAACTAAAATAAGTTCACCATTGTACCCTGTTCATATTGCATATTACACTATAACTTGGAGTAAAATAACTGTTATAATATGTAACTAAAACAGTCATCTATGTAATCACTATTACGATACTTGAAGTAGCTACTAATTTCTCAGACCAAATTAATATCTGTCCTTCCATCAGACTGTACAATTTATAATGCATAATTTATATAGTATAAAGTATTTAACAAGAAATACACATGACATGTATATACTAATGACTGATATAGGGCTTTGGATGTTGTTTTTTTTGTGGTGAGAAGTTATATTCTATGTATTATAGGTATAGTCATCATTGTAGAAACAAGATAAAAGAAATATGGAAATTGATTTGATTGTTCTATATTTACCCTTTATAATATATTTATGTTTACCCTTTAATCCTGAAGTAATAATTCCGTTCAAAATCATGTGCATAATTTGTGGGTTTCTTATCATATATATATATATATCTTAAGTTAGTAACAGCAGGATGAATGCACAAGGATACAAGGATAAAAGAATAATGACAGTTTATTTCATTGTTCTATGCTTACCCTTTAAAATATCTTCATGTTTACCCTTTTGTCTTGAAATAATGATTTCCATACAAAAATCATTTGCACAACAATTTTTTTTGTACATTTCTCAGGTCAGTAATAGTGGGATGAATACAGATAAAATTACTCTCTTGCCACCTGCAGTAAAAAGTAAATAGTAAATTACATTTTAATGTTTGTAGATAATTAGGTACAGAATCCTATTTTAATATGTATATATGTTTATAGAGAATTGTGTACAGTATTGTAAAGTCACACGCAATTCGGCCTGCGAGCCGCGAAGTGTTTCTGTCTTGTTGTTGTTTTTATCATAATAAACCATTATCTATCTATCTATCTATCTCATTTGTCATGAACTTGCAGTAGCCAAAGTAATGTGGCTTACTTCTGTCCTGTATTGTGTCCTATAAGTTTATTCACAGCCTGTCGTCTATTATCTGAATGGCAGATGGTGTAAGAGTCGTGCTGCTTAGTACCTGAGTTGAAAAAAGCCAGCCCGCATGTATGCGGGCTTAGTAAGAAAAGTGTTCATACAGGTTTCAATGAGAAATGTTTTTTTAGCAGAAACAAAAATAAAGTCTTTTACATGCAGGGGGTCTTCCTATACACATGGTGTTTCTAGGTGGTCCCTAGAGCAGGGTGTCACTCTGATGAGCTTGCATGACTTACAGGGCATGATGTCTGGGTGCTTGTTCTTGCTGGAGTAGCAGCGAGCAATGGCGATGGAGAACTGCCTGGTCTCCCGGTCTTGGTAGTCAGTCAGATCCTAGGGGAAGGTTAAGAGCAGGTAGGAGACAGAGATGAGAAGAACTCTGAATGGTAAAACATACTTATTTTCAAATAGTTTTATTTAGAACTTTGTGTTTCAAATGCTTTGACACTTCTAAGTCTGCAGAGTATTTACTATCTTATATACTTCAAAATATATATATGTGTGATTGGAATAACTAAGATGGCCATTGCGGCCACTTGAGCTTGAGATTCAGGTGGTCAAATTGATTTTCAGGTGGCCCAGACTGTCCAGACTATGAGTGACACACAATTTTTCGTTGCCCAACCAGGCCCCCCATTCAAGAGTTTCGGGTGGCCATTGGCCCTCAGGGCACCGTTAAGCGAGAGCCCTAGTTTTGAGAATGAATAAACTAATAATTGTTTGAATATATAATCAATCTTTTATTGTCTGGGTTTATGCTTTGCTTACAGACATATAATCTTTTCTGTTTAATCAACAAGATGACTCTTGAGTACATGGATTGTCAGTTCAAGTTGTCTCACCTTCCACAGCCGCTCAATGACAGTGGGTCCGCTGAGCATCTTCCGGTTCAGTCCCTCCACATACTTCTCCAACCTGTCCACTTCCTCCACAAACTTCTCCAAGGACTCCTTGTCGCTGTACAGCTCCGACTTGGTCCCCCCAACAGTGGACAGGAATGGTGCGGTGGCAATATGCGATTGTGGTAAGGTTCCGTCCACGATGGAGGATGCCTTCTGAGGCTGTGGTGGTGGATCAGTTGGTGCTGACCCAGGCAGTGTTGAACCACCAGAGGGTGAAGGACCTGGGAAAGTACAAAGGGTTGGTTGGAGTTTCAGAGAAGCAAGGACATCAGTACAAGATGTCCTAGGGGTCACTGATGTGGCTGGTGTGGTAGGGGAAACGCTTGAGGCTGGGGATTGGGACTGTGGTGGGTGCAAGGGTGCATTGTCACTCGGTTGGACATCAATGCTAGCAAGCACCGACACATTCGAGTCTGGATTAACCGGTTGTTGAGCAGGGTCAACCGTCGTCTGAATGTTCTGAGGTGCCAGGACATCCTTCAATGGCTGTGTCTGTCTATCGGGACTAGTGGAGAGAAGGTCATCAGCGGGTTTGGTGCCAGCCTTCATCGGCTGCAACACAGGCTGTGGGAGTCTCCTTTGCTCCATGGTTTGCTTCTGCGTTATCTGCTGCACGGGGCTGACAGGTTGCAGAGGCTGTTGCAGCTGCTGAGGATTGGGAAGGAAAGGTGGTCTAACAGGCCCAACCATGAAACCTGCAGCTCCGTTCATACGTACAGGATGTGCAAGACCGGGAGGTGGAGGTGGAAGACCATAGGCATCCGAGGTAGGTCTATTTCCACCAGGTTGCATCGGACTCCTCTGATTCAGTCCCTGTTGCTGCAGATTCAATTGCTGTGGCTGCTGATTGAGTTGCTGTTGTGTCTGATTAAGTTGTTGTTGAGGTTGATTCAATTGCTGTTGCTGCTGATTCAATTGATGTGGCTGCTGATTCAATTGCTGCTGCTGTTGATTCAACTGCTGTTGTTGCTGATTCTGAAAGTGAAGCTGAGGATGTGAAGTTGCCTGTTGCTGTACTTGCGGGTTTGACTGACCCAGACCAGGTCTGACCATTCCCTGCTGTGATAAGGGTCCACTCTGTACCATTCCCCCACCATGTGGTACACCACCAGGAGCAAGCTGAGGAGCTACCTTCTGCTGCTGCTGTTGCTTGTTGGGAGAAGGGCCAGCCTGGTAAGGTCCTGACCCAGGTACCTGCTGATAGCCTTGAGGATACTGCATCTGCTGCTGATTGGACTGGGGCTGGGGCTGTTGAGCCTGGTTGTATCCTTGTTGAGTGTGCACCTGCTGGGGCTGAGTGGAAGGCACCTGGTACCCGGTCGGTGGCTGACTGGGTTGACCAGGGAATTGGGGATGCTGTTGTTGATGTAGTTGATGTTGTTGGAGTTGTGGATGTTGCTGATGTTGTTGCTGCAATGCCTGTGGTGGCACTTGCTGGACAGGAGGTTTGTGTGTCTGTGGATGTTGAGGTTGGGAGGAAGGCACCTGGTACCTCGCTTGGGTCACACCCTGTTGAGAGACTGGCCCTTGCTGTTGGGGAACCGGCTGGGGTGTTTGTTGCGGGAATGCCTGTTGGTGCTGTGGCACATGTTGTCCTTGCGGCTGGTACACCTGCTGAGGACGTACCTGTTGTTGTGGCTGTTGCTGTAGGCCGTATTGCTGTTGTGCAGGATACTGCTGAGCACTTGGTCCCAATTGTCCTTGCTGAGGAAGCTGCTGCTGCACTGAAACCTGAGGGTTGGGTAGGGGTCCTTGAGATGGGGGGACCTGGTACCTTTGTTGCTGAGCATGTGGGGGGACATGTGATTGTTGTTGCTGTCCTGGCTGTGGCGTGACTTGCTGCTGCTGTGGACCAACATGGGGCTGCATTCCTGGATGCTGTGGAGTTGTACCTGTATTCGGCTTCACCACTGATACAAACTGAGGCTGCTGATTCTGGTACCGCAATTGCTGCTGCTGTTGCTGCTGTAAGCTTCCAGGATGTTGTCCCTGCAGCACTACCCCTTGGTGCTGTGGCATACCCATTTGAGATGAGATCTGGACATTGTTCACACCTGGATGATTGGTGGGGGGCACTCCTGGTCGGGCCATTGGAGCTTGATTGGGTGGCACGCCGTAAGGGGCTGACCCTACAGGAGGCTGTCCTCCAGGAATCTGATTGGGTGCTTGGTTCTGAGCAGTATTCCCTGGCATATGACTCGCAGTGGTGTTGGTTCCACTGGGTAGATGAGCAGATGAGTACGAGGATGGGTGAGGAGCCTGGTTGGCCGGTGGCTGCTGGGGTACCACCGACACACCCAGGCTGGCAGCTTTGGCAGCGGCATGCTGTTCAGACCCATAAGCAGGTGGTGGTAGTGACTGCTGCCCAGGCATGGTACTGACGTCTGATGCAGGTAGAACACCAGTAGCTTGCTGGGCATGAGGTACCACCGATGAGGGAGGGAACTGCCCTGAAGCGACAGGTGCTGGGTATCCTGTTGATTGCGGGACAGCATGTTGGGACTGATAAGTATGCATTGCAGCAGACGTATGTGGATTTTGCGAATGAGGTGGGCCATACTGGTCAGACGTTGGTGGCATGTTTGAATGAGGGGTGGTGAGTTGTCCTGGTGCTTGGTGAGGCATGTGGACAGGACTCTGACTAGAGCTGCTAGAGAAGCTGTCCTGTCTGGGCATGGGAGCCACTGGCTGCTGGGACACATTCCTCATATGACCAGGAGACTGCTGTGAACTTGAGGACACACCCTGCGGCTGCATCGGAGGCCTGTGCTGTGGCAGCTGAGATGATGGCGGATGAGCAGTACTTGATGGTGGTACAGCTGCCACCGGGTGCATCCCTGGTCCTACAGGTGCCACGAAGGCTGGATTCCCAGCAACCATTGGTGGTACACTTGCTGGTGGCTGATGGACCGAACTCACTGGCACACCACCATGATGGACAGGACTTGGCCCCTGCCCAGGTATGGTTCCCGGTGGGACACCTGCTGCAGACACACCAGGATACACCTGGGGCTGAGACGGCGGGGCTTGAGAAGCTCGCTGGCCGGCCTTTCCCGATTTTGGCTTCCAGTAGTCAGAGAGCTTTGGACCCTTTGGAACAGAAGACTCCGCACCGACCATGGACGGAGGTCCTAAGGCTGCTCCTGGCACCATAGAGCCAATAGGGCCCATGGGTCCACCCGGTGCCATTGGGCCCATTTGTCCTGGAACGCCCCCCATGCCAAGGCCCGCTGCAGCTGCTAATCCTGCTGGATATCCTGCCATGGACGTCGTTGGCTTAGCTGCTGCCGGTCTCTGTGGTGCTGTAAGGGCACAATCAAAAATATGAAAATGATAAGGGTACCATGTCAAACAAAACTGATGCAACTGCAATGAGGCTGCAGAGTAAATATAAAAAAACAAGTGTTCTAATGAAGATGTCCTTTACCAAAAAAGCACAAAGACGTCACTCATTTATTACTCAAGCTTTGCAAGAACATAAAAGATTTTTTTTCATTCATTTACAGGATGAAGGACACAATCCTTACAACTACTGGGTGTATGCCTAAAATTTTCTTTCAAAATTGAAGCTTTCCAAGAAAGCCCTTCCACTATTAAAAAGAATATTATTGTCACTGCCTCATGATAGAACAGTTTATTTGGCCTGTTAAACAGCAAATTCTAAATGTATGAGATCGTTACCCGAGTACTTCTTTGATTAATGATAAATCTCAAAAGTCCAATCCTAGGATTTGTTAACATGGAAACTGGGTTGCTACTGTGGAGCCTCAGATCAACTGTTATTTCTTGCAATTCATTACAGACAATTACTTTACAAACACACGGAGTTGACTGGATTCAACTGCAATCAATTGCAATCATGTTGGGTAGTTCATCTCTACCTTAAAAATAATCCCAACTTCACTACATGAGAATGAACACACATGTACCAGCTGAAGGGAGCAAAAGCTTACGGTATTTTTTCCTGATCTTTTCCTGTCGTTCCTCATGGTTGGCCTTGGCGAGCCCCTTCGTCTTAGCCAAGAGTTTGGTGACGGTGCCCTCTAGCTTCTTGTAGAAGCCAATCCCTTTGTTGGATTTCTCAATCAAGTCATCGTAGACGGTGTAGGAGTTGATGAGCTCTCCAATCTTTTCCTCTCTCCTGAGTAAAGATGTTTGTTTGCAAAATAAAAAAATATGAATTATTGTGCATATTAAACCCTCATGCAGCAGATTAAATGCTGCTCTATGGGATTTATGTGTATTACTTGTGCAAGAATGCACAGGTGCCACGTAAAGATTTCAAAAATACATGTTCCTTAGAAATATCTCTCATTCATTCTGTCCCCTCTGATATTTTACAAGCTATCATTTCTAGTTTCACAAGTCATTGTAGGGCTTTGATTTTGTTTGAGAACTTGCTTTGTTACAAATCTCTGTCATCATAAAGGGAATTAGACCCAATAACACAGTACATGCTGGCTTTGGAAAGTCTACAAATAACATCTGTCTACTAAAAAGACAATGACTTACTTTGACCCAAGGTCCGACACTGCTTTTCTTCTCTCTGCATACGCTGCATTAGCCTCCGTCATGGCCTTGAGAATATTTTCCTGCGCATTTAGATTCTGCTCAATGTAAGTTATTAGCGTCTCATGCTTCTTCAGCTCTTCCTGGAAAAATACCTAAAAGAGTAAAAAAAAAAAAAGTCATAAACATTTTTAGAAATAGATATGAGTTTGATTTCTTTATCAAAAAAATGTGACAAATAACTGATGCAGAACTACTGAAGCCTTATAAGATGAAACATACATGCATGGCATTTAGCGAACTACCACTATGTGCAACTGAAAAATCTCCTTTTTATGCAGGATAAAACTGATAAAGCTGTGGAGAAGCAAGTAAACAATGTTGAGTGAATCTAGTGTGAACTGGTTCAAATTAGTTCTGGTTTCCTAGATGACAAATTATGGGGAAAGCATGGCTCTATTCTGCAAGCACTGGCTTCAGTCCTGGATAAGAGGGGCTCTATTCAAATAGAGCTGTTTGAGACTGGCTCTATCTGGTAAGTACTCATTGAGACTGTCTCTCTCTCTCTCATTAGTACTGGTTAAGACTGACTCTATCTGGTTAGTACTGGTTGAGACTGGCTCTATCTGGATAGTATTGGTTGAGACAAGCTCTATCTGGTTAGGACTTGTTGAGACCGGCTCTGACCTGCATGCTTCCCTTGGTCCTGGTGACGATGCCTCCCGTGACATCGTCGTCTCTGATCTGGTCCCGGAGCTGCTGCTCCAGAGACTGGCGCTGCACCTTCATCTCATCCACCTTGGCGATCAGCTTCTGCATCTTCTTCTCCGCCTCCTCATCCTCCTCGGCTTCATGGTGGAGAGAGGGAGAAAATGAAATCCTATCATTAACTCATTTTCATACTGTAAACATGTTCTTTTTGGTGGTGTTTTTATTCACACACAAATATTATCTCCCTCTCTTTCCTACATTGAGTATTTCCTAAGTCAAGGACAAATAAGCTATACAAACAAAGACTGATGAGGCAAAAAAATGTGAGATCACGGAAGGACTTACTCCTTGCCTCCTTGGCTGAGGGGAGGGCTGCCTGGAGCCTTTCCACTGGAGACGCCAGGAGCTTAATATTTTCCATGTGTGTCTGCATAGCCTTGTGGAGCTCCGTGTTGGACTGGCTCGCTGTGGCGTGAAGCTCCTGGCATTTGGACAAGTCTTTCTTCACTTCTCCTGGGTTCTTCGCGGTTTTGGCTCCAAATTCCTTCTGTCAACACAAACGAGTTGGAACTCCATAGCATTAGTCAACACAAACAAGTTGGAACTCTACAACATTACACTGCTTGCATCAGTTGAGGTGTAATGTAAATCTGTCAACAAGTTGGAACTCTATAACATTACACACCTTGCATCAGATGGGGTGTAATGTGTATCTGTCAACATAAATGAGTTTAAAACACTACAGCATTTCACACCTTGTATCAGATGGGGTGTACTCTATATACAGTCAAACCTGTCTTAGTGGCCACCTGTCTATAGCAGCCAACCTGTCTATAGTGGCCACTAAAATAATCCCCCCCGGAGAGAGATCATGTGTTAAAGAACCTGTCTATAGCAGCCACCTGTCTTTAAAGGCCACATTTTTTGTTTCCCTTGGGTGGCCACTATAGACAGGTTTCACTGTATTCTTTATGCCTCCATCACTCATAGTCCAAACAAGGCATTTAGAAATAGAGCGCAATTACAAATCACCCCGGAAAGCCCTTTTTACTAAACACAAGCCAAATGATCTTTATGGCAGGCGGCTCATGATCATTAATGAGTCAGATATAATGAGACTCTAAGGTATTTTTTACGATGTTTTTGTGTTGATATTTGTCAACCAGAAATGACCTTGCAGTTAAGTGAGCAGTAAATTGTAGATTCAAATCCTTCTGGTTCCATAATTAGTTTCTGAATTGTTTTTCATTCATTTATAGGTTGGTGCACACTATCCTTACCACTGGGTGTATGCCTATGTTTTGGCTATGTTAGGTCTTCACAAAATCACAAATCATTAAGATGGAAAAGAGAAAGGAGAGAGAGAGAGCAAGGGAGGGACAGACATAGTGATAGACAGAGGCAGAGGGACAGGAGAGACATAAAGAAAGAGATGGAGGGAGCTTGGGAAAGGAAAGAGAAAGAAAGAAGAGAGAACAAGAGTTAATTTGTTAATTTAGCAAATTGTTCTATGGTCACATTATTACATTCCTCTACCAGGCAATGAACAAAAATAAATTTAATTTCTTTATTAACCTTCTTTCAGATAGGATGCACTGTTTCACAAGATATTTTAGTAAATTGAGTGAGTCACACTATGAGGTTGTGACTTTCTATGGCAGCAAATTTGTTCTGTACCTGAAATTCTGCTTCCTGCTTCTCGTCTTCTTGAATGAGTTGCTCGATTTCTTTCAGTGACGAATCCACGTCCATCACAACGCCAGACAATTCTATGACAAAGTCAGAAGGGTGAAAAATATTTGAATATCACATGTTGTAAGTTTGTTTCATCACAGAAAGATAGCACAGAAGTAATACTCAAGCTGCAAAGGAATTCATTTTCTTGCCTTCTCTTTTTCTCTGCCTCCCTTCTCCCACAATCTCTTCATTGGAGTCCCTCCACTTCATCTCTCTCTTTCTTTCTCAATCTCTCTCTCTCTCTCCTAAACAACCAGTTTGTAGTTTCATCATGGTTGGACAATCCACTGAATCAAATACAACGAGACTGCAGACTGGGATTTGTCGATGAAGCTGAGGTTGATGATGGATGTAAATACATTATACACCATGCCCAGATCAACGATACAAGAAGGTGCACATGGTGGAATGTTCTTTCATTACCTTCTCAGAACTGAGTGACTGTTGTCAATTCTGCATGACAATGTGTATAAACATGGTTGACCATCTAATGCATTTCCATTGACCCTGTGAGTGGTACAATTGACCCAAGATCATTTATACCAGTAATTATCTGCCCATGCGCACTTGCAACTTCAAACTTGCTCATTGGTATCAAGCTCTTCTCAGGTTTCTTGTGAGAATACCAGACCTAAATGTACCTGAGAGAGGTTAGATCAAAAATGTCTAACAGCCTTGAAGAGAGGCTAAACCTTTCTTTGAATTCCTACCTTGCATAGAGCTGACCAAAGTCTTGATTGGTTCTGTCTTGACACTGAGGGCAGCACACACCTCGAGCAAGACCTGCGGCAACATTTCGGGCTCGCTCCCTGGCAGCTTGAGTTGTTCCAGCTGGACAGCAGATAGGTACTGGCTGCAAAGTAAGAGGGAGACAACAAGAGAGAGAGGAGAGAGTCAGAGAGGGGTAAATATATTTTTCTCTCCCTTCTTTCCCTTTAATTACCATTAATTCATTATTTCATTTGGCACTCTCAATGCCTGTTTAATACTGTTTGTTGGCTGAATAGCCTTCTGGGGTGAACCACGAGGGGTCGGCATCTCTCACCCCTAGTATGGGCTTTCTGTCCACTCCACCTGGTTGTCACCCTGCTCTTAATCAAGAAGTGAAGTAGGGTCTTTAACATGCACAAAATGTGCCTCTTCTATACACAAGGCCTCCATTTAGCATCCTATCCTCGTGACGGAGTGCTTTTCCTACAAAGGAGGGAGCTGCAAAAACACAACACTGGCTCTTTTGCAAAGGATTTATGTGGGATTAACAGACTGCTATTGAGAGAAAAACTCTCTACCTATTGAGCCACACTGCTCTCCCCTTCCCTGAAAATAAAATGAAAGGAGCAGAGTTATTTGGTCTCAACACTCCGAACCATCCCCAGGCCTTGTGACTGATTAACCACCATCTGTAAAACCATTCTACTGAATGGGGTGTCTGGATACCACTTGGACAGCTACAGTAAGAAGTCTTCATTTTCCTTGAGGGACATTTATTTACACATTTCTTAAATGCAAATTTAACCTGTTGCTCGCAGGAACATTCTCGGGCTTTGTGAATCCCGGTCCAGTTAGAAAAACAAAATTTGTCATACAACTGCAGTAAAATTAGGGGTGTGACTTCATTGCACCTTATGAGGAATTTGAAGTTCATTCATAGCCTGTTGTCTATTGTCTGTACATTAAATCATGCGGGAGTAGCGCTACTCAGTATTTGAGTGGAGAAAAGCCAGCGCACAAATACTGGTTAACCCTCTATGTGTCAGAAAACGACTGCTCTATGGTATTTGTGTGTATTACTTATGAATGAAGATACACTGTACATGTGGCACACAAATAGTTAAGAAAGAACGGGTTGATTAAACATATCAAAGCATTGCACATTGGGAAAATCATTGGTTCTCTCCATCTAATATGACCTTCTTCATTTCATTAACATATGTATTCCCCACTGGTGAGATGATTGCGCATCTGAACATGTACATCGAGAAAGCAGAGGAACAGTTTGGCAAAATATGCAGGCTCAGTAAAATAATGGGTTTATAAACTCACTCCAGTTTCTTGGTTCTGTCCATCTTTCTTTACTCTCTGTATTTCATTTACATATATATTCTCCACTGGTGAGATGATAATGCCTTGGTACATGTACATCAAGAAAACAGAGGAACAGTTTGGCAATATATGCGGGGTCAGTAAAATAATGGGTTAAAGAACTCACTCCAGTTTCTTGTTCTTCTCTTCGACCTGCTCTCCCACCCTCCTGAGCAGCTTGGCCTTCTCCTCGCTGTAGAGGGACGAGGCTTCGTGCGCTTCCATGGGAACCAGCTTCCTGAAGATGTCCGGTCCCGCCACGGACTCATCGTACGGCTGGAATGTGAGTGCCTTGACCAGACTGGCGCCTGCAAGAGATATAGACACCCATTACATTAGGATGATAATAATAATGATGATGATGATGATGATGATGAAGATGATGAAGATGATGATTATGATGATTATGATGATTATGATGATGATGATGATGATGATGATGATGATGATGGTGGTGGTGATGATAAAGATAAGGAACATAATGATAAAAAAAATGATGATCATGATGATCATCATCATGATGATCATTAATATTGTCCAATAATAGTTGGAGGAGGAGGATAATGATGAAACTAATAATGATCCCGAAAATGATGGTAATGATGATGATGATGAAGATAATGATGATGAAGATAACGATGATGAAAATAATGATGTGAATGATGATAATAATAAAGATGATAATAATGATCTGATAATCATGATAAAAATGATATTGATGAGGAAAATAATGATAATGCTGAAGTTGGTGATAATAATAAAGATCCTGAAAACAATAATAACATTAATAATAATAAAAATGATCATAATGATGATAATAATTACAACGATGATGATGATGACACTAACAATGATATAGACTGATGAGCATGTCTGTAACATCATTGGCTTAAATGTGAATCATGCACTTTTCCTCTGACTGACCTTTGATCTCTGCTAAGCTCTCAAAGGCAGGCACGCTGTCGTGGTAGATGAACTCATTATCTTTCGTGGCTGACTGGAATTTCCCGATGATCACGTCTTTGGCAAAATTAAGTGCCTCAGTGATGCTCTCTGGCTGTCCCTAGATAACAACCATAATAAAACATGATATTTACAAGGACTGTTTTACCCTGGTTTATTGATAACGGCTGTGATGATTCGGCTGTGATGATTGTCAATAGACCATTTTCGTTATGTCTTCCAATTGTATACATGGCTTTCAAACAATCTGTTTCTATTGGTAACCCCAAAGCTTGTCAGAGGTTTCTCAGACTAGCAACAAGCCATAGATTTTAAAGTGTGTTCCATCCATTGAATCTGAATGACTGCGGAGTTGGCTAAACTTGGTGTATCGATAGCTCTGTATACACGGCTTTCAAACAATCTGTTTCTATTGGTAACCCCAAAGCTTGTCAGAGGTTTGTCAGACTAACAGCAAGCCATGGACTCAAAGTGCGTTCCATCCATCGAATCTGAATGACTGCAGATTTGGCCAAACCTGGTCTATAGATGGCTCTGCATGGGAGTATCCATCAAGAAGTATTTACGATTGAAATATTATTGATTGATTGATTGATTGATTAAAATATGATTGATTGATTGATTGATTAAAAGCCATAGATTCAAAGTGTGTTCCATCCATCGAATCTGAATGACTGCGGAGTTGGCCAAACTTGGTGTATCGATGGCTCTGCATGGGAGTAACCATCAAGAAGTATTTACGATTGAAATATTATTGATTGATTGATTGATTGATTAAAGGAGATTAATATCAAAACTATTAAATTTACAAATCATCACATCAATAATGATCTGTCTGCTCCATGGCATATGAGCAGTGATTGACAACATTTGAAAGGTGGATTTGAGGTAAGCCTGTACCTTGCTCATCTTCACGGCCTCGTTGTACTTGTTCTGAGCGTGAGTGAGGTAAGCAACCCTCTCACCATACTTCTGCTGTTCCTCTGCTTGGTTGCTCATGTACATCTGCAAGGGGGAAAAATACACCTTACTAGTACTGCACGATATTTCAATATCAAGTTGATATGATGTTGAAAAATATTGAATAGACAATAAAGAGTGTATATATCGTGAAGGAATGAAACAAGTTCAAATATCGTTGATATTCACATTTCAGTAATTTCATTTCGACCTTAATACTGCAAAAAGCACGGGAAAACATTTTGAAATAAACAAACTTAACAGCACAAAGTGCACGATGGCAAAATGCAAATGATGGCTTGGTTACACGTTCAAATAAGACTACAGGTCTGCTGATGCGTGCATTGGAAAGCTAGAAACATGAATAGAAGACATCAATCATTGTGACGGTAATCATTAGATATTTGAACTGATTTATTCACCACACGATAAATCAACTCATCAACAATATTTGAGTGAGGATAAATCGCCTAATGCAAAGAGGCAATATCACTCAGCACTACAAATGAAGATCCATTCACCCTTTGTGTGCTAGAGACATGGCAGCTCTATTAAATATATGACTATTACTTCTGCAAAAATGCATCAATGGGGCATTAAGAGTTAAAGATGGCCCTTCCCTTTTACAAACATCTGCAAACTTCATGAAAGTTTGCACATATTTAACACATATCTTTGGGATACTAACTGTGAATTTTTAAGGTTAGATGTTCTATAACTCCCGTAGAATATATGAAAGTCTAACTAGTTTTCAATGGGATTTGGTACGAAAAATGAAAGCTTGATCAATTATCGACGATTATTTCCTCAAAACCGATTATTACACTTTGTCGATTCCAGGGAAAGGTTATATAGCCACTCTCTCTCAAATGATGACACACAGGGAACTTTTAGAATTTGGTCTGCAAAAGGGACGAGCTACCTTTGAAGAAGAATAAAACCTAAAATGCATGTTTACATGCATAAAAGCGCATAAATCAGAGTAATTGACTTCTCAAAACTTTGCGGAATGTCTGACCAATTAAATAAAAATTACAACTGAAAGTGCTTAGAAAAATGACGCAATACCCGAGTAAAATAGGTCTAGAACTTTACTGTGGGAAAGTTAAGCTACAATACTGATCCCTTGTGGTTGGAAAGGTGTCACAAAGACACAAATGACACTTTGTTGCACTCACGTAAGCGATGCTGGTGAACAGGTTGACTTTGACCTGCAGCGTTTTCTTCCACCACTTGTTGCGCCGCGAGCCCATTAGGCTGCTAATGTTGGTATCTTCCAGCCCCTTGAGGGCAGTCTTGTAGTACTCGACGACCTGCATGCTGATGCGGGCAACGAGGGAGCTCTTGCGATTGTCCTGCATGGACTTCTCCAGCAGACACTCCTGGGCCTGGCCCTGGAGCAAACAACACACATGCAAGGTTAATACTCTCAGTCCCATGTATAATAAACTGTGTTGTAATTCACATGAGACTGTGGTTGCATGATATTGAGAGGGTTAACACTGTCAGTCCCATAGGCAATAAACTGTGTTGTAATTGACATGGGACTATCAATGGATGGTACTAAGCGGGTTAACTCTCTCAGTCCCATAGGCAATAAACTGTGTTGTCATTTACATGGGATTGTGGTTGCATGATATTGAGAGGGTTAACACTGTCAGTCCCATAGGCAATAAACTGTGTTGTAATTTACATGGGATTTTCAATGGATGGTACTAAGAGGGTGAACTCTTTCTGTCCCATAGGCAATAAACTGTGTTGTAATTTACATGGGATTTTCAATGGATGGTACTAAGAGGGTGAACTCTTTCTGTCCCATAGGCAATAAACTGTGTTGTAATTTACATGGGATTTTCAATGGATGGTACTAAGAGGGTGAACTCTTTCTGTCCCATAGGCAATAAACTGTGTTGTAATTTACATGGGATTTTCAATGGATGGTACTAAGAGGGTGAACTCTTTCTGTCCCATAGGCAATAAACTGTGTTGTAATTCACATGGGATTTTCAATGGATGGTACTAAGAGGGTGAACTCTTTCTGTCCCATAGGCAGTAAACTGTGTTGTAATTGACATGGGACTTTCCATGGATCATACTGAGAGGGTTAACTCTCTCAGTCCCATAGGCAATAAACTGTGTTGTCATTGACATGTGACTATGGTTGCATGATGTTCAGAGGGTTAGCACTGTTAGTCCCATAAGCAATAAACTGTGTTGTAATTGACACAGGATTATGGTTCTTTGATATTGACAGGGTTAACTCTCATGCACCAAATAAAATACCCTTTATAGGATTTGCTTGTTTCACTAGTGCAAATATGAAAAAATTGGCATATAAAGAGAGATGGGTATACTTCAATTAATCATTCATGGAAACAAATGAACAGAAGTCTAACTAATGCATCACATGAAATACTGCTCAATTAAAAGAGTTACAAGTTGTCAACCTCTTGGCATGGTAATGTGGCCCATAATTAAATGGGAGGAGGAATATAATGCAGGGGGTGTTTCACCAAGCTGTTCTTAAGCTAAGAACGACTTTATGTATGACTGGTGACCCTTTCTTGTGCTAAATCAGATTCTCAATGATTTTGATTCCCATCAGCTGAATTTCAAATCTGATGTTTATAAAACAAAATTCTTGCTGTTAACAAGTGTCTGAATTCAAAGTTTATGATTTGTCAAATTTGATTAGGATTGTTGAAAATAAACTTGTACGATAAAACAGGAACAAAGTGGGGTAGATCTATCGCAATTAGCACAAGAAATGATCACCAGTGGTGCATAAATTCGTTCTCAAGAACAGGAGGGGGGGGGGGGAATATAGGGTAGAACTTACGAGCATGGCGTTGATGTACATGTTCATGAGCTCAAAGGAGATGTCTGGGCTCATGTCGCACTGGAAGTTGTCCTTGAGATAGGTGAACGCTCCCGCCGCACACTGGAAGTGGGTGCAGGCCACCTTCATCTCCTGTGGAGTTAACACCGTGAGAAATGGTCACCAGCCTCACAATAGCATACATCAGCACTGCTCTCTCTCTCTCTCTCTCTACACCCAGCATTGTGGTACAATAATAAAGATGTCCCAGCACACTAAAAATGGATTTGCATGAGCAATTTCCAATCACTTGCAAACAAATATATGTTGCTGAGGAAATAGTAATTCTTTCTTTTTTGAGTTATGAGGGAAGAAGGCTTTTTTTGGGGGGAGGGGGTCTAACAACATGTGGCTATTTATACAATATGGGGAGCTATTTTCATTATTTAACTGTCAAAGTCTTTTGTCTCCCAATCAAATTTGTTCCCTTTAATATAGGGTGGGTGTTAACTCATTCAGGACAACTGCTGTCTTAGAGCAAAAAAAAAATCATTATTAGGATTTAAATTGGTAAGAATTTTTTGTTAAATCAGATTTTTATTATAAAACACAAACATATATGTTATTACAAAGTAATGTATCGTCAATAAGATATATTTTCTAGCAATAAATGTGCCAATTTCATTGCATTTTTGGCAACAGTTGAGAGGAATTTTGACATAAAGAGGCTAAAGTGGAAGCGTGAGCCCACCTCCTCGGAGCTCCTGGCCTCGATGGCTCCTAGGATGGAGTGAAGTGTGCCCAGGTTGAAGAGCACACAGGACTGCTCAAAGTGCAGGTCTGTGTGGGTGTACGGCTCCTCGTCAAACGTGTCGATCCTGTAGGAGGGTGGGTGGGTGGATGCTCGTCATTTGGACATACATTTTGGACATCTTCAAACATGGATATTCGTCATTTGGACATTTGTCATTTAAACATCTTTGAACATGGATATTCATCATTTGGACAATTATTCGGGTAAATGCAACGTCTGCATACCTATCTTCAGTTTCACTATGCCAGTTTCATGGGAAATTTTGAGGGATTAGATCAAGTATAGATTTTTTAAATGATCAGTTCTCACTAAACATGTTGAGTGAGTGGGCATATTTTGGGGGTTACAAACACAATAAGCCATTGTGTGTGATTATGTGATGTGATGAGTTATGTGATGTGATGAGTTATGTGTGTGTCGGTCTACTTGTTTATGTGTGTGTGTGTGTGTGTGTGTGTGTGTACATATTTGTGCAAATATCAGTGTACATGTACATGTGTAATGTGTAAGTATCTGTGTGTTGTGTGTGCATGCAAGTTATTGAATATGTACAGTTTAAAGATAGACACAAAGCTCCAAATGTCATTCACATGTTGAGTCACGAGCTTCCACTTCCTCACTGAGCAGAAGCAGGATCTAATCTTCAGTATCCTTCACTTCCTCTCTCGGAAATATAGAAGACCGGTAGCTTTTTAACTTCTTCTCTGCTAAGTAAAATGCAGCTCCTTTAAATGTGTGTGTATTTCATGAACCAAAGTGTCATGTTGACGCATGACAGGTTAAGATGGTACTTACAACCCTCGGTTTGTGTTTGCCTGATCCTTGGAGATTTATGTGTGCCGGTGCAAGAATAATATTGATCTTCTTAATGCTATCCTTAATATAACAATGAGTCATGATCATAAATAGAATATTGCATCCTTGGTACTATCCTAGTTTCAAGAGGGAAGAGTGAAAATAAATTTATCTGAAGCCCAGGTGGAATGAAAACAATCAGAAGAGCTGAAGATAAGTTGGTTTCAATACAAGCAGAAACATGAAAGAAACATAATAGTAAATGTTCAACGAAAATCCTTCAAAGGATAAGAAATTTATGATCTTTTAAAATTTTGATTTTCTGACCTCAAATGCGAGCTCTCCCATACGTTGGTACAATATAATTACATAAATTTCTCTCTTTTACTTTTTTTTGACAATGGAATAATTTTTTTGCATACAGGTATGTAAGTAAACACATATTTCTAATGATGTATTAAATGCGTGGGTAAAACGCTGCATATCTTGTTGAGAGTATGCACATTCTCGCAAAAAATTGTACACAACATATGGGAGAGCACCTCACATGAGATGTCACAAAATAAAAACTTTAAAAGATCATAACTTTTTTATCCTTTGATGGATTTTCATTAAACCTTCACGAATATGTTTCATGCATCTGCTTTTATTGAAAGAAACTTAATTTCAGGGCGAACCATCCCTTTAATTGCCCACACTTTTTCATCTAATGCAAACGAAAGATGTCGAAAAAAGTTACCTGCCATATCTGTGAAATTATTTTCCATACCTTTGGTAAAGGTAGGAAGAATAAAGTAATACAACTAATGGTTTATTTATTTATTTATTTATTTATTAAGTCTTTTTTAAACAGGGTAGCCCCATCAGTGAGCTTGGCACTGTTCTCCCTGGGGGCCCTGTGTACAAATAACACAATAATATAGAGTAACATGAATTGATAAACAAATAGACACATAGATTACACAAACAAATGCTGTAAACCAAAAAGCAGCGTAGGTCATCTAGTAAGGAATATAACAAAAAGAAGAAGGCGAACCGATGCTTCCACATGCATGACACAAGCGAAACCTTGTACATTTTCTGACTAAAAATTATGTGATTGATACTAATATTTGTGCCTCGCTAATATGTAGGATGATATACAAAAAGTTTATTGCCATTTGGTCCAATCCCAATTGGTCCACTCACCATTTCGTCTACAAGGAACCCCTCAAAAATACCGTTTTAGATTAAAATACTGGGTTAACTTATAAACAACTCTTATCTACACCATAATCTCAACCATTAACCCTAATCCAGACCCCCTACCCTAACCCTAACCCATACATATCAGCATGTGATGATAGACGAAATTGGACTTAGACCAAATGAGAGTGGACCAAATGACAAATCACCTAACTAATGTGTAATAGCTAATAGCAAAATTACACATTCAAGTTTTCTTGTGACTTTCTGAATGTACAACAGTTCAAAGGTACTTTTTCTTTCTTTTTTCTCTCTTACAAGTACATCAAAGCTCGTCCTTAACAATAGTTTGAGGGCCAATGGCCACCTGAACCACTTTCGGTGTTCAGATTTGGTGCTATGGCAGGCCAGCAAAAAACTGCTCAGTGCTGACAGTCTGGGCCACTTGAAAATGTGGCCACCTGGATCTCATGCTCAAGGGGCCCTGCTGGCCACCTTAACAAAAAGTTGAAGACGGGGTGTCCTATTTGTGCAAAAGTCATGAAACTCAGCAGGAATCAGCAGTATACTCTAACAATAATGTGTGTGAAATCTCAGTCATAGCCTCACAAACCTTTTCAGGACAGTAAAACACTATCGATGTTTATGTTTGACACGTAGCTGCCGTAGTCTACATTCACAATCGTAATGCCCATCAGTTCACACCGCGGGCATACTCCCATTGAACGCATGCACTGTGGTTTAGACCATGGCGCACAGGGGTCTCCAGTGTCTAGGCTATACATGTGTAGGTTTTAGACAACACCCAAGACCTCCTCAGACTCTAGGGATCGCTATAATTTTGCTTTAAGTCAGTTACCAGTTGTATTATTTGGAGGGAAGTTCTGATAGAGTATCTTCTTCCATTTTCTGTGTTTTTTCCAAATCATATATTTTTGACCTGCTAACGGGACACCCTGTTAACATGACCTTGAATATCTAAAAACAAGCCAAGCCAGGCAAGTAATAAAAATGTCTTTTTTTTTAGTCCCTTGAAATTGGATAATAAGAAAGACAAGAATTTACCAAGAAAACGTGGCCATGTCGGTTGGGAAGCGGCTGGCGAGAAGGTGGAGCTGGCCATAGTATTTCTTCAGCGTGCTGATGCCGTTGAAGTCTCTAGTCACGTTGCACGCATTCTGTGTAAGTGATAAAGAAATGTACATACATATCAAGGTGTAACACAATAAGGACAAGACCAAAATTGATCATTTTTTACTTCTTAAATTTTAGTAACATTTTCTTGTTTCAATGAGATTTTTATAAGAAAAACAGAACTACGATTCCATTGTAGATTTTAAAAAACATAACATAAAAAACATACAATTCAGAGCGATAATTGTGCCTCTTGAAAGAAAAAACTGATTTCAACCTTTCCAGCGAATTGCTAATTTAAAGATTTAGTGATAATATGACCCTTACTTTGCTTCAAAAATCATTCACTAAATGCCCAAAATGGATTCGTCTAGTGGAGAAATCTATGCTTTTTCATATGATGCATTTTTCACTATTTTTAATAGTTGATATACAGCCCCAAATCACATATTTGTGGTACTTATTTCCAATATGGATACTTTAGAAAGAACATTTGCATAAACTCAATCATTAATAACTTAACATGTCATTTTTTAAATTATTTTTTTTTAAACAGGGAATTCAGTTAAGTATGTAGTGCCATGGGTGGGCTTGAACCCGGGACCTTGAGATCTTCAGTCTTTACAACCACCATACCATGACAATTCCTTGAAGCTCTGGCCTATACTCACCGCTCTGAGTTGATCCAGCTGTCTAATTTCTTCATTATACTTGGCGGCATCCTCCATATACTTCTGGGATATGACCTGTACAAGAAATAATCAAAGCAAAACAACAATTTAAAAGGAACAAGTGAAACCCAAGACTTCTATAGCAAGTACCCCAAGCTAGGCACAAGACACAAGAAGTAGGGTCATCTTTCAGAATATCAAAGGTTGAAATATCCCACATCTACATCTAGAGGCTACAGTGGGGGATCTATAATATTGCCAATTTTTTGGTGCTGCTATTTTGAACTTTTGTTAGCGATGCTTCTTTCCTGGAATCTGCTTTCACAATGGAGCATTCCCATGCAGGTCTGGACAAGTGATGCCATTTCTCTATGCACATCACATTTTTACTTGGCAGCCCAAGGAAAAAAAATGTACGCTTGCTCAAAATTTTCTAGCCATAGTATGTGCTGCTCAACCCAGCCATGATATGATAGCTGGGATTGGTTTGGTCAATGGGTGCTAGCACATTGTATGCACGACCAAAATATGCTGTATGATCACGATATGCTCAAAATGCATGATGGGATTGATTGTTCCCATGTGCTCGCTTAATGATTTTTGAAAAGAGGGTGATGTTCCCTCGACTTAAAACAATCAGAGGTAATTTAATGTCCTTTCGAAATGTTTCATGATAAACATTCCATTATGGACATCAAGTTATCAGCTAATGAAAAGAACAAGTCTATGTTGCTGTCTACCAATTGTAGATTCTTTTTAACCAAATTGTAAAACATTCCACGCAGTTACGAATCTGATGATGAATTCTGCCATGATTAGCTCTACCTTGAATTCTTTCAGTCACACATACAAATATGATGCCGTTTGAATAGATTTCTCCATGCACACGCTCACAAAAAAGGAACTTTTTACTATGATAAAGCAATATGACTTCCCATTGCAACCGAATCGTGGATGACATTGTTAGCACTGAAGACCCAGGAAATGTCTTTTCATAAGAATTAAGATACTGTTCATAGAAATACAATAATCTACAGTTTGCTACTGTAGCTGTACAATGCCTGACACATGCTCACATCGTAACATTTAAGTTCGTACTTGCCCCAAAACAATTCCATTCTTTCAATGTATTTTTATGCTTTTTCTACGATCCACACAAGTTCATAAAATGTGCATAAAAGAGTAAGAATCTCACAATTCTGATTTTGACTTGTGCCACAGTAATTTTGATTAATAATTTTGTGAACTCTTCTGTTCACTTTTTAAGTGATGTATTTGCTTTACTTTTAGTTTATAAAAAAAAAATGTTTTTCTGTTATTTAAAGCTAGAATCTAAGACAATGTAACTAGTGAGACCAACAAACCATGACTAAACCGAATCATGGGCCAATTACTCTAGACTGTAGACCAGGCAGTTTGCCATTTAAAACCTCAATTCAAACTACATGCATTTTCTAAATAGTCTAGGCACATACAACACCAAGATATGTTATTAACATGCCTGAGGTTTCAGGAACTTAACAGTGGGGAAGAAAGAAACTGACTAATCTAGAGGCAGAGCAAAGAAAAGTGACCCACCCATTCTCAGAAAAACAACATGACAAAAGGTTCTCACCTGTTTTATTTCAGGCCCAAATTCCACTCTTTCAGCGCTCTCTTTGAGCTCAATGCTGAGCATCAGCATCCGCGGAATAGCCTCCATTATCGTTAGACGTGTGGCTTGTTAATTCATAGTTTTCCTGCCTCTGAATTTATGAATTTATGGGGACGAAAAATCAGTAATGATCTTCGTCTACATACACAAAAGTCTATGCGACGTACGCGTACCTGTGCATAATATGAGAATTGAGCCTACGTCGTTCCTGTAATGTCTTGTGCATCAGATTCAGGGAAGTGTTGTCTAGCGCCATCTACGTTGGTGTTCAATGATGTCACTTCTCTTTTATAAAACATGACATAATAAATTTTCAAGAGGTTATGACTATAATTACTGCATTGTCAAAATTTAGAACATGTTCACATAAAACACACGCTTTTATATCATGCATCTATCGATAAGTGTCACTGGTACTTCTCCATGTGTGGGAGAGAATGTATTTGAAATGCACATTATTTTTCAGCTTGGGCCAGTCTTCATGCGCTCTTTTGCAATACAACCATGCTTAAAGGACAAAGGATAATTTTTGTTTACAAATCTTCTAGCAATGGAATTAAAGGTCTAGTAAGTTTATAGCAACACACTTAAAAACATTTTCTATTTGGTAAATTGTTCACATGATTTATCAATTACTTCTTTTTTATGATAAACATCTGCTGCAGCTGACGCTGCTGTTGTAACAATCGTTTTGTCATGTTTTACGTTTCACGTGTTTCTTTTTGTCAAACATTGCCAGAATAAGGCATACAATAATGAACAGTATGATAAGGCGTATGGACATTACAGTCCACCCATTCTCTCTTGTTGTTCTTTAAATTTAAAGTATTAGTGGCCTTAATTGTTTTCCATGCTTCTCTTTTACTGACAAAATTAAATTCTTTTAAACTCTGCATGAACCGCAAGATCAATATACTAACACCAGTTATTATTTTGTAAAAATTCTATTCAACTTTTAAAGGGAGTTATCAATTCACATAGAGCACTCCAAAAATATTACTTTGTAGTTCTTTATCCTGCCTAGTTTTCTTATTGTGCTATGTACAACATGTTTCATTTTAGGCCCACAACAGGAAAACCTATTACCTTGCAACGAGGTTGTGCTAGTGTAATGCATGTAGAAGCACCGGAGCTCCTTCTACACCAGTTGATCTAAGTTGCATTTTTGTTTACAGCCTTGTCATGAGCATTTTGTTTGTATAATCTATGTTCATGTTACCCTGTATTATTGCGTTATCTGTACACAGGGCCTCCAGGGAGAACAGTGCAAGCTCACTGATGGGGCTACCCTGTTTTTAAAAATAATGAATTAATAAATTGAATGAATACGATGATCACAATCATCATGATTGCATTTTGTGTGTAGGCCTATATTCCGATCGCATTCTGTATTGCTATATCTGACTGCATTTGGAACAATATACTATAGTTCTCAGCCTTGTTGTTCATGTATTGGAGCAAGTCCTTGCGCAATCGTGATACAGTCAAACCTGTCTGAGCAGCCACCTATAGCAACCAACCTGTATTATATTGGCCACTAAAATAATTCCCCGGAGAGAAATCATGTGTTAAAGAATCTGTCTATAGCAGCCACCTGTCTATAAAGGCCACAATTTCCCCCCTTGGGTGACCACTATATGGACAGGCTTCACTGTACCTATTTAATCATGAAAGTATAATGCCATGAGGGTGGGGCGGCAATGCAAAGGTGTGTGTGTGTGTGGGGGGGGGGGGATAGGGGGCTGACCCTTGCTACCTGTTAAAGGGATAGTTCACCCTGAAGATGAATTGGTTTCAATCAGAAACATGATAGGAAACATAATAGTGAAGGTTTGACGAAAACCCGTCAAAGGCTAAGAAAGTTAACATGATCTCTTGAAATTTCAGTTTTGTGAAGTCACGTTCGATGTGCTCCCCCATAATGTTGTGTACAAAATAGTTTCCCTTTTTCTGTTTTTGACAATGGAATGATTTCTTTTTCGTACAAGTATGTGTGTTGAAACGTATTTGTAATAGCATATCAAATGCACAGGTAAAAGACGGACATCTTTTTGAGAAATGCACCTTAAAAAAACAAATTGTACACTAACATAATGGGAGAGCACCTCGCACGTGACATCACTAAATCAACATTTTGAAAGATGGATTTTCATCAAACCTTCACTAAAACGTTTTTCATGTTTCTTCTTTTATTGAAACCAACCTAATTTCAGGGTGCACTATCCCTTTAAGTTCACTAACTTCCACGCCCATTCACGTTGCATCGATAGCCTTAACCGTACCGTTGCGGACGGATTTGCACCAGTATGTTATACCGAGCAGATCAATAATAGCAGTGCGCTATACAAACAATTCAATAGAACCCGGGGAAAACCCACAGACGTGTGATCCGCTTCCATTGTTGTCGGTATGTGTTGGTTGTGTAAGAGAGAGAGAGAGAGAGAGAGAGAGAGAGAGAGAGAGAGAGAGAGCATCTGCTATGGCAAACTTGAATGCAGAGCCACATAAACGTACTGTTTATGTGTATACTCAAGTCACAGTCATAGCCTTATATACCATAATGGTAATACATGGGTGCGTGGCCTTTTTTTAGTTCTACCCTTCCAATGCCATATTTGCATGGGATGTGTACTAAGTCAATGGGCTTTACCTAGCTTGGGACTGAGAAGGTTAAAAGGTTCCGCCGTCTATACACCACATCTATCAAATCCATTCAAATCGTATGCATAAAGGGAGTGCAATAACCATCTCTCCCCGTCACGATTATCAATTCAATCCAATTCATTTAAAAATGGGTTTCATTTCAAAATCATACGATGTGTACAAACATTAACTGTACATACAAAATATATAGAAAATGAAAAAAGAAGCTGCAAAAAATCTAAAAGTTTTGAGAGTGCAGCTCCCGTACATATTAAATACACATTAATGCACAATCGTTACAAGAATTTAATTAACATAATTCATTTACATATAAGAGACAACAAAACAACCTATCATGATTACCAACATTATTGTTGGGCCAACCATTATTATAATCATTATTAAGTTATTGTTATGATTATGTAACATCTATTATATCTCGCATACAGGTATTCACTAGGTTTAACAATTTAGTATCAATTTAGTTACCAATCAATAGTTACCAATTTACAATTGGCAATGAAGTTTCACTTGTGTGATGCCTCATGGAAGAGTTGGTTCTCCTATTTTGGTTGTGTATGTGTTTTTTTAGTTGATCTTCGTTTCCATTTTGGTTGATAGCTTTGTCATTAGTATTTTGTTTGTGTAATCTATGGTCATGTTCTTATGTATTGTTGTATTATTTGTACATAGGACCTCCAGGGAGAACAGTTAAGCTCACTGATGAGACTATATCATACCCTGTTTAAAAAATATTAAATAAATTAATGACGCAAATAAAATGATGGTGATGATAATGATGATGATGATGATGATGATGATGATGATGATGATGATGATGAAAATGACGAAGATGGTGACGATGACGATGATGATGATGACTATCATTATGGATACCATCCTCATCCATATTTTCATCATTCTTACTTCCTCATACTGGTTGCGTGCCTCACAAAAATATGTGAACACTGCGCTCGTCGTTAAGCAGAAAAATGGTAGTTGTCATTTTAATTTTTTGTTTGTCACAAAGCAAACGCGTGTCTACCTCGCATTAGCAGAGAGTACTTTAACACCCATTGCATAAAGGTAACGATACTAATAGTACATGGTTAGTCTATATGGCAGACCCATTACGGCAATTACATTTTTAACATTCCATTATGACCGACTTAACGCTCTGAGAGAGTACCGAAGTGGTGTCGTCATATGAGCATGTTGTCAAGACAATTGGTTTTAAACAAAATTAATTCAGTCCGTTGGTTGTCTAGCGGGCTAGTGTCGGGCACTCCATATTAAAGTCCCAGCTGTGATGCAACGCTGCTTGCTCAACCCGCATAGTTCAGAGCCAGTTGTCTTGACACTGTACACACTTCGGTACTTTATTACAATAATGGATTAGAGATTATGTAGAATGTCAATGGCGTTTTCAGGGTCTTGTAATGTGAGGGTTAATCAGCATTTGTTTTGGTATGCTGCTGCACTGAGCACAATGTCGCGTGATAGAGGAATGTAAAAATGAGTGGTTCTCATGAACGTCAGTCGTAATATGATTGGTGTGAAATGTAGCTTTACAATGTCGCACACGCCCATTATCCATATTTCACGGTACAGTATCCCTATTATTCACAGACGTGTACAACGTTGAATATTGGTACACATCCGAAGAATGTGTGCCTACATCTCTGTCTGTCTGTCTGTCTGTCTGTCTGTCTGTCTGTCTCTCTCTCTCTGCATCTCTCTCTCCCCTCTCCCTCTCTCTGTCTGTCTCTTTTTCTCTCTCTCTCTCTAGCTCTCTCTCCCCCTCCCACTCCCCTCCCTCTATTTCCCTCTCTATTTATTTTCCTCCTAATTTTCTTCCCTTACTACTTCACCCTATCCCTGTCTGTCTGTCTGCCTGTCTCTGTCTCTAGCTGTCTTTCTCTTTCTCTTAATCCAAACAAATTTGCGTTTATCAACTCGTTTCAACGCGTTTAAAAAAATTAAACGCGTTTGGAAACCTTAATTCTTCTTAATTCTACCCTCTGCCTCCCTCTCTCTGTCTGTCTCTCTGCACCCCCCCCCCTCTCTCTCTCTAGCTTTCTCTCTGTCTATCTCTCTCTGTCTCTCTGTCTCTCTCTGTTTCTCACATCATTCTTTCTTACCGCAATCTTTCTATATTTATATAGTGTGGTATTGCGCAACACCGACTGATGTTCGTGCGCGTGTGTATGTGTTTAGGTGTGTTCGTGCGTGTGTATGTATAATAATCACCAAACGAGTATGGTATACTAATACTAAAAATTTACGGTACACCATGTGAGAAAAGGAGGGATTTGATTCATTTTTGAAGTTGTGGTTGTCCTAAAAAGGAGTATATGGTAATATTAGTATCATTTTATAGTTTGTTTGTATCATTTTATCATGTTGATGATGATGAATATTTGATGAATTCTACTTACAAGCGTGTTTATGTGAAAGTAATCATTAACCATTGCACAAGATCCAGACGACGAGGTCTTACCGGGTGTGGTGTTGCGCAATACTGACTGATGGATTACGTGATTGCGAAACAGCACTCTTTGCGAACCGCCTGTGACTGGAGCGAACACAGAGTGATACTCATACAATCATGTATAGGCGTTGCTAATAAGGACCAAAAAATAGCACAAGTGCTTGTCGAGTCTGGCCCTCAAAATAAAATATTATTTTCAACATCTATATTGACTAGATTGTCAAACTTTTGTGGGCATTAAAGGAAAGTCGACTTTGATGTCGAATTGGTTTTAATTAAAGGAGAAACATGAAAGCGACGTATTAGTGAAGGTTTGACGAAAATCCGTTAACGGATAAGAAAGTTATGATTTCATTTTATGACGTCACATGCGAGATGCACTCCCATAATTTATGTTGTATAATTACATAAATTCCCCCCTTTTTAATGAAGGAATAAATCAAAGGCGCAGGTAAAATATCCTTTTGAGGAAATGGAATTGTTCCATAAAATAGTAATCAACCTAGAGCAAAGTAGGCCTATCTCACAGATTTGTTTCTTTCATGTTTTTGCGTTTATTAAAAGCAACTAAGGGTGAACATTCCTTTTACGAAGCCACTTTGTTTCGTTATGAACACGTACGGAGCATTCAGAACACCACCTTGCCAATTCAAATTTAACAAACTACAATCACCCCTGCCCCTCCATGCCCCCCCCCCCCCCCCCCCCCCACACACACACACGTACTGGTTCCATTTCACAACAAGAAACCGTTGTTTACTCGTATAAGAAATAATATCGGCAGGGAGCGCTATGACAAAGGTCAATACAACACTCCCGGAACTTCCCCATTGATGATCGGGGATTCCCAGAGACGGCTTAGTCTTTCGCTCAGACCCATTTGACTATGCAGTGCTCGCGTGATGTATGTCAGTGATACCAAGAGCGGCTCCGTGTATCGTGAACACGGATGAAAAACAAGACAAGCTTTGCATGCAGACAGGGTATAATAGGCGATGCGACGACATGCAGACTACACTTCGAGATTTCATGATACCTAGCGTATGTTATTGTTTTCTCGCGGTTATACTTCTACCAACGATTGTGACGAACAGGGAGAACGGAGAGCAAAATACATCGTTGTTGTGATCGCTATTAGCGTGTAGTATGAGTTGTACCTGCACAGGAAGCAAGTTTGAAAAAGTAAAATATTTTAAAGGTAAGTTCTCAATGAAGTCATTCACGTTCAATAATTCATTTTGTCTTGCAATTATTTTGTTTTCAATTTACTAACCGCTTCTCCTCCCCTCCTCCTCCTACCCTTCTCCTCCTTCCCATTCCCCCTTCCTCCTTCCCCTCCCCCTCCTTCTTCTCCTCCTGCTCCCCCCTCCTTCTCCTCCTCCTCCTCCTTCTCCTCCTCCTCCTTCCTCCTTCCACCTCCCCCTCCCCTAATTCCCCTCTTCCTCTTCCCCTTCCTCCCCCTCCCCCTCCCCTTCCTCCTCCCCCCCTCCTCCTCCTCCTCCTCCCCCCTACTCTCCTCCTTCTCCTCCTCCCCCTCTTCCTCCTCCTTCTCCTCTCCCCCCCTCCTCCTCCTCCTCCTCCCCCTCCTCCTACCCCTACTCCTCCTCCCCCTCCCCTTCCTTCTTCCTCCTCCTCCTCCTCCTCCTTCTCCTACTCAGCCCCATGATGCACTCTTCCATTTACTCTTCTTCTCATCTTATTTATACACTTTCTCCCCTATATTAGGAGCCTGTAGGTTTTTATATTATACATGGTAACCCCGACACACCCATGTGTATTGTATAAGGCTGAGGGCATACTCCGGCCCCCATAAAATAAAGGGAAAATGGTACACCTATATTGATGATGCCTCAACATAATTGCCTAAATAGAGGTCATCTGAAATATACACAATGTGGAGCCAACTTATGCAAACTTGATTGAGAGCACAGGTTCTGTCAAATCTCAACAACAACAAAAAATGATGGTTGCAATAGAAACAAGCAATATATTTTTAGACAATAATTCTTTGTTTTTCACTTGGGTGTCATTATGGGCACTTGTATAATACACATGAATTGTATCTTCCTGGTTTGTCGAAAGTAGAGCATTAATTAGTGAAAAAAAGTGTTACATGAATGTTGATTCATTTTTTCTTTATTACAGAACCTGTGCCAAAAAAGTGTAACATTCTTCGTCCGCGCATGTGTATATTTCAGCTTGATTCGAGTGATACCTTTTGAGTTATTCAGCCTATTCTGTTTTTGGTCGCTGGGGCGCCTATAAGTGTTCCACTGACAACAAGAAATGCAGATAATGGTCTTTTGGGTATTATCTAGAGTGGGCCAAGCATATTCCATATTATTAACTAAAACGTCGATAAAAACATGGATAATCAAACCATGGACCCTAAGCAATGTGGAGGTAGTCAATATATAGGCTTAGACTGAATGGTGACACTTCTCGTAACATCGTGCCAGGCTTTTTCAAGATTTAAGAATCAAGTATTTTTAAAACTGAATAAGAAGGTTTGGAGGACAGGGAAGGAGAATGTGTGTGTGTGTGTTTGTGTGTGTGTGTGTGTGTGTGTGTGTGTGTGTGTGTGTGTGTGTGTGTGTGTGTGGAAATGATGGTTTTACTGTGGAATTCTATGCGACTTTTTGGCTAGTCCTGTGAAAGACTTTAATTGAAACATTAAATGAATCATTATGAGAGGAAAAAAAAACAACATCACAAAAGCAAGGTATAATCACGTTATTAGAGAAAAAAAGGCAAAGATGCAAAATGTATTCAAAACCATGGACCTATCACACTGCTAAATGTCGATTACAATTATACTGTCTAAAGTTTTAGCAAATAGAGTAAACAGAGGTACTTAGTGAAATAGTACATCACGATCAAGTAGGATACATTAAAGACAGGAACATAGGGGAAGCTGATAACACTAATAGATGGCACGTTATTCCATTCTTTGAATCATAAATTACAATACATTTTGGACGAATTTGGGAATGTCAGTGGTCTTAGAGTAAATAAAGAAAAAACTAACTATTTGTGGATGTTACAGGAATCTGAAAGACCAAAAAATACGTTGTTTGGGAAATTACTTTATGAAGTAAAAATGTTGGGAGTTTATTTTTCTAGAGATGTTAATGTTAAGGAACGTTTGATTTTTAAGGAGATATTAAGTACAAAAAAAAGACTTCTAGGGTGGTGGAAGGAAAGAGATTTGACATTGATGGGTAAAATACATCTATTGAAGACATATGCATTGTCAAAATTAAACTATGTTTCATCACTTGTAGTGGTTCCTCAGTTGGTATATGCAGAAGTGGAAATGGTTGCATTTGAATTTCTATAGTGTGGAAAAGATCGAATAAAAAAGAAAAATAATATGTCAGAATTATGAGTACGGTGGGGGGGGGGGGGGTACGGGGGGGGGGAAGGTAAAAATGATGTCAAAACACAACGCATCAAGTGGGTGAAACGTTTATTATATACAGAGAAGAAATGTGGGATGGAAAAGATACTTTATTGTTTTAGATCTTTAGGAGGAAGATTTTTTTCTCTTATGTGATAACGAGTCTTCGAAATTGAAAGTTGACATCCCCACCATTTTATTTAGAAGTTCTAAAAGCCTGGCAAGACATGAACAGATTTAGAACTATTACAGGTGAAGTTATGAATCCAGTAATGTGGGAATGCACTCATAATTTTACTGAAATATGCTATTTTTATGTGTAGAACAAGCAACTTACCTCCCAGGGTTAAGATATGTCAAATTATAAGATTTTTTTTATAGAGGAAGAGAAGAATTTGGCAATTAAAGCGGGTAGATTGCAGATCCACCTACAGAAATGGGAAACTTTACAAAATTGAGGTTCTGATAACATTGCAGTTCAAATTGACATGACCGCATGACCGCATGACAACGGTAGTGTGTTTACACTTGGGTTTGGGTCGTTTTAGTTAGTTGCATGGGGTGGTGGTGGGGGGGGGGTATGATATTTTTTTCGCTTTGGCATAATTTGTATTAATGTATTATGGGAATGGGTTTGAGGGAGGGGTGGGAATGAGTTTGAGGGGAGGGGTGGGTGGGTGTGTGTGTGTGTGTGGGGTGGGGTGGGTGGGCGGTGAGGGTGGAACAACAATTACTGTTGCGGAACTGACTTCATAATTGTGGCACAACCACTCATTAAAATGGCTCCTACAACGTCGCTTACAAGTGGTGTTAAATATCCTCGACTACGTCCAATAATTTCGCCACGGGCAATTTGTATACAATAGGTCACTGCATCGGCCAATAGCGTGGATTCCCAACCAATGGGGATTCCCCACTACGTAATGCTGGCTCATTTTGTTGTGATTAAAGTCTATCCGTCTCTCTATCTCTGCCTGTCCCCTATCTTCTGTTTCCCTCTCTCCGTCTTCTTTTCTTTACATCACCCCTTCCTTCTAATTCCCCCCGTACTTTTTTACTTCTCTTTTTTCTTCTCCCTCTTCTCCATCATAATCATTCTTTCTCCCCCCCTCTCTCTCTCCCTCTCTCTCTCCCTACCCCCCCCCCTCTCTCTCTCTTCCTCCTTCTCTGTCTCCCTCCCCTTCTCTCTCTCTCTCTTCCCCCTTCCTCGTCTTCTAATATCACCTGCTGAGTCAGTTGCTATGTCTCTGGTTTTCAGCTTGGGTCTTGTTTATCCAATAAAGAATGCTATTAAAGTGTGACGTCATGACATAATGAACATGTTGTCAAGACAACTGATTTCACAGCATGTTGCTAGAACAGTGCACACACATACCGCGGGGACTCTCTGGGTGGCTTGACATTATAGCCCGCAGAATGATGTCGGACCAGTGAATCACTCACTGCGTGACGTTGTTTAGAACAAAAAACATGCACAAGACGACAACGACGACGACACACAGGGTACCTAATTAGTATCAAATGCTTTTGCTGAATGAGCGTTTGAATCGACAATGCTTCGATTAACCATTATTGATCATTATTCCCCCAAACATTTAAGGATTTTACTGCAATATGTTCTCCCGCCATCTTTTATAGTGTAAGGCATGCATCCATTACTCAACCTGCGTTGCCCAGTAAATCGTGTGCTTGATAGTCACGATCAAGACGATTTTCGGTCTATCCTCGAGCCAGCTTTAAAAAAAAAAGATATTAGTTACATACATTTTTGGGGAAAAACATACGAGTTTGTATTATTTAGGAGTGGCCGCACCAAATGAATGCGCCAGCAAACGCAAGTGACTTTATCGGCTAGAATAGGAAGTTACCCGATTGTTATTTAGTATATTTACATAATGTATACTTAAGCAGGTGCAGACTATGAAGTGGTGTTTGGGGCAATGCAATGTAGATGTATGCGTTCTGACTCTGCATGGGTAGGATGCGGGGAATACCAATTATGATCACGTGACAAAATGGGCGGGCCCGGCTATTTTTAACGTTATCGACGGTTCAGGAAAGAGGAAAGACTTAAACCTCAGTCACATTTGCTCTACGGCGGGCGTACGGCGGCCGTAGATACCTGAATTCGAGAGATTTCTGCGGCTGCCGAAGAAAATCTACGGCGGCCTAACGGTGACGTACGGCGGATTCCTATTTCTTACAGGCCGTAGGGGTGGCCGTAGAATAGAGTTATAACATTTTTTCATTTCTACGGTCGCCGTAGAAATTGACTAGCCGAAGCCATGGCGTAGAACTTTCTACGGTGGCCGTAAGTCGAGCTTACGGTGGCCGTGCGGCTGCGTCCCTCTACGGCCGCAGTGAGGGCGCCTTGCGGCCACCATGTGTCGGCCGTAGGTATTTGTCAAAAAACTTACGGCCGCTGGAGGGTCGCCCTACGGTAACCGTACGTCATCATGTCAAGAACGTAAGGCAGCCGCAGATTTTTTTGGCTTCATTAATTTAAATCTACGCCGTGCGGCGACCGTAGCATATGTGGCCGCTACAGTAAGTGGCCGGGGAAATTCTGCGGCAACCGTAGAATTGCTCCTCGCCGCTAGACATTTTAGAATCTACGGCGGCCGTAGCAAATATGACTGAGGCGTTAGGCATGATTTATGTCACGACCCCATTGTGCGCGAAGAAGCGCCTACGACTGGAGAAAAAAATACGACATTCCATCCACCCACAGGCAAGAACATAATTATCTTGATTATAATAGGCTACGCTACTAAATTAAAGACAGGGTGTCTTGCAGGTCAATTATATATACATGTATAAAAAACCCACGGAAAATGAAAAAAATACTGTATTATAACTTCCCTCCCAATATTACAGCTGGAAATGGACTTTGAGCGAAAATAAGGCAATTACTGGATTGTTACGAGATTTTCGGGTCGCCCAAAACCTCCAGGGTTTTCACGATGTTCTAGTAGTACTACATCGCAGTTTCCGCTCCACGCACACACGTCAGCAAGGATCCGAACAGTACGCGGAGTGGCTGCAATATGTATATTATGTACATGTATGAATGTTGACTTTGATAATGCGCATTTCAAACGTAAACAAGGATAGTTTTTCACTTCTGAAAAGGATCGTAAATCTATGGCCGTGAGATTTCATACACACCATCGGAAGGATAAACTGCACATTGCTCCCGAGTTTCATGACTTTTGCAAATGGGGCACCCTGTCTTTAAGCGATTTGTTTTAACAATGACGCACATAATTTGATTTATTAGTGTTGGCGCTCCCACCAACCTACAAAAATAAACCACATCAAAGAGCAAAATGATATCAAATGAAAAACATTTCCATCAACTTATGCAAGCATCTTTTCGTAGAAATCATAAACAAATCTTAAAGAGGTAGTTCACCCTGAAATTAAGTTGGTTTCAGTAAAAGCAGACAAATGCACGAAACTTGAGACACAATTAAGTTTTGATCAAATTTCCGTCCAAGCATAAGAAAGTTATGATCTCTTATAAATAATTTTCATTTTGCGACGTCACGTGCGAGGTGCTCTCCCATAACTATATTGCATACATTTTTTTCATTGAAAATTTACACTTTCTAAGTAATAAGGATCTGCATCCTTTTACCTGTGGCATTTGATACATCCTTAAAAATACGTTTTTACCCACATACCTGTGTGAAAGCAAATCATTCCGTTGTCAAAAACAGAAACAGAACAATAATTTATGGAATAAAACTGCACACAACATTATGGGAGAGCACCTCGCACGTGACGTCACAAAATTGGAATATCAAAAGATCATAACTCTCTTATCCCATAACGAATTTTCGTCAAACCTTCAACCATGACTGTGTACATTACAACTTGATTTGAGTTATGATTTTTGAGCTCCTAGTATTTTCTATTTTTTTTAAACATTTTCTTCTTTTTTTTGCATTTGGAGACGGGGGTGCTGGGGTGGGGATGGGGGACACGAATGAAATATGCAGTCAGTGGTCATTTTGGTAACTTTGAGTACAATGCCCAATGTTTCTAGAGCATTAAGGGAGCAAGGCATGGTGAGAGAGAGAGAGAGAGAGAGAGAGAGGGGGGGGGGGGGACCGGGCCGGGGGGGGGGGGGGGGCAGACACACGGGAAGTCAGGAGCCTAGAATAGCAGGTGAAGTCAGGGATAGAAGGAAAATAAGGCAAGTGAAAGACAGAGAAAAGGAGAGAGAGAGAGCGAGAAAAGCAGAGGGGGAGAGATGGAGAAAGAGTGAGGGAGATTTTGCGATGGTAATGGTTGTGGTTGGGTGGAGTGGGTAGGGGCAGGGGGGGGGGGGCGGGGGATGGGTTAGCGTAAAGAAGGTCTGCTATATCATGATACAAGTTTGCCATGATCCGTCCAGTTTGACTGCAGGTGGCCGATGCAGAGTAACAAAATATGTCCTTAGCCTGTCTCGAAGATCAAGAAATTCTGTTAATGTTAGGACATAACCTCCTCCAGCTTCATGTTAGATGCTTTCTGGAAGAGTACATCGACAACTGAAGACTTGACATTCAAGATAACATTCGAGTAAGGAAGTTCAAAGGACAAGTACTTTGAAACTTGAAATGAGGTCGGGTTGATATGGTATGCTCGTTCCAGCACGGTCGCTATGTTTCCGGGGATTCCCCATGAGTCGCGGAAGATGACGGATTGGAATAACGTTTGTAAAATTCAAAGAAAAAAAAAACACTACGAAATTATTTATAATTCAAAAGGTTTTATTTACGTTTGCAATTCTTCTAAAGAAATGATACTCCAAATTGCTAATACCCAAAGACAGAACCATATCGACACCCACCCATTCGCCCGTGCCGAGATTATATGTACCGACAGCCGAATCCTCCCCTATTGTGTATACACGTGCGCACGTGTCGTATTGTGTATCATTTGCCACGCCATTGCATTGCGCGCTGTGCATGCATTGATCAGGCCAAGGGTGCACATTGTTGTGATCATCCAGCATGCCAGCTAGCTGCACATAATTATGCGCTGCATCTAGTACCATGCACGCTGTGATGTGAAACTGGAATTTGCATTTGGGAGGAGCTGGGCTGTAGATGCCGATGTCCCTCTGTTCATCCAGTTCTAATCTTTTTCAGTTTTGACTTGAGGTGCGTGACATGTGTGACTAAAGTGGAAAAAAGCGAACATTTCAGCTGTTGTATCAGTGACGTCTACCTTTTCACGCGACGGCGCTATCTTTCTGGGATTTTCGAGTCGCTATTGAAACACAGTCACAGACATTTTACACGGACTCGGAGTTTATCATCAACATCAACATCACTGCTTGAGCATGTGCTGTGCCAAGCAGTGGCAGTGACTGTTTTCCAGCGTGTTGTGATGAATGAACATTAAGGATTTTCGCGTTGTGGGTTCGAGGAGAACGACAGGCTAAAGCCAAAGAAGGACATGCAAGATCCTGAACAATTAACGAGTGACGGCATTTATCCTTTAAAATATTTAGGTATACCGTTTTCTGTGTTAATTGTTACCAAGTGAGATCTGTCCTGAGGTTTAACACAAATAGCAGACTGATCACTATCGCAGGATCAAACGGGGGGGGGGGGGGGGGGGGACCTCTATAAATCATCTTTGGTAGACGATGGTCGATGCTAGGCCTAGGAAATGGGGCATTTCAAACGTGAACAAGAATTTTTTTTTCACTTCACCGCAAAATGTTTGTGAAGCTACATGTCATGTAATTTTGCATCATGACTGAGATTTCATACACGGTATCATTTTTTGACATTAGGCCAGGTTTATTCATACTGCTGATTCGAGCCAAGTTTCATGACTTTTGCAAATAAAAAATAGGCTACCCTGTCTTTTACTATCGGGGTGAGCCCTGCCGTTACATTCAGACTAATCTTTTCTCTCTGTCTGCAGATAGTAAAGGCACTGGGTGATACGAGTGAAGGGAGCGTAATTTGACTGTTCAACACCCGGCGGTGGGAGGGGAGACACTCTCCTTCCGTGCCCCTCTGATCATCCAAAATGGCGGACAGATTCGAAAGACAGATGCGAGTGGCAGAGAAAATGCATTCAGACTTCTAATTCATTGTATTTTATTTTGAGATAACCAACACTTAGTTTTTGGTTATTTTTGTAATCTTTTCTCTCTGTCTGCAGATAGTAAAGGCACTGGGTGATACGAGTGAAGGGAGCGTAATTTGACTGTTCAACACCCGGCGGTGGGAGGGGAGACACTCTCCTTCCGTGCCCCTCTGATCATCCAAAATGGCGGACAGATTCGAAAGACAGATGCGAGTGGCAGAGAAAATGCATTTTCTCACGTAAGTTCAGTTCAAGGTTGTTTCTGACAGAAGCATCATCAATGTTACTGTTAATGCCACTGTGATGGTACAGCTAGTCGCTGGTGGATTGGCACATATCATATACAAAGGCCATTGCTGTGTGCTGAATTAATTATCTCATACACCTGTACACACACAATTTTAGGTATAAATTTGTCCAAAAGTAAAAATCTCATTAATATTCAATGGATTACTACAGGAATAATTGTTGATAGAATTTCACAAAACTTGCTTCTGAAAAAAAATTGGCTTTATGGCTTATACATGTATGATGTGTCAATTTAAGCTTGATCTGAGTTGAAACTTATTTTTGATTATTATTAAAAAATGTCTTTTTAACACCTAGTACATTTGTAGGGGTGTTGTGGTATACAACCATGACTGAAGATATCAAGGTCCCAGATTCAATCCTACCCATGGCACTTGAATGTATCCTTCAGCAAGATACTTTATCCACGTTGCTGCTCTCCACCCAGGAGTATCAATGGGTACCTGGTAGGGGGTGGACAATTATGTAAGTGGTCTTGACCCAGCGCAGATATCATGCAGCAGGCAAAGAGTGCTCCCCAGGGAGTGGAGATGGTGCACATATGTATGCGTGATATATGTTCTTGAATTAAGTGGCTAAGGCTCTAATTGTAACATCACTCTTAATTCAGTCTATGGACTGAAAAAATGAATGGGGAAGACCTTATACAACATATCAAGAAATGGCCACCGATAAAGGCGAGCATTGAGTCTGTCATTTTTACTTTATTGGTCTAATTGAGTTATCTTTCATAGCACAGCTGATCAGTTAGCTTACAGTCATCAACAGAATTAGGATTTTAAAAAAAAGGAATCACTTACACGCATTGAGGTGACATTATTTTTTACAGGTTCGAAACCTCTGTGATATGGTTGAAAAGTAAAATGAAAAAGGTTGATTGGTTGTCAATTCTCCAAAGGGGAAAGTCCCAAAATAAGGCAAAGTGCATTTTTAATGCCTCCACCACGAAGTGGCCTGGAGGCATTATGTTTTCGGGTTGTCCGTCCGTTCGTCCGTACGTCCGTCCCGAATCCGTTTAGGCAATATCTTGAGAACCACTAACCAGATTTGCTCCAAACTTGGTACATGTGTGTATTGCATGAAACCAATGAAATGTGTAAAATAGGGGTAAATTCTGATTGAGGTCAAAGGTCAAAGGTCAATGAACTTTGTGAAAAAGTGCCCAAAATTGACCTTTTTCACAATAAAGCCAAATCCAAGGATCCAATTCTCATGAAACATGGTACAAAGATGGATCACTACTTGGGAATAGACTGGTGACATTTTTGATAAATTTCCTGAAAGTTCAGAGGTCAAAGGTCAATGAACTTTGCCAAAATTGGCTAAAAACTGCCCCAAGCTTTATATTTTCCCAATAAATCCAAATCCAAGGATGCAATTCTCATGAAACATGTCACAAATATAAATCACTTCTTGGGAATAGACTGGTGACATTTGTGATAAAATTTCTGAAAGTTCAGAGGTCAAAGGTCAATGAACTTCGCCAAAATTGGTTAAAAACTGCCCCAAACTTCATATTTTTCACCAGAAAACCTAATTAAAAAATGCAATTCTTATGAAACGTGGTACTAAGATGGATTACTACTTGGAAATAGACTGGTGACATTTTTGGTGAAATTTCTGGAAGGCCAGAGGTCAAAGATCAATGAACTTAGCAACAATTTGCTCAAAATTGGCCCCATATTGACATTTTTCACAATAAACCCAAATCCAATGGTGCAATTCTAATCAAATATGGTACAGAGATGTAATACTTCATGGAGGTAGATGGATGGAAGTTTGGGTAAAATTCCTGAAAGGCCAAAGGTCAATGAGCTTTGCCAAAAATTAGCTAAAAAATTGCCCCCAAAGTTATATTTTTCAAAATGAATCAAGATCCAATTGTGCAAAACCAACCAAACATGGTGCAAAGATGGATCACTACTTGGGGGTAGACTGATAATATTTTTGGTGAAAATTCTCAAAGGTCAGAGGTCTAATGTCAATGAACTTCGCCAAAATTTGCTAAAAATTGTGCCAATTTTAACATTTTTCACATTGAATGCAAAACTGATGGTTCAATTTGAACCAAACATGGTATCACTTCATGAAGGTAGACTGGTGAAAGTGTGATTAAAATTTCTGAAAAATCAAAGGTCAATGATCTTTACCCCAAAATTGGCTTATTTTAAACAAACTTAATACAAGGATGGCTTTAGATGGACTGATTAGATTGGAAGTCAAAGGTCAATGAACATTGCCAAACTTGGCCAAACATGGAAAAACAGAATATATTTTCATTTCACATATGAATTAAGTGGTTCATTGCCCACCAAACAGGTTTTCTGAGAATAAATCTAAATAGAGCTAGCGAAGAGACGGAGGCATATTTATGGACTGCGCGGCAGTCGAATTGCTCTAGTTAACATCATGATTTTTGTCTTGCTTAAATGAAGTTTGGCTGAGATCTAGTAATCACTCGTCATGTTAGTGTGTTAGTCTGTTGGTCTGTTGGTCTGTTAGTCTGTTACAAAAATGTTAAAGCTTTTGTTAAACTTGCTCTTATTTCTTTCTTTCTGCATCAATTGTGTTCATGCTTGGTATAAATGATCCCTGGGTAATACCACATCTGTGCTGATGAAGATGATAAGGTCAAAGGTCACTAGGGATCCAACCATCCAATGATAGGAGGCCAAATGCAGCACCGATCTATGAATTATATCGTGCCATAAGAGCTCAGTTATATGTGCTTTAACTGGAATCTAACTGGAACCTGGCCAGTAGATACCACATGTTAAAAACCTGCTTTCTCTGTACCCTCTTACAGAGAGGTTTGGGAAGTTAGTACTTTGGCCCGAATATTATGAGGATTTGTGATTTAATCACTAATTACTGCAAATGTGGATCATTTGAGGGCAAATCTCTTTCAGCAAGTTTCTAAAATGGACAATTCATTAATTCATGACCATTGGTTTTGAAGGATTTGTCATTTCAGTACAGTATATTCCCTTTAACGCTGGCCGGACAGCCAATGGCCACTTGTAACTCATAGAATCGGTGGCCCAGCTGGTCACCGAAAGAAATTATAATTTCATTTGCTGAAACACGTAGTGTAGGCAAAAAATAAATCTCTGGGCCACCTGAAAATCCATTTGGCCACCTGGATCTCATGCTCATGTGGCCCTGCTGGCCACCTACACGTCCCTTAAAAAAAGTTAAGGGCTAGACCTCTGGTGATGAAACTTCACAGGGGCTTGTGACGATTTAGCCTGCGCAGAGTAAAAAAGGGCCCCATAAAGAACAAAAGGGCCCTTGTGAGAATTTGTCATGCTACGGGTATAATGAGAGGTGTTCATTTCACAAGGACACAAGGGCCCCGTTTTATAAAGATTTATGCTTGATATCAATTGTAACTTTGTACATTAGAGATTAGAAGGGGATTGGACTTACGATCAATTCAGATCACAACTCGTTTTTATTAAAGATGGGCCCAGGTCTGAAAACATACCCTGCAAAATGATAAATGTTTTTTGCTTTTATCTTCCTAAAAGATAGATATTATAGTATTTGATGAGAATAACTGGTCTACAATGTAAGAAGACAAGACAATAGGTTCCCCCATAAAAGCCTCCTCTAATTTTTATAATGCCGTCCTAAGCCAATACAAGCAATGGATATATTGAATTTACTTTGCATTCAGTGTAATCTATACAGTGCACTGTTCTGCAATATTGCTTTTTTGTAATATAAGAAATATGAAATCTAAACTGAAACTGAAGTAACATTTTCCCTGAATAGTACATGTACATGGACAATGTGTGCATTGTTCATACATAGTACACCGTACTGGTAGCAATGATTCAATACATGTTGTATCTACAGTATATAAACAACAGCATCTCACATAGCGAAAGCCGGAAGCTGCTCTTCAGCGTGTTTTCAATGTTCATACTCCAGACAGTATTCATGTACAGTACTATCTACGTTTTAGACATGCATGAATGTTTTCACCATCACATTGTCACATTGTGCTTGACTTTTGACCTTTACTGAGCCAATCCATACACAAAGTATGTCTGTGATGATACATATTTCCTGGTACCGGATTGAATGTGCAGCATACATTAGTTGTCTGGCATTAAGTACATACAGTACTCGTACGATGTGCAAGTACATGTATGTGTGCGTGTACATTGTATGTGCTATTGTGCTTGTAAGCCCATTGTACCTCATCCACAGGTTTCATGGTAAACATGACCTTTCTTGCCAATGCTGTATTAAAGGCACAATATTAGCAATCTTGTTACATTTGAAATTCTAATACTATAAACCTTTTGGTGCTGTTACTGCCTTTTGGGACATGCAATACACACAAATCCCATGGAGCTGCATTTTGTTACGCGTGCAAAGGGTTAAGTCTACATGTGTTCCATACATGTACACTACAGCTCAGAGGAATTGGCATAGGGAAAGGGAAGATAGGAAGGATCCGCAGTTTTGAACCGGGGTACATTTTGTCCAGTTCAGCATAAAACATGATGCTTTTTAGGCTACATGTAATTAAAGCATCATGTTTCATGCTGAACTGCACAAAATATACCGTGGTTTAAAACTGCGGCTCCTTCCCTTTCTTCCCTTTCCCTTTCCCTATGCCAATTCCTTTGAGCTGTAGTGTATATCATGCCTGAGTTTTTCAAAACAAAATGTAACTTAAACAGCATACAGTGACTATATTATACTTGTTCTATTTAGTATTGTTCGGTCAATATACCATGGAAGAGTAACTTTTCACTGTCCTTTCCCGTCTTCACCCCATAAGTGGGCCGATTATCTGAAAGAATACAACCACATGGTGTTACCGAAAGGTTTACTATTTTTAAGTAGTATTAATTAGTACACTCTCACCATGGAAACATTCAAAGAACATTTAGTAAAAGACATGTTCTAATCTTTCTTTCTTCATAGCAATGCTCCGACCTTTGTCCTTGGCAGTCTACCTGAGGTAAGATATGTTTTGTTTTTTTACTACATTCAATTTTATATTTAAAGAATGATACATGTACGATATCATAATGTCATTACAACAAAAAATTCTGATGTAACATGCACTGTACATGTACAACTATAACATATATGTACACTGTGCATGTATGCAGATCTTTAGATTTAGCAAACACATTTTTAGTTCCCTTTAATTTAAACATGTATTAGAGCATGGACATATCACAGATGGAATGTGTTTGGATGGCTTCTGTTGATCTAACATGTCAGCTTCTTCAAGAAAAAACAGATGTTCAGGTGTTTGAAACAATACGCTGTATTGATATTTAAGCAATGCCTTCCTCTGAAAAACAAAATGAAAATCTTGTTTGAGAAATATGTCAGCCGTTCAGCCTTCACTGGGAGTTTACAGCTGATCTTAAAACACAAACTGTGAATTAATTTAGGGGCAAATGAAGTGATATTTTGAAAAAATTATTGGAAGATTTTGGTCCCTAACCTTGTTGAACACCTCTGAACCTCAAATTGAGATTTACAAGATGGTTACTCTGTCATCAATGTTAACTGCCATGGTAACATTGCTCAGCAGCCAATCAAATTCAATGTTTCCATTGAAGTTGACATTGGAAGCTAAGTTACATCAGTGGTAAGTTTTATGCAACAGGGCCCAGGGCCTGATGCATGGTGTTTGCACCACGCATTTTGGGCAGTGGGGACCAACCTGCTTACAAGCATCCAATGACTGAAGTAATAATATTTGAAGTGCTTTGAGATGTTACGGTTACTATAGATACTGAATATTATTCTCATGACTACTACAGTATAATGAATCTCCCTGTGCAGGCGTTTTTCCGGAGCATCTTGGAGGACCTACAGCGGCTGTTCTATTCTTTTCTGGACGAGAAGCGCTGGATGGAGGCCGGCGATTACCTGACCCAGGCCATCATGATGTACGACATCATCAAGCGCATCGGCCACCAGAAGAAGGATGACAGCAAGAAGGAGGAGAACATCTTCCTGCTAAGGGCTGCCTGCGGACTCAAGCTGGTGAGTCTGGTCTTCCTTTCAGACCTCCCTTGATTTTCAGTCAATGAGTTTCAATGCATCTACTAAATCTGACCTCAAGCTGATGCGTTTGGTATCTAGTCTTCATCTCAGACCTCCCTTGTTGGTCAGTCAATGAGTTAAGATGCAAAGACTAATTATGGCCTCTAGCAGGTATTAAGGCTTGGGGTTAGGATCAATAATACTCTGATAATGACACTGCTCTAGCAAGCACAACATTGCACAATGTAATCAATGTACAGGTGTCACATGAATAATGCACTTGTCATTTGCAAGACGCACCTCTTGACCAGCGGGGATGGTGCGTCATGGTTGCGTCACGTACCCCAGAATTTTGATGCACAGGTCCATCATGGATGCAAAATGTCCGTCACAAGACTGACCCACTTGTGCGCCATAGTAAGTCTCTTTACAATGTTGCGTCATGTGGTGTGTCCATGGGACCGTAAATCTTCTCAAAACTCGTCTTAATGTGCGTCATTGGCTCTTTATTTTCATGACATGGTACGTCATAATGTTTGACTCAGATGTGTGTCGATGTAAGTAACGGTGTGTCACTTTCTGTGACGGAGGGTGTGTCTTGGTATCAAAATGTAAGACTCACATCGCTAAAATGATGCCCCATCCCCGGGGGTCAAAAGGTGCGTCTTGCAAATGACAAGTGCATTATGCCGTTGCACAAACATTCACTTTGTTTATTCCTCGTTTCATTGCACAGACGTTTGTGTTATATCGTAATTGTACCAAATTCATGTTGTATGATATCGATGTGTTTTCTCTCTCCTGCTTTCATTTCAGAATGCTTACGATGTTTCTTTGAAAGATGCGTCCAAAGGTAAACTTCTCTCACCTCTCCAGACTAATATACATCATATGAAGGAGCACCAAGATTGGGATGTCACAATTAAGATTTTAAAGGATCATAAATTTCTTGTCCTCTGATGGGTTTTCGTCAAGCCTTCACTTATTTGTTTCTTTCATGTTTCTGCTTTGATTGAAACCAACTTACATTGTAACTACATGGTGGACTCTTCCTTTAATTTATATTGTGTTTGATTCATGGTCACCAACTTGTATACAATTCTAGCCTGCTGAATATTTAAATCATTGGCATCATAGTATCCTTGTTGTTATCATTGACATTGTCATTGACATTATCATTGTCATTATCATTGACATTATCATTGACATTGTCATTGTCATTGACATTATCATTGTCATTGACATTGTCATTGACATTATCGTTGTCATTGTCATTGTCATTATCGTTGTCATTGTCATTGTCATTGACATTATCATTGTCATAGACATTGTCGATATAGACATCTTAAAAATGGACATTGACAATGTCAACGACATTATCATTGACGTTTTTGATGTTGATATTATTGTCATACTTGTCATTGATTTTTTCACTGTCATTATCATTGAACTGTCATTGAGGATGTCCTTGTCCTTGACCTTCAGTGCTTGAAGGAGACCCAGACAACCGGTATGCCCAGGAGATCAAGCTGCTGGGCGAGTGTGAGATGACCCTGATGGATTACCGCATCGACGGTCTCAACTTCCACATCAGGGGTCGGTTGGAGAAGACTCGGAGGGACATCGAGCGCCTGTCTGACAAAGGAAGGAAACCGGTCAGTTTCTCCAACTCTCTCTCTTTCTCTCTCTCTCTCTCTTTCTCTCTCTCTCTCTCTCTCTCTCTCTCTCTCTCTCTCTCTCTCTTTCTCTCTCTCTCTCTCTCTTTCTCTCTCTCTCTCTTTCTCTCTCTCTCTCTCTCTCACATTTTACTTCACCCTATTTCTCATCCTTCTCTCCCTCTCCCCTTCTCTCTCTTTTTTTATTTTACTACACCTCCTAATCCTTGTCTCCCTCCCTCCGCCCTCACTCTCTCTGTCTTTCTATCTTACTCGCACTCACTCTCTCCGTCTCTTATTTGACTACGCCCTGTTTCTCCGCCCCCTTCCACATTTACTAGGGAGAGCAATAGAATTCCATTTGGTAAGATTGCAATTAAGGAAGAGTTCTCTCTCTCTCTCTCTCTCTCTCTCTCTCTCTCTGTCTCTCATATGTTTAAATACTAAACTTCTCCCCGCCCCCCACTGGTATTTTATTGCACTCTGTTTCTCATCCCTCTCTCACCATATCTGTCTCTTATATTACTACACCCTCTGCTCATAACCATAGGCTCCATCTCTCCCTCCCCCCTCTCATTTTTTCTCTCCCTCTCTCCCTCCCCCTCTCTCTTTCTCATTCTCTTTCTCTTTCTATTTCTTTCTCTCTCTCTCTCTCTCTCTCTCTCTCTCTCTCTCTCTCATTTTATTACACCCTGTTTCTGATTGTAGCCTCTGTCTCCTTCCCCCCTTTCTCTTATTTTACTTTACCCTATTTCTCATCCTCTCCCTCTCACCTCCCCTCTCTCTGTCTCTCCATCTCTCTTATTTTGATACACCCTCTGTTCCTAATCCTCACATCTCCTCTTCCTCGCTCTCTGCTCCCAATATCCTTCCCCCATCTCCTTTCAGCTCCTGTATCTCCCTTCCCTTCCTCTGAGTGAAATACGAATACATTCACAAACAAACAAAACAAAGGAGAGAATTCTACTCCACAAATATGAGAATGTGAGGTTAACCCAAAAGCCAGAGTCATATCTAGGGTAAACCCCATTAGAGTTACAGTTTAGAAAGAAAGAAATCAAGTAGGTAGAAGGGAAGGAAGACCTGCATGCAATGGACATAATGGAAAGGATATTTTTAAAAACGACACATATATTATAAAGAATCATATGACGGCAAATGTTGTTATATTTGCTCTTAAAATTTGGGCAATTCTTTATTTTAATTAATGAATTTTTTTATTTCTATGTTACATAACAGTTCCAGTGGGACCAGGCCCACTTTGACCGGGTCAGGAAGCAGCTGGACGATATCCTGGGCCCTAAGACGGAGGTCAGCCACCCAGCCCCGGCCCCGGCCGCAACGTCTTGGGCCAGCCGAGTCAAGAACCAGCAGGCCGATGGGAACAGGGCCACCCCCACGGGAGCCCCCAAGTCACCCCAAGAACCAGACGAAACTTGGATCCCCAAACAGAGTCTGCCCAAACAAACACAAGCCCAGAAACCTGCTGTGAGTAGAGAATCAAGACCAGGGCTGGTATTCAATTCAAGTACTTCAGTCACGGATCTAAGCATTTAACTTGTATCTTGGCTGGAGTAAAATACTCTGCCAAAATGTGTATTCAATACACAAAATAGTATTTACTTTTGACTATGATTCTGACTTAGGAAAATACTGATTACTGGTAAAATCTTAATCCATTGACTAGAAATAGCCTGGACGGTGGTTTAAGTGCCTGGTAAGCAGATTGCAGGTGCGATTCAAGTCCCATGCATGTATTATTTATTGCTTTTCCTTCTTGGTATCTACTTGTCTTGTTCTGAGTCTGGAATGCTTCTTTGTACCCCTCCTCCATCTGTTCCTCTATGCAGAAGTCAAAGAAGAAGTCAAGATCTCGGAGACAGAACCGCCCCAGGAGAGAGGTAGAGGAGGTCTCTGTGGGGGGAGAATCGACCGAGGAAGAGACAGAGACAGAGACCGATACAGACGACAGTCCGTCATCTGCCAGGAACACTCCAGAGCGGGGTATGTTTAAACCACAGTGGTGTATGTTTAAACCGTAGGGGGTTTGTTTAAACCATGGAGGGGTATGTTAAAACCACAACAGGTTATGTTTAAACTACAGAGCGGTATGTTTAAATTATACCAGTGTATTTTAAACCACAACAGGTATTTAAATGTCTGTTCTTTATTGTTTGATAGGTTGCACATGTAGCTCATATTCGAAAGCAAGCATAATAATCTTTTAAATGGTCTCTTCTTTTTAGTTTGAATGTCGCATATATACATATAATGTGGAGCAGTTGGTTAACTTCTCAGCTTGACTAAAATCAGTTCAAGTCAAATGCAGTCAACTTCCTGTGTTTGTACAGCGATTGACTGCAATTAGACGTCAGTTGATCTCAGAGGCTTGACTGTAACTTCTATATTGTCTTTATGATGACTAGGAACGGATATCTCTGGATTGGATTTCATCCCGGTTGTGTCTCCAACTTCAAAATTAAAAGTGAGTTCTTAATTTTTGTTACATATATGTATTTAGTCCTTTTGCGACAGAATTTTATTTATTTAGACTACTGTTTACGCAAATTTTTGGGTGTATAATCAGATACGTGCACTTAATATAATGCGTACGCTTAAAAAAGTAATGTCTAGTAATGATAGCACATCACCTTCCACAACCTTTACCATGCCATGCTACATGTAGCGCTATGAGATTGGTGCATATTACTTGAATGTCTAGTAATGAGCGCACATCACCTTCCGCAACCTTTACCATGCCAGGCTACATGTAGCGCTATGAGATTGGTGCATATTACTTGAATGTGAATAAACTGACAAGCAGCACTCACATAGTTAATGACCCTTTGTATATTCTCCTTCCTTCCTTGATAGCGTCGCCCCATCTTTGATGTCTTCGCTTTTATTTCTCTTTCTATGTACAACCTTCCTTCTAAGTGCTTTGTTCCTACTGATTTTTCAAAATTAATTTGAGTGCATAAGGACATGCTATCTAGCAACGTGCTGTAAACGCGCTACATGTATAAAAGAAGCAAGCATTATTATTATTATTATTATAATATCTCCTTCCTTTGCTATCTCTTCTCTTTTCCTCCTTCGTTATACTCTTTGTCCAGATTTTCCTTTGTCTCTGCTCCTCATTTCTCTCTTCTCTCTTTCCTATGCTTTCAACCTCTCTCATTCTGTGTTCTGTTACTTCCTTGTCCCCTCTCTTCTTCCCCTTCTCATTTTGCCCCTCTGTATCATTTCTTTGTCCTCTTTCTCTCCTATTCATCCTCTTTCATTTTCTTTATCTTTCCTTTCTTTTTGCCTGCTCTTACAGAAGTTATATCTTCAGTATTTTATTTTTCATTCAATGTGTCCTCTGCAATGTTTCTTCCCATTTCTACTTTACTTGTTGCCTTCTTACTGCCTATTCCCTCCTATTTTTTGCCTATTTTTCTCAATTTTTACCCCTCTTTCTCTTCCTTATCTCCTTCCTCTAGTCCTCTGCTAATTTATTTGTCTTCTTCCTCTACTCCCTTCTCTTTTTGTCTTGCCTGAACAAAGTTCGGCAGAGACCTAGTTATCACTTTTTCTGTTGGTCTGTTACAAAAATGTTAAATGAGGCTGTGTGCATCATTTTTCTCAAAGTTTTTGTTTGACTTGCTGTCATTTCTTTATTTCTACATCAATTATGATCACACTTGGTACAAATGATCCTTGGGTAATACCACATGTGTGTTGATGAGGATGATGAGGTCAAAGGTCATCTAGGCACAATTTTAAATATTTGTAAAACAACTTAGCATTGTTCATTGAGTACAGAATCAGGCGAGACTCTTGGTTCGCAAACCACCTTGTTTAGTTCTACTTCTTCTCCTTATGCTATCCTCTTTTCATTGTGGGAAATATATGTGTTCATACATTTTTTGTTTGTTTCATCCAAGGGCTTGTTTTTCTTCTTTTTCAGAAAAAGAAGACAACACAATTGGGCTTGGATGAAATTGAAGATTTTGGCTACAAGACACCAAATCGTAAGTGTGTTTTATGTCTTTGGTTAGGTACATAAAGATAATACGCAAGACGTGAACAGAGAGCAAGAGTGACTTGTCTGCTTGATGTATAAACTACAAGTGTCTTTATTCTGGAATACTTTCGATTATATATACAGGGTATACTATTTCCATCATTAGTCATCATTGGTACTGGTTGGTACAAGGAGATGTGGGGTGAGAGAAGTAAGGGAGTGACCAGTGGTAGGATGCTGTGGTCAAGTGAATACATAGATTGGAACGCAGGAATAAGAGGAGAACCAGGAGTTTGAGACAGAGCGATGTACAAAGTGAAAGTGTTACATGCAAGGCATGGTTGAAACTTAAAGGAGCATAACACAAAGATACACGAAATATGGATGTGCAATATATCTCATAGCAATCATGTACAGTTCATGTAGTTCAATACACTAGTGTGAAAGATTGTTACTATTTGTGTTGTGTTGCTTTTTCATGTTGTCACATGTGAGAACAGTTATTGCTGATAGAAAAAAAAACATGCTGGGGGGGAATAACTGTTTGCACACATTTACCATCCAATGGATTTGAGAAGGACGGTAAGTGACATTTTGGTTTGTTCATAACAATTCTCTTTATGGGATTAGTGACGAAAATGTCTTTTGTTGCTTTTGAATAATTGATTAAGGGCCAAAAAAAAAAGATATTTTATTGATAAAAGAATATTTCATTGCTAAAAAAATGGGAAATTATCTTTATTTTTGGAGAATTGAATTTTAGATGGTATTATAGGAGATTTTCATGCTTGAATTATTGTGCTTGCTGCCTTTTTCCCAATACTCTTTATTCTTTCTGATGTTTTTGTGTTACTGGAAATATCATGTTGTTTTACTTTAACCAGTTCAGTACTGAGCCAGGATATATGCGAGCTGGCTTCTTTCTGCTCAAATATTAATTAGCATGACTCCCATACAATCTGATGTTCAGACAATAGACAGCAGGCTATGAATAAACTTCAAATACCTTATAGGACACTGTTAAGCCTCAACCCTTTGGTTACTGCAGTTCCATGACAAATGTTGACATCCTAACTGGACCAGGGTTCACAAACTAGAAAAATCGAACAGAAGGTAAATGGGTTGTTTAACGTATGAATTTATTGAATTTTCGTTCATAGACCTTTCAATTTGTCTTCTCCGGCGTCATATTCAATTTGTTTGTGTTTACTTCTACTTATTCAGTGCCATCGCAACCTTATATTTTCTTGTTTTATATGTATATATTCTTCCTTGTTTGTGTAGACAAGCATAGCCCGCCCAAGCACAGCCAGCAAAGAAGCACCCTAACCCCCCCACGCCCACAGACCCCTGCCCCTGTGGCCCAGGTCCTAGTCCCCCCGCCCCCCAAGGTCTCGGAGATGACGCATCAATGGTTGGCTGGCTATGAGTTCAGGCTTGCCTGCGAGAAGTGCTTCGTCCAGACTCCTAACCAGTTTGGCACCTACGCATACAGGTGCGTATTATCTTGTCGTCTTGCCTGAACGAAGTTCGGCTGAGACCTAGTAATCACTTTTCGTGTGAGTATGTCAGTCTGTTACAAAAATGTTTAAGTTTTTGTTTTACCTGCTCTCATTTCTTTATTTCTGCATCAATTGTGCTCATACTTGATACAAATAAACCTTGGGTAATACCACCTCTGTGTTGCTAAGGATGATGAGGTCTAAAAGTCAAATTTGAAACTTGTTCTCAATTTTTGATTTTGACATCAATTATGTTTAAAGTTTGAACAAATGATCATTAGGTATTGTCACATATATGATACCTATAAAGGTTATATGAAAGGCCACCTTGGGTTCATAAGGTCATATTGCATGTTTTATTGATTGCGAAAATGGGCGAGACTTGTGGTACGCGACCCACCTTGTATTCATTGGTGCTATTGTCCTTGCCCATTCTCATGGCAAGGATAATCCCTTTGCTAATATTCGTAAGGACAATAGCACCATAACGCTTAGAAACATAGTATTAAGAGAGGTATATATGTGTATTATCAAGGAACGCAAGTAGACAGGCTTTGTCCAGTCACCCAACCAGTTTGCTACCTAAGCATATAAGTGCGTATTATGTTGTACTAGGTGTTATTTTTTTTTGTTGAAAAATGATTATAGATGAGTCACAACTCAAATCAAGCTGCAGTTATCACATCATAAAGTCAAAGGATGTCAATTTTTCATCATCTACTAGTCTTGTAATAATCTTATAAATAATTGATGAGATTTGTACTTTTAAAGGGAGTATACAGTACTGGGAAGACAAAAAGGCCTTCAAAAGGTGATCGTGAGCAGTCTTCTTGCTAATAGTTTTTAAATTAATGTATTGTCCGTTTTAGAAACTTGCTGAAAGTTATTTGCCCTCATATGATCCTCATTTGGAATAATTAGTGATTAAATCACAAATCCTCAATGTTCGGCCTGAACATTGTAAAATGGACAATACATGAATTTAAGACCATTGGCAAGAAGATTGCTCACGATCACCTTTTGAAGGCCTTTTTGTCTTCCCAGTACAGTATACTCCCTTTAAACAAATTTTAATCAAAAGTATGAGGTAGTTAATTCAGAACACAACAATGGTCATTCTGCATCGCACATGTCGACCTACAAATTCTTTTCTGCAAGAAGCATCATGCATTATTAATGAGCTGTGATGGTATCACCAAAAGTAAAAACCAATATTATAAAGCGCTTAGAGATGATACTATTTATATTTGGTGCTGTATTAAAGGGTATTTTGTGCTATGCAATACTACATTATTATATGTTAGAGTCAAGTTAATGTGCTGTTGTTCTGTTGTCACTTGGCGTCAAGACTGAACCGTGGCCCAGCTCACAAGCCTGTCTGCAAAGGCGTGATGTTGGTGTGTCTGCTTCATGTTCCACCCAAATATAATGGAGTCAAGGACGTCTACGGCCGTGTCCGCCCCCGCACCAAGCCAGACTTCAAGGGGAGATACAACCTGTGCCAGCAGTTTACTCAGGGCCTCCCATGCAAGGTCAGGCGGGTGGCCCCAACTGTGTGGGATTTCTTTTTATGCCTCCGCCACGAAGTGGCCGGAGGCATTATGTTTTCGGGTTGTCCGTCCGTCCGTCCCGAATCCGTTTAGGCAATATCTTGAGAACCGTTAACCAGATTTGCTTCAAAATTGGTACATGTATGCACTGCATGAAACTAATGAAGTGTGTAAAATTGGGGTCAAATCTGATAGAGGTCAAAGGTCAAAGGTCAATGAAATTTGTGAAAATTTGCCAAAAATTGACCTTTTTCACAATAAATCCAAATCCAAGAATGCAATTCTCATTAAACATGGTACAAAGATAGATCACTACTTGGGGATAGACTGGTGACATTTTTGGTAAAATTCCTGAAAGTTCAGAGGTCAAAGGTCAATGAACTTTGCCAAAATCGGCTAGAAATTGCCCCAAACTTTAAAATTTTCACAATAAATCCAAATCCAATGGTGCAATTCCAACCAAACATAGTGAAACGATGGATCACTCCTTGGGGGTAGACTGGTGATATTGTTGGTGAAATTGCTAGAAGGTCAGAGGTCAAAGGTCAATGATATTTTTCACAATAAGCCCAAGTCCAAATCCAATGGCGCAATTCTAACCAAACATGGTACGAGATGTATCACTTCATGGAGGTGGACTGGTGAAAGTTTGGGTAAAACTCCTGAGAGTTCAAAGGTCAATGAACTTTGCCAAAAATTAGCTAAAAATTGCCCCCAAAGTGATAATTTTCAAAATATATCCAAATCCAATGGAGCAATACCAACCAACCAACTGATGACATTTTTGGTGAAATTTCTCAAAGGTCAGGGATTAAAGGTTGATGAACTTTGCCAAAAATTGGCTAAAAATTGCCCCCAAGTAGATATATTTCACATTGAATCCAATACTAATGATGCAATTCAAACAAAACATAGTACAGAGATGTATCACTTCATTGAGGTAGACTTTGTTTGACGAAGTTTGGGTAAAATCCCTGAAAGATCAAAGGTCAATGAACTTCACCCAAAATTGGCTTATTTTAAACAAACTTGATACAAGGATGGATTTAAACAGACTGGTTAGATTGGAAGGCTAAGAAATAAGAGGTCAAAAGTCAATGAACATTGCCAAACTTGGCTAAACTTGGAAAAACAAAATGTGATATTTTCATTTCACATAGGAGCAATGGTGCATTTCCCACCAAACATACACATTTTCTGAGAATAGCAAAGAGGCGGAGGCATATTTATCGACTGCGTGGCAGTCGAATTGCTCTAGTTTAAAGGGATAGTCTACCCTGAAGTTAAGTTGGTTGTAATAAAAGCAAAAACATGAAAGAAACATGTCAGTGAAGGTTTGATGAAAATCTGTCAAAGGATAAGAAAGTTTAAAGTTTTGATTTTGTGAAGTCACATGCGAGCTGCTCTCCCATATGTTTTGTACTATACTATTTTCTCTAAAGGATATGCATCCTTTTCGCTGTGCATTTGATACATCATTAGAAACACATGTTTACACACATACCTCTCTGAAAAACATAACTTCATCAAAAACAGAAAAAGAGCAAGTTATGATATTATACAGCACACAACATATAGGAGAGCTGGTGTCGAGTCTCTCCATTACTAGAATGTTCATTTGAGTTTTCTTAGTTATAGTTATATCTTTGCTGCATTTGATTATCAAATTGCTATGACTGCCTTTGTACTGTTTGCTGATTGATGTATCCTCGACCTCCGGGATGAACAAAGATGTCAAAGAGATAAATATCAACTAAAATGAATAAATTGCCATTGTAGATCAGTGCGGAGAGCTGCTGGTTTCCTCACAGTGATGTGGAGATGGAGGTGTGGGAGGCAGACAGGAATGGGCAGTTCAATGGCAAGGAGTTGGTACAGTACCTCAACTACAAGCACCGCCTAGAAGTAGCCGAGATCATCCGCAACAAGCAAGCTCTCAACCAGGCCAAGGCTGCTGTCAACCACACAGGAGCTGTGCGGGGGACCCACCCCCAGAATGGAATGGGGGCAGGGACCACCACCACCACCACTACCGCCCCTCCTGGGGCGTATCCACATAATCCACCAAGTGTGGTCCGTGTTGCCCCTCCTACTGCAGCCCCCCCGTCCCCTGCTCCCGTCCTGGGCCTCATCCCAAACCCCGCTGCTGCTGCCGCCGGGAAAAAACACCCCCCCGTGCAAGCCGTCCTCCACGACAAGCTCACTAACCTGATCAAGAACTTGGGTGGCCAGTTCCTGTTCCTGTGCCGGCTGTGCTTCGGCGACGCCCCCCAGCAGGTCAGCGTCCAGAACCCCGTCAGCCCGGACAGGTGCACGGGGGAGAAGGCACATAAGTGGAACGGCCCCAACAGGTGCCTGGTCCACCGGCTGTCTCAGGGCGGCTACGACCGCTTCTGGAAGGTTCGCAAGCGCCCTAACGGCATCCCTCCAAAGGCCTTTCTCTGCTGGCACCGTAACAAGAACTACGGCTGCCCCATCGGCTCAAAGTGCCACTTCGCCCACAACGAGGTCAGTGTTTGTTTGTCTTTTCTTTCCATGAATTGATAGAGAGAGGGACACAAAAACACATCCCCACCAACTATTACATTATAGAAGACTTTAAACATTCTATTCACATAAATAGCATCCATGTTTGTTTGTATGTAATATTTATAGTGTAATGTACAATGATCAATACATAATTTGATACACAGAGTAGATCGTTATTCAATTTTGATAGTAACAAAAAAATGGCCGTCATTCTTTAACGGGGTCGTTGAGTGTCTATGGGCCTTACTTTAGCTAAGAGCACTCTTAAACTTAGACACACAGAATTATCAGGCACAGTAACAACATTAGAGATCCCCCCCTCCCCCTGGAATCAAACTGGCAGTCCTTAAAGACAGCTGGTGACATAATCATGAAAATCTGCCCATCTAAGCCTAGTTAGATGCTAAAGTGCATTCAGCTGCGTCAACTTTTTCTCAATCTTTCAACAGTTGGCCTTACTATTTTGTCTTCTATTGCAATCTGGAGGTTGATGATGAGGGAGGAGGATCGGGAAGATGCGTTGGTATGCCCTAAGAGTTTGGAAGATGGGTGAACTGATTAATAAACAGCAGAGGCGTAGATGCAGCGCGTGTTTGATATTTAATGCCAGTGGATTCATTTTACAATCTTCTCAACCCTTTACAGGTGGAAGTCTGCGTGTGGCTCTTTGAAGCCTACCAGCCTCTGGACAGGGAACTCCTGGTGCGCATCAACCACGAAATGATCTATGGACCTGCCACTCCTAGCGCCCAGCATACAACCACTAGGCCTGTCCAGCCTGCCATGGCTGCAGCTGCCACCCCTCCTCCCAAGCCCCCACCAAGACCTGTCTTTCAGTTCAAGATCAAGGTCTGCTCCGCCGCCCCTTCCTGGTGTTCAGTTCTCCAAAGTTTCTTAAAAGTTATGATAATGATACTATCCAGTTTTTATTTCGGGCTTAAAATGAAACAGTTTCATCTTCTTTTGTGGCATTGCTCTAAACTATAAAATTGTATTAACAGAGCAAATATTCATGTTTATACCTCCACCATGAAGTGGCCAGAGGCAATATTTATATTTGACATTTTTTTGCAGGCGGACTGTGAATTATTCGCAGAAACAATGTAAATATTAAGATGTCTTATATTTGACACCTCGTGCAGGTGGTCTGTGGAATGTGCTATACGAGAACAAAGCAACACTTCGAACGCAACCCGCGAAAGCCGACCCAATGCGCTGGTCCCAACAGCCACATGTGGGGCAAGGACTTGGTTTACTTCGCAGAATCGCCTGGCCCGGGGGGCTGGGTCAAGGTGGTACCACGACACCCACGCCTACGGCCGGAGGTAGAGCCTGTACTGTGTCGCAGGCAGGAACGCTGCCAGTACAAGGAGATCCACAGTAACCAGTGCATGTTTCCACACTGTGAGGTGGAGAGACTGCTATGGATCTATCAGGGCAAGGCAAAGGGTAAGGGAAAAGGAGAGGATGGAGAGAGAAAGGGAGAGAGAGAGTGTGATAGAAAGAGAGGGAGAGAGAGACAAAGAGAGAAGAGAGATGTATAGAGAGGTAGAAAGAGACATGGAGAGACAAAGAGAGACAGAGAAACTGATAGAGAAAGAGGAGAGAGACAAAAAGAGACAGAGATAGATAAAGAGGAGAGGAGGGAGACAAAGAAAGAAAGAGAAAGAGAGAGAGTGGAGAGAAAAAGAGTTTGGAAGGACGGGAGCTAATGTAATTATTGGGTTTGCAAGGAAAATCTTTCTATGCTTCTGCTTATTTTGAATAACAGCATGTGAAAAAAAGTCCTTGAAATTGATTGAGAGAAAGTTGATTCCTGTCAATATGACATCAATACATTTTACTGTTATTTTATATCTTGACCTTATTTTAAAAGATAGTGTGTGCTTTTTAGTTAGTGTTTAATGAGAGCAGATTTGAGATCAATGCTAATGTTCAAACCCTAGCATTTACGGCATGCCCATGATTTAATTGATTTAATTAATAAACAGGAGGAATTCAGTAATCCTCAAAAATTGTTGCCAGCATCCCTGTCAGATGTCTATAATAGGCTGCGTTTATGCTCAATTTGTGAAGGCAGAATGAGGGTTTTCAAACGCTCATTTACGGGGGCGCTGTTTATGCTCATGCATGGAGCTGATTGCATTTGATTGCAATCACTGTGCATTTGATCTCAGGCTCCACTGTAAATGCACCTATAGAGAAACTGTGGTATAATCAGAATTTGAATTTAAGCATGTCAACCTGAGAATATGTTTTCCCGTCAGTTAAAACCGTGGAGGAGGTGTACGCCATCCAGCAAGAGGCTCAGGGCAAAACTGTTCACCACCCTACCGCTGCTGGGGATGCTTCTGGTGCCATGGCAACGGCAGGAGGACTCCCTCGTGTGCCCCAGCCGATGGCGACCAGTCAGTTCCTGTGCTCATACTGCGACAAGTCCTTCCATACGAAGCGCAACTATGACCAGCACGTCGGCACGATGGAGCACAAGCTGAGAATTAAATCTGACACGGAGCGGACCTGGAAGTACAGGAGTCCTCCTCTCAATGTCACCAACGGCCAGTATAAGCTGTGCCAGAGGTAAGAGGGTGAGGGGGGGGGGGGGGGGGGTGGGGGGGAAGGGGAGAGGGGGGGGAGCGGACCTGGAAGTACAGGAGTCCTCCTCTCAATGTCACCAACGGCCAGTATAAGCTGTGCCAGAGGTAAGAGGGTAGGGGGGGTAGGGGGGTGGGGGGGGGGGGGGGAGAGGAGGGGGGGGGGGAGCGGACCTGGAAGTACAGGAGTCCTCCTCTCAATGTCACCAACGGCCAGTATAAGCTGTGCCAGAGGTAAGAGGGTAGGGGTGGGTAGGGGGGGTGGGGGGGGGGGGGGAGGGGAGGGGGGGGGGGAGTGGACCTGGAAGTACAGGAGTCCTCCTCTCAATGTCACCAACGGCCAGTATAAGCTGTGCCAGATGTAAGAGGGTAGGGGTGGGTAGGGGGGGTGGGGGGGGGGGGGAGGGGAGGGGGGGGGGGGGGGAGTGGACCTGGAAGTACAGGAGTCCTCCTCTCAATGTCACCAACGGCCAGTATAAGCTGTGCCAGAGGTAAGAGGGGGGGGGGTGGGGGGGGTGGGGGGGGGAGGGGAGAGGGGAGCTTGATAGCTTGATAGTGGAAGGGGAAGGGGAGAGGAGAGGTTGATGTATTCAAAAGACATGATAGGACGTTTTAATACTAGCTGCACTAGGGATAGGAACGCAGGTCATGCACTCATTAAGATTGGTCAAAATCTTCTTAAGAATGTCTCAGAATACCATGGAAAAAATATATTGGCGACATTTTATTTTTGGGAATGTAATATTTTTATCTCTGTGGATTTTCAGAATACAAACCCTGTTCTGCTCCCTCTTCCAGAAACCTGAAGAACATTTGCTTCTTCAGCATGCTCCTATAACATTCACCTCTTTCTCTTTTCTCTCCCAGCAACTTGAAGAACATGTTGTGACTACTCCCCGAGTTGTACAGGAGCGCAATGATTGCCCCTCTGGCGCACGGAGAGGAGGAGCTGGAGGAGTGGAAGGAGAGGCACGAGTATCGTCTCATGAAGATCGCTAAGGCCAAGGAACAAAAAGCTCTTCTCATTTGTGGACGTACTCCTGTCTGAGTACAACCGCTCATCTAATGCAGAGTATGAAGTGGTAAGGAGTGTAGATAGAGGAGAGGGGGTAGGGATGGAGAGAGAGAGAGAGAGAGAGTGAGATGGAGGGAGGGAGGGAAGGAGAGAGATGGAGGGATGGAGGGAGGAAAGAGAGACAGATGTAGGGAGGGAGGGAAGGAGAGATGGAGGGGTGGAGAGGAAGGGAAGGAGAAAGAGGGAGGGGACGGAGAAAGATGGAGGGAGGGATAGAAGGTGAAAGAGAGAAGGAAGGAGGGAAAGGTTAAGAGAGTAGGGAGCAGGAGGGAGGGAAGGAGAGAGAGGGAGATGGAGAGAGGGGTGAGGGAGGCATGGAAAGAGAGAGAGAGAGAGAGAAAGAGAGAAAGAGAGAAAGGGGTGTGACAAAGTAGAATCAGAGATAGCTAACAGACAGGAATCAGTGCAATTGAGAGAAGAAGGAGTGAGGGAGACAAAATAAAATTAGAATTAAGTAATTGCTGCATATTTGAGTAGAGTTGAAAAGCTCTGTGTCAATCCGTCCACAACTGTTTGTTCTGTATATGCAGATGGCTGAGGAGATTGCAGGCATCGGCACCAAGTGCGCCCAGAACCTCAAAGCTTTGCTGCCAGTGAAAGAGAGGAGCCACGGCCAAGAGCTGACCTATCAGTGGGACTTTGATGTGCACTCTGAAAGGGTACGGAGACAACAGCCACAGAGAAAGAGTTTGATTCACCTTAGTTCACCATTCAGTAACACCACCATGGCAACAGCCAGTTGTCTGGGCTGGTTGATTGCTGCCATGGAGACAAGAGCCATGGAGCGAGAGTTTCAATCATTCTCATTTATCATTGAGTAAAATCACCATGGCAACAGCCAGAGTTGTCAGGGCTGGTTGGTTGTTGCTATGGAGACAAGAGCCACGGAGTGAGAGTTTGAATCAATCTAGCTTATCATTGAGTAAAACCACCATGGCAACAGCCAGAGACTGTGTGTAAAACTGATTCCAAAATGAGTATAAAACTAGAGAGATTAAGGCATGCCATCATTGGCCTCACCTTGTGTTTGAAAACGCTGATTCCAAAGAGATGTAAATATGCCCTCATTGGCCTCACCTTGTGTTTGAAAACGCTGATTCTAGAGAGATGTAAACACGCCCTCATTGGCCTCACCTTGTGTTTGAAAACGCTGATTCTAGAGAGATGTAAACATGCCCTCATTGGCCTCACCTTGTGTTTAAAAACGCTGATTCTAGAGAGATGTAAACATGCCGTCATTGGCCTCACCTTGTGTTTGAAAACGCTGATTCCAAAGAGATGTAAACATGCCCTCATTGGCCTCACCTTGTGTTTAAAAACGCTGATTCTAGAGAGATGTAAACATGCCGTCATTGGCCTCACCTTGTGTTTGAAAATTCTGATTCTAAAGAGATGTAAACATGCCATTATTAGCCTCACCTTGTGTTTGAAAACGCTGATTCTAAAGAGATGTAAACATGCCATTATTAGCCTCACCTTGTGTTTGAAAACGCTGATTCTAGAGAGATGTAAACATGCCGTCATTGGCCTCACCTTGTGTTTGAAAATTCTGATTCTAAAGAGATGTAAACATGCCATTATTAGCCTCACCTTGTGTTTGAAAATTCTGATTCTAAAGAGATGTAAACATGCCATTATTAGCCTCACCTTGTGTTTGAAAATTCTGATTCTAAAGAGATGTAAACATGCCCTCATTGGCCTCACCTTGTGTTTGAAAACGCTGATTCTAAAGAGATGTAAACATGCCCTCATTGGCCTCACCTTGTGTTTGAAAACGCTGATTCTAGAGAGATGTAAACATGCCCTCATTGGTCTCACCTTGTGTTTGAAAACGCTGATTCTAAAGAGATGTAAATATGCCCTCATTGGCCTCACCTGTTTGAAAACGCTGATTCTAAAGAGATGTAAACATGCCCTCATTGGCCTCACCTTGTGTTTGAAAACGCTGATTCCAAAGAGATGTAAACATGCCCTCATTGGCCTCACCTTGTGTTTGAAAACGCTGATTCTAGAGAGATGTAAACATGCCCTCATTGGTCTCACCTTGTGTTTGAAAACGCTGATTCTAAAGAGATGTAAATATGCCCTCATTGGCCTCACCTTGTGTTTGAAAACGCTGATTCTAAAGAGATGTAAATATGCCCTCATTGGCCTCACCTTGTGTTTAAAAACGCTGATTCCAAAGAGATGTAAACATGCCCTCATTGGCCTCACCTTGTGTTTAAAAACGCTGATTCTAGAGAGATGTAAACATGCCCTCATTGGCCTCGCTTCGTTGCTTCCCCCCTCCAGAAGTCGCTGAGACGGGTGGGGTTGCTGTACGACGAGCACCGCTTCCACTTCCACCTCTCCCAGCCCAAGGACGAAGACCGCCCTCAGGTGTGCCCAGGCGGCCTCATCTCCGAGCTAGGCGGGACCACCTTCCACATCACCGTCAACTTCCACTCACGCATCCTGGGGCTCTTCCACCAGTGGGTGGTCTTCGATTTTGGTGAGTGTTTCAATTCAAGTCAATTCCATTTTTGTCTTTCAATTAAATATTATTAAATTTAGTGTTACAATTCAATCACTTAATTTGTTAAATTTGAATTGAATTGAATTGAATTGAATTTGATTCAATTCAATTTCATTGAATTTGATTCAACTCAAATTCAATTTCATTGAATTTGATTCAACTCAAATTCAATTTAATTTATGTTGATTTGATTCAATTCAATTTAATTTAGTTGAATTCAACTCAATTCAATTCAATTTAATTGAATTTGATTCAATTCAGTTCTTTTTTTTTACATTTTCAAAGTGACAGAACAGAATAAACCTGTGTGACGGAGCGGAACAGCATACTAAATATCATAGGATATTACATAAGAACAAAGGATAACAATATCATACATATATTAACATATTCATGTTTTGGGAAAAGATGGAGACCACAAAGTTTTACTAACTTGTTGGCTGTTGTCTCCCAGTTCGGTTATGTACGCATCAATATGGAAATTGCATAATTACAGTGGACGATCACAAAGCTGAAAATATAAATCTCTAATCCCATCATTTGTAAAACAGGTAGACGTATGTATTCTTCTCGGCACAACTTCTAACCGAATATATGTTTTTGACATAGGATAATGATTGTATCCGTTTTTGCAGGGAACAATAAACAGTTGAAAATATATTTTATTTGCATTACCTGTGCGTCTTTCAGGGGAGAAGCCTGTGCTGGTGAGGAAACTCTCCATCCACATTGGCTCATCCAGTGAGCTGGAGCGTGTTGCTAAGCAACAACAGCAGACACGAGAGATCATCAAGCTGTGGGACAGCGGGAACAGTCAGATCATCCCCTTTAGATCTCCTACCTGCAAGCCAGAACTGCACGAGTGGGAGAAGAAGTAGGTCGGGGAAGAGGGGGATGAAAGGGGGGGGGGGGGGGGTTGGGTGGGTTGGGGGGGGGGATGGGCAGGTGGTGGGGGATGGGGGTGGTTGGGGTGAAGGGGTTGGGCAGGTGGTGGGGGATGGGGGGTGGTTGGGGTGAAGGGGTTGGGCAGGTGGTGGGGGATGGGGGGTGGTTGGGGTGAAGGGGTTGGGCAGGTGGTGGGGGATGGGGGGTGGTTGGGGGTGAGGGGGTTGGGCAGGTGGTGGGGGATGGGGGTGGGTGGGGGAAGGGGGGGGGCAGGTGGTAGTAATAACTTAACAGGCAGCCCACCTTTGAAATATGGTCCTTTCAAGAGAACCAGACAAAAAAAACAAAAAGCTGAAGAGTGACAGTTTGGACAAGTTATCAATTGAATTGTTACCCTCCTTAGATTAGCAAAAATGTGTGTGTCTTAATTAATTTCCCCAATAAGGAATTTGAAGTTAGTCCATAGCTTATTGTCTGTTATTCATTGTCTGTGTTGCACATTACGTGGGAGTTGCGCTGCTAAGTATCTTAGTGGAGAAAAGCCAGCCTGCAAATACATTGGCGCAGGAAAGAACAGGTTACATGATATTGATTGAAATAAATTTAATCACCTTGAACGCAATGTAACTGAGGTGATAAGGTGACATGAACTTGAAAATAAAATCCAAATTTGAATTCTTTGAAATTGAATTGAATGTAGTTTGAAATTAATATGAATTGTATCACATTGATTGAAGTTATATGGGGGATGGGTGATTGGACTTGAGAGTGGATAGGCATGTAATGACGAATCAAATGGACTGAATTGTGCCTTGTGCAGACTGATTGCGGACTACAAGCAGCCTAGCACCCTCCCTGGGCTGGAGGATGCGCAGTCTGACAGGAAGCTGAACAAGGATACCTACAAGCACCACATGCACCGTATGCTGAACCTGGAAGAGCTTGAGTGCATGGAGAGACTCACCAAGTAAGCTGTCGCACCTAGTGACCACGATCGGACAAAAAGCAATCAGCCAATCAAACATCCATCAGTCACACATCGATCAGTCAATCAAACATTGATTAGTCCGTCAAACATTGATCAGTCAATCAAACATCAATTAGTCAGTCACACATCGATCAGTCAATCAAACATCAAACAGTCAGTCGAACATCGATTAGTCAATCAAACATCAAACAGTCAATCAAACATCGAGTAGTCAAGCAAACATCAATTAGTCAATCAAACATTAATCAGTCAATCAAACATTGATTAGTCCGTCAAACATTGATCAGTCAATCAAACATCAATTAGTCAGTCACACATCGATCAGTCAATCAAACATCAAACAGTCAGTCGAACATCGATTAGTCAATCAAACATCAACAGTCAATCAAACATCGAGTAGTCAATCAAACATCAATTAGTCAATCAAACATTAATCAGTCGATCAAACATCAATTAGTCCATCAAACATCGATTAGTTAATCAAACATGAATCAGTCAAACATTAATCAGTCAAACAAACATTGATCAATCAATGAAACATGTATTAGTCAATCAAACATTGATCAGTCAATCAAACATTGATCAGCCAATAAAACATTGATCAGCCAATCAAACATTGATCAGCCAATCAAACATTGATCAGTCAATCAAACATTGATCAGCCAATCAAACATTGATCAGCCAATCAAACATTGATCAGCCAATCAAACATTGATCAGCCAATCAAACATTCATCAGCCAATCAAACATTGATCAGCCAATCAAACATTGATCAGTCAATCAAACATTGAGTGGTCAATCAAACATTGATCAGTCAATCAAACATTGATCAGCCAATCAAACATTGATCAGCCAATCAAACATTGATCAGTCAAACATTGATCAGCCAATCAAACATTCATCAGTCAATCAAACATTCATCAGTCAATCAAACATTGATCAGCCAATCAAACATTAATCAGTCAATCAAACATTGATCAGTCAATGAAACATTGAGCGGTCAATCAAACATTGATCAGTCAATCAAACATTGATCAGTCAAACATTGATCAGCCAATCAAACATTAATCAGTCAATCAAACATTGATCAGTCAATGAAACATTGAACGGTCAATCAAACATTGATCAGTCAATCAAACATTCATCAGCCAATCAAACATTGATCAGTCAATCAAACATTGAGTGGTCAATCAAACATTGATCAGTCAATCAAACATTGATCAGCCAATCAAACATTCATCAGTCAATCAAACATTGATCAGTCAATCAAACATTGAGCGGTCCATCAAACATTGATCAGTCAATCAAACATTGAGCAGTCAATCAAACATTGAGCGGTCAATCAAACATCATTCAGCCAATCAAACATTGATCAGCCAATCAAACATTGAGCGGTCCATCAAACATTGATCAGCCAATCAAACATTGAGCGGTCAATCAAACATTGAGCAGTCAATCAAACATTGAGCAGTCAATCAAACATTGATCAGTCAATCAAATATCATTCAGCCAATCAAACATTGATCAGCCATTCAAACATCAATCAGTCGAACATTAATCAGCCAATCAAACATTGATCAGTCAATGAAACATTGAGCGGTCAATCAAACATTGATCAGTCAATGAAACATTGAGCGGTCAATCAAACATTGATCAGTCAATCAAACATTGATCAGCCAATCAAACATTGATCAGTCAATCAAACATTGATCAGTCAATCAAACATTAATCAGCCAATCAAACATTGATCAGTCAATCGAACATTAAGTGGTCAATCAAACATTGATCAGCCAATCAAACATTAATCAGTCGATCAAACATCAATTAGTCCATCAAACATCGATTAGTTAATCAAACATCAATCAGTCAAACATTAATCAGTCAAACAAACATTGATCAATCAATGAAACATGTATTAGTCAATCAAACATTGATCAGTCAAACATTGAGTGGTCAATGAAACATTGAGCAGTCAATCAAACATTGATCAGTCAATCAAACATTAATCAGCCAATCAAACATTGAGCGGTCAATCAAACATTGAGCAGTCAATCAAACATTGAGCAGTCAATCAAACATTGATCAGTCAATCAAACATTGAGCGGTCCATCAAACATTGATCAGTCAATGAAACATTGAGCGGTCAATCAAACATTGATCAGTCAATCAAACATTGAGCGGTCAATCAAACATTGATCAGTCAATCAAACATTGATCAGTCAATCAAACATTGATCAGCCAATCAAACATTGATCAGTCAATCAAACATTGATCAGTCAATGAAACATTGATCAATCAATAAAACATGTATTAGTCAATCAAACATTGATCAGTCAAACATTGAGTGGTCAATCAAACATTGATCAGCCAATCAAACATTAATCAGTCGATCAAACATCAATTAGTCCATCAAACATTGATTAGTTAATCAAACATCAATCAGTCAAACATTAATCAGTCAAACAAACATTGATCAATCAATGAAACATGTATTAGTCAATCAAACATTGATCAGTCAAACATTGAGTGGTCAATGAAACATTGAGCAGTCCATCAAACATTGAGCAGTCAATCAAACATCAAACAGTCAATCAAACATCGATTAGTCAATCAAACATCAATTAGTCAATCAAACATTAATCAGTCGATCAAATATCAATTAGTCTATCAAACATTGATCAGTCAAACATTAATCAGTCAAACAAACATTGATCAATCAATGAAACATGTATTAGTCAATCAAACATTGAGTGGTCAATCAAACATTGAGCAGTCCATCAAACATTGAGCACTCAATCAAACATTGATCAGTCAATCAAACATTAATCAGCCAATCAAACATTGATCAGTCAATGAAACATTGAGCGGTCAATCAAACATTGATCAGTCAATGAAACATTGAGCGGTCACTCAAACATAGGGAGGTCAATCAAACATTGAGCGGTCAATCAAACATTGATCAGTCAATGAAACATTGAGCGGTCAATCAAACATTGATCAGTCAATGAAACATTGAGCGATCACTCAAACATAGAGCGGTCAATCAAACATTGAGCGGTCAATCAAACATTGATCAGTCAGTCAAACATTGATCAGCCAATCAAACATTGATCAGTCAATCAAACATTGATCAGTCAATCAAACATTAATCAGCCAATCAAACATTGATCAGTCAATCAAACATTGAGTGGTCAATCAAACATTGATCAGCCAATCAAACATTAATCAGTCGATCAAACATCAATTAGTCCATCAAACATCGATTAGTTAATCAAACATCAATCAGTCAAACATTAATCAGTCAAACAAACATTGATCAATCAATGAAACATGTATTAGTCAATCAAACATTGATCAGTCAAACATTGAGTGGTCAATCAAACATTGATCAGTCAATCAAACATTGAGTGGTCAATCAAACATTGAGCAGTCCATCAAACATTGAGCAGTCAATCAAACATTGATCAGTCAATCAAACATCAAACAGTCAGTCAAACATTAATCAGTCAATCAAACATCAATTAGTCCATCAAACATCAATTAGGCAATCAAACATCAATCAGTCAAACATTAATCAGTCAAACAAACATTGATCAATCAATAAAACATGTATTAGTCAATCAAACATTGATCAGCCAATCAAACATTGATCAGCCAATCAAACATTGATCAGTCAATCAAACATCAAACAGTCAATCAAACATTAATCAGTCAATCAAACATTGATCAATCAATAAAACATGTATTAGTCAAACATTGATCAGCCAATCAAACATTGATCAGCCAATCAAACATTGATCAGTCAATCAAACATCAAACAGTCAATCAAACATTAATCAGTCAATCAAACATTGATCAATCAATAAAACATGTATTAGTCAATCAAACATTGATCAGCCAATCAAACATTGATCAGTCAATAAAACATTGATCAGTCAATGAAACATTGAGCGGTCAATCAAACATTGATCAGTCAATGAAACATTGAGCGGTCAATCAAACATTGATCAGTCAATCAAACATTCATCAGCCAATCAAACATTGATCAGTCAATCAAACATTGAGTGGTCAATCAAACATTGATCAGCCAATCAAACATTGATCAGTCAATCAAACATTGATCAGTCAATGAAACATTGATCAATCAATAAAACATGTATTAGTCAATCAAACATTGATCAGTCAATCAAACATTGATCAGCCAATCGAACATTGAGTGGTCAATCAAACATTGATCAGTCAATGAAACATTGAGCGGTCAATCAAACATTGATCAGTCAATCAAACATTGAGCGGTCAATCAAACATTGATCAGTCAATCAAACATTGAGCGGTCAATCAAACATTGATCAGTCAATCAAACATTGAGCGGTCAATCAAACATTGATCAGTCAATCAAACATTGAGCGGTCAATCAAACATTGATCAGTCAATCAAACATTGATCAGTCAATCAAACATTGAGCGGTCAATCAAACATTGATCAGCCAATCAAACATTGATCAGTCAATCAAACATTGATCAGTCAATCAAACATTGATCAGTCAATCAAACATTCATCAGCCAATCAAACATTGATCAGTCAATCAAACATTGAGTGGTCAATCAAACATTGATCAGTCAATCAAACATTCATCAGTCAATCAAACATTGATCAGCCAATCAAACATTCATCAGTCAATCAAACATTGATCAGTCAATCAAACATTGATCAGCCAATCAAACATTGATCAGTCAATCAAACATTGATCAGTCAATCAAACATTCATCAGCCAATCAAACATTGAGTGGTCAATCAAACATTGATCAGCCAATCAAACATCAATCAGTCAAACATTAATCAGCCAATCAAACATTGATCAGTCAATCAAACATTGAGTGGTCAATCAAACATTGATGAGCCAATCACACATCAATCAATCAATCATTCCTCAATCGGTCAATGAAACATTGATCAGTCGATCAAACATCAAACAGTCAGTCAATCAACACTAAATCAAACATTGTCTGTCAATCAAATAATTATCTGTCAATCAAATAATTATCTGTCAATCAAAAATTGATCAGCCAATCAAACTCCACTCAGTCAATCAAACACCAATAATACACAAATGGATGCTTAACTCTTATACACATCCTAATGTAGATTCAGCGTAAATTCCCTAATGAGGAAATAAGTACTGCATATGTAATTTTTTTTGGATAAAGGCTATGTGTGAGGAAGAGGACAAAACAACAAAAAAGTTCAGTTTATTTAAAATTTCAAATGGCTTTATACTCACCTCAATGACCTGTCCTCCTTTGACAGATTTGGTTTTGACCTTTGACTCCTAGGTATGCCTCAGCCACTGAGATGCTGCTGAGCGAAGAGGTGGAGCTGGCATACTCTGAGAAACGCATCCATTCGGACAATGGTGAGCTCTTCGGCCTGATTCGGCTGGAGGTCGCCCTCTTTGACGACTCAGAGACAGCGCAGATTGTCGACCAGCGCGTCTACCGAGTCCTCATCAAGTTTGATCAGGAGTGTGATGTTGCCTATGAAGCCCTGATCGTCAAGGTTTGTGAAGAGAGGTTGAATTCAATAAAAAAAAATCAAAATAAGATTTGGAAAAGATTTACAAAAAATCATACATTTGAGGAATCATTCCCGTTTTAGAATCTGTAACAGTCTTTGAATTAAAGGTAGACAAGCCATTCTCTGTATCTTGTATTTTCTTGATAAAGCATGCTACACTAGAGCAATGATTTTTCTTTGCAGTACTCGTGAAGTGCCTGTGATAGTGAGAGTTCAAGCTGTGTATTTCAATTTATTAAGTTTAAACTGTTTTTTATATCAAATTTATCGATGTAAGTGGTCGTGTGTAATTCTGCTGTGAGGTGAGAGATGTGAAATTAACCATTTGTGTGTGCAACAAACCAAGTATTAACAGTTTTGTGCCCACTTTTTAAAAAAATGTGCTTGTGGCACGTAAAGCGTTAATTACCCCTTACTCAAATCGATGCACAGAAAACCAGTACGAAGCACGGCTCGTACGATGTGATTCATGTCCAGCTGAGCGCTCAGTGTGTGCGGGACCAGAAGCTTCGGTCCTTCCTCCCTCAGCCCAGTCCTGATGGTCAGAAGGTGGACGTTAGATCCGTTCCCATTGTGGTCCAGTTCCAGCTTGACCGGCTGAGCTTCGTGTATCAGCACCACGCGGTGGACAACATCTCATGCATGACCACACTCTTCCCCCCATACCCACAGGAAGACAAGTGAGTGGGTGCTTCTGTTTGATTGGTTCATAGAGCTCCCTCACACCCGATGAGTGTCCTCCACTCTTACCTCATCCCTCTTTCCTTCCCCCTTTTCCCCTCTCCCCTCCTCCCCTCTCTCCTCCTCCCCTCCTTCTCTCCTCCCTTCCTTCTTTCCTCCCTCCTCCCTCCTCTTCCTTCCTCTAGTCTTTCGGAGGAGACTTTAAGGCGTCGGTCCCTTGTAAAAGATAGTCACACCATTTGCATGTTAAAGAACCTGCTTCTCTTTTCGTAAAGAGCAGAGAAGTTATCTCGGGGAAGTAGTTAAAATATTAATTTAATCTCTGATTTATAATCCTACTCAAATGTGGTAAATTTCCTAATGGAATGATAATAACTTTTTAGATGAACTGTTTGACACTTATATGACACTGAAGTGTTGATAGTGTCATTAATTTCACATCAATCAATCAATCCTCCTCCATTCTCCTCCTTCCTCCTCTCTTCCCTCGCCACTTTTACCTTCTCTCTTCAGTCCCCTCTCTTTTCCTTCCTCTTGCTATCTCCCATTCTATATCCCCATACCTCTTTCCCCCTCTCTCTTTCCCTTTCTCTCTTTCCCTTTCTCTCTTTCCTTCTCTTTTTCACTCTCTTTCCCTCTCTCTTTCCCTTTCTTTCTGTCTTTCCCTCTCACTTTCCCTCTATTTTTCCTTCTTGCTTTTGCCCTCTCTTTCCCCATCTTCCACTGAGACATGTGAGTGGATCAAATGAAGCATGGGGTCTCTAAACATTCTATGATCTATCCTCCCAGTCTTCACTCTTACCGTAGATCCAGCCTTCTTTATCTACCCTACACACCCCTTATGTGTCATCCTTTACTGATAATCTAATGAGAGCTCATGTTTTCTCAGGTTTGAGTATGTCTCGTGGCAAGAGATCGAGCATAAAGGAATCCGGATGAATCCTCGGCAGGAAAAGGCCGCCCGTTTCATCTCCTCTGCCGGTGGTCTCCATGGCAACAGCTCCTTCCGTGGCAAGGGCCCCGTCATCATCTTTGGTCCCTTTGGCACCGGGAAGACCTACACTATGGCCCACTCCGTTATCCGCACGCTGCTATGCAGGAACGACTCTCGCATCCTGATCTGCACAAGGTCGAACAGGTACGTGATAATCCTCCATGAATCTGTGGATTCACAATACAACGTGCCACCTATCGGTTGCAGGGGACTGGCACATTTCCAGCTTTGTGGGTCGACATCACAGCCTAGCACCACTAATACCCTTTCCTCATTGGGTTTTCTTAGCCCCGTACTATGCTTAGCCCCGTATTATTCTTAGCCCCGGGCTATTTTTTGAAGCTTTTCACACTGACATTTCGTAACCCTGTACTATTTCTTAAACCCGACTAAGGAAATCCATGCTGTTCCCACTCAAAATCGTTAGCCCAGGACTTTCTCGACAGCTTATCATTATTTATAAGTGTACGTCTTGCACATGTGCCCTTTACCACTCCGCATCAAGGTCACTCGCCTGTCGGGCATTATCTGATTGGTCACGGCGTCTCGGCCTTGTGAGCTGACACCGCATGTTCTTAGCCCCGTTCTATTTTTATGCCCCCGCCACGAAGTGGCCGGAGGCATTATGTTTTCGGGTTGTCCGTCCGTCCGTCAGTCCGTACGTCCGTCCGTCCCGAATCCGTTTAGGCAATATCTTGAGAACCGTTAACCAGATTTGCTTCAAACTTGGTACATGTGTGTATTGCATGAAACCAATGAAGTGTGTAAAATAGGGGTCAATTCTGATTGAGGTCAAAGGTCAAAGGTCAATGAACTTTGTGAAAAATTGCCCAAAATTGACCTTTTTCACAATAAAGCCAAATCCAAGGATCAAATTCTCATGAAACATGGTACAAAGATGGATCACTACTTGGGAATAAACTGGTGACATTTTTGATAAATATACTGAAAGTTCAGAGGTCAAAGGTCAATGAACTTTGCCAAAATTGGCTAAAAACTGCCCCAAGCTTTATATTTTTCATAATAAATCCAAATCCAAGGATGCATTTCTTATGAAACATATTACAAAGATAGATCACTACTTGGGAATAGACTGGTGACATTTATGATAAAATTCCTGAAAGTTTAGAGGTCAAAGGTCAATGAACTTCGCTAAAATTGGCTAAAAACTGCCCCAAACTTCATATTTTTCACCATAAAACTAAATCCAAAAATGCAATTCTCATGAAACGTGGAACTAAGATGGATCACTGCTTGGGAATAGACTGGTGACATTTTTTGGTGAAATTCCTGGAAGGCCAGAGGTCAAAGATCAATGAACTTTGCAACAATTTGCTAAAAATTGGCCCCAAATTGATATTTTTTCACAAAATGAACCCAAATCCAATGGTGCAATTCTAACCAAACATGGTACAGAGATGTATCACTTCATGGAAGTAGATTGATGGAAGTTTGGGTAAAATCCCTGAAAGGTCAAAGGTCAATGAACTTTGCCAAAAGTAGCTAAAAAAATTGCCGCCAAAGTAATATTTTTCAAAATAAATCTAGATCCAATCGTGCAATACCAACCAAACATGGTGCAAAGATGGATCACTAATTGGGGGTAGACTGATGATATTTCTGGTGAAAATTCTCAAAGGTCAGAGGTCAAAGGTCAATGAACTATGCCAAAATTGGCTAAAAATTGTGTCAAATTTAACATTTTTCACATTGAATGCAAAACTAATGGTTCAACTTGAACCAAACATGGTACAGAGATGTATCACTTTATGGAGGTAGACTGGTGAAAGTGTGGGTAAAATTTCTGAAAGGTCAAAGGTCAATTAACTTTACCCCCAGACTGGCTAATTTTAAACAAACTTGATACAAGGATGGCTTTAGACGGACTGATTAGATTGGAAGTCAAAGGTCAATGAACATTGCCAAACTTGGCCAAACATGGAAAAACAGATTATGATATTTTCATTTCACATACATGTAGGAATGAAATGGTTCATTGCCCAACAAACAGGTTTTCTGAAAATAAATGTAAATAGAGCTAGCCCACTTTGGTAAAAACCAATGAGAACAGAAAGTGGTCTAAGCTTAGCCCCGTACTATAGGTGGGGCTAAGGCCCCCCTTAGACCCACCTATAGTACGGGGCTAAGGAAATTTTTGCCAGTGTGAACAGCATATAAGCTGTATCCATGTAGGCAGATCAATGCCTACCTTCACATTATTTATCTGTCTCTGTAGGAAATGCACGAGCGGTACCATTTAGTTTCAATGCAACAGGAGACATACAATGACAATGCTCATAAGCAGCCAGTTATGATCAATATTCAGCCTTTGTTTATCAATAGTGTGACACGCACTCTACACATGCACAGTAGCTGTGTGTCCCCAAATAATCTTGTTTTAGGTTGTGAGTGTTGGTTTTAACATTTCGTAGCAAAGCAATTCATCCTCTTTTAGCCAATTTGCACATCATTTGGGTTTCCCCATCTGCCGATTACCACAAGATATACTCCATTAACCTGTTCTGTACTGAGCCTACATATATGCGGGCTAGCTTTTTTCCACTCAGATAATAAGCAGCATGACTCCTATACTATCTAAAATTTCTTTGTAAATTAGAATTGCCCCAGAAAGCCCTTTCACTAAGATTTAGCCAAATTGTCCCTATGGCGGACTCCTCATGAATATTAATGAGTCAGATGAAATGAGACTCTTTTCAGTATTTTTATGCCTCCGCCACGAAGTGGCCGGAGGCATTATGTTTTCGGGTTGTCCGTCCGTCCGTCCGTCCGTCCGTCCGTCCGTAAGTCCGTCCGTCCGTCCGTCCGTCCGTCCGTCCGTCCGTCCGTAAGTCCGTCCGTCCGTCCGTCCGTCCGTCCGTCCCGTCCGTCCCGAATCCGTTTTGGCAATATCTTGAGAACCGTTAAGCAGATTTGCTTCAAACTTGGTACATGTATGTATTGCATGAAACTAATGAAGTGTGTAAAATTGGGGTCAAATCTGATTGAGGTCAAAGGTCAAAGGTCAATGAATTTTGTCCAAAATTGACCTTTTTCACAATAAATCCAAATCCAAGGATGCAATTCTCATTAAACATGGTACAAAGATGGATCACTATTGGGGATAGACTGGTGACACTTTTGGTAAAATTCCTGAAAGGTCAGAGGTCAAAGGTCAATGAAATTTGTGAAAATTTGCCAAAAATTGACCTTTTTCACAATAAATCCAAATCCAAGGATGCAATTCTCATTTAACATGGTACAAAGATAGATTACTACTTGGGCATAGACTGGTGACATTTTTGATAAAATTCCAGAAAGTTCAGAGGTCAAAGGTCAATAAACTTTGCCAAAATTGGCTAGAAATTGCCCCAAACTTTAAATTTTTCACAATAAATCCAAATCCAATGGTGCTATTCCAACGAAACGTAGTGAAACGTTGGATTACTACTTGAAGTAGACTGGTGACATTGTTGGTGAAATTGCTGGAAGGTCAAAGGTCAATGAACTTTGCAAAAATTGATATTTTTCACAATAAACCCAAATCCAAATCCAATGGCGCAATTCTAACCAAACATGGTACAGAGATGTATCACTTCATGGAGGTAGACTGGTGAAAGTTTGGGTAAAACTCCTGAGAGTTCAAAGGTCAAAGGTCAATGAACTTTGCCAAAAATTAGGTAAACATTGCCCTCAAAGTGATAATTTTCAAAATATATTCAAATCCAATGGTGCAATAACAACCAAACATGGTGCAAAGATGGATCACTTTTGGGGGGTAGACTGATCACATTTTTGGTGAAATTTCTCAAAGGTCAGAGATCAAAGGTCAAAGAACTTTGCCAAAATTGGTTAAAAATTGCCCCCAAATAGATATTTTTCACATTGAAACCAATACTGATGATTCAATTCAAATTAAACATAGTACAGAGATGTATCAGGTCATGGAGGTAGACTGGTGAAGTATGGGTAAAATTCCTGAAAGGTCAAAGGTCAATGGACTTCACCCAAAATTGGCTAATTTTAAACAAACTTGATACAAGAATGGATTTAGACAGACTGGTCAGATTGGAAGTCAAAGAAGTAAGAGGTCAATAGTCATTGAACATTGCCAAACTTGGCTAAACTTGGAAAAACAATGTGATATTTTCATTTCACATAGGAGCAATGGTACATTGCCCACCAAACATACACATTTTCTGAGAATAGCAAAGAGGCGGAGGCATATTTATCGACTGCGTGGCAGTCGAATTGCTCTAGTTTTCCATGTTGTCGTGTCTTGACCCGTGAACTACAAATAGCTTGCATGGTTAAGTTGCTGCCCGGTAAGCAGTAGATTGCAGGTTCAAATCCCGTCTGGTTCCAAGATTTGAAATTACCCCAGAAAGCCGTTTCACTAAAATCTAGCCAAATTGTCCCTACGGCAGACTCCTCATGAATATTAATGAGTCAGCTTAAACGAGACTCTTTTCGGTATTTTTTTCCATGTTGTCGTGTCTTGACCCGTGAACGAGAAATAGCTTGCGTGGTTAAGTTGCTGCCCGGTAAGCAGTAGATTGCAGGTTCAAATCCCGTCTGGTTCCAAGACTTTTTGTCTGACTTCTTTTTTGTTCATTTACAGGATGGAGCTCGCTATCCTTACTACTGGGTGTATGCCTAAAATTTCTTTGTAAATCCTATACAACCTGTTCTTCAGACATTAGACGACAGGCTATGACTAAACTTGAAATCCCTCATAGGATACAATGAAGCCACAGCCCTTTGGTAACCTCCGCGTTCAGTGCGGCAGACCTGACTAAATACTTCTTTCCCTGTCCCGCGTCCGATGCTTCAGAGCCGACTGAATCCACCACTTGGCCCCTGGCGTATTTTCTTTCCCTCTCTTGTGTCTAGTGCGGCAGACCTGTACATCACGGACTACCTGGACCAGTTCTGCCGGGACAGACCTGATCTGGTGCGGATGGTGCGCATGTACGCTGTTCAGCGTCAGAGGGAGCTCATCAGTGATGTGGTGTTAAGGTACACTCTCCAGCACAAAGATGGCAGACTTCGCCACCCGTATGACAAAGAGCTGCAAGGTAATCTTCATCCTAACATGCAGCTCAATTTCCTGAAAAAGCCAATATTTTTGCCGTATTAGTATTTTTGGCAGATGACAGGGTCTGTTATCTTAAAAGCCACTCAATGGATTTGCTTCTTGTTCACTTTGTTCCTGTCTTAACATAGTGGGAAATTATTTCCAACAATCCTTATCTAATATGACCATTCTTAAACTCTGTATTCAGACACTTGTTAACAACAGGAATTTCAATTTATAAACATTTGATTTGAACTTTAACTGATGGGAATTAAAATCATTGAGAATCTTATTTAGTACAAGAAATGGTCACCAGTTGTGCGTAAAGTCATTTGTAGCTTAGTTTTGTTGCTCTTGGTTGCTCCTTGGTGGCTAATAGCAGAACGGACAGAGACAGGTTATAAATCAAATGTGTGCTGTTGAATTGCTCTAGCCCAGTCATGAAGTATTTAAGGGGAAATGTTCTGTGCGGGAGGTTCTCATTTAAATATTCGCTCAAACAGATTGGGCAGACTTTGCCAAGACTCAGACGGACATGCGCAACCGCACACCGAACATCGTGATCGCGACGCTGAGCACGGCTGTGCACCTGACGCGGACCACGAACCTGCGCGAGTACTTCACACACATCGTGGTGGATGAGGCGGGGCAGGTCCTTGAGACAGAGGCCATTATTCCTTTACAGTTGGCCACTAATGACACCTGCGTGGTGCTGGCTGGAGACCACAAACAGATCAGCCCCAAGGTGGGTTCCATATCACTTCTATTTTCATGAAAGGGAATGTCCATGTTGCATGTAGGTTTTCAATTATTGTAACTTACCATCAATGGTAACTACAATGGCAACAGGTGCATAATGAGAGCTCATTGGCTGTTGCCATGGTAGTTACCATTGATGGTAAGTTACAATAATTGAAAAGTTATATGCAACATGTGGCGATGTTGTTATATTAATTCTGATTATAGCTGAAAAATAAAAGCAAAGTGTTAGGGAAAGTTAGATGAAAATCCTTCAAAAGATTTGAGTTATGATTTTTTTACTTTTTTGCCTGGAGTCTAACAGTTGACTTCCACTCCCTTCAACTCACTTGACCCAGTGCCCGTGCAATCTGCAGATAAAGAGAAAGCGTTACAAAACTAATCAAAACTTAGTGCTGGTAGTCTCAAAATGAAATACTAAGTGTAATCTGAATTAAAGGGAAAGTACACCCTGGAGTTACGTTGGTTTCAGTAAAAGTAGAATTTTTTATGAAAGACGAAAAAAACAAAATAATGAAGGTTTTACAAAAATCCGCCAAAGGATGAGAAAGTTGCGATTTCTTAATGTTTTAATTTTGTGACCTCACATGGAAGATGCTCTCCCACAATCTTACATGTATATGCTGTATATCTCCATAAATTCCCATTTTTCTGGCTTTGGATAGAGGAATAAATTTTGTCCATAGAGGAATGTCTGTAAAAAAGGAAGGTACACTGGTGTACATCCTTTTAAGAAAACAGAAAAAAAATTAGTCCTCAACTTAGAGCAGAGTCCCTCGCAATCGATGTCACAAAATTAAGAATTTGAAAACTCATTACTCTTTTATCCTGAATATGATTATTTTGTCCTAGGTGCACTCCTCTCGAGCCCGCGCAGCTGACTTTCATGTCTCCCTTCTCAAGAGGCTCTTCACCTACAGCCGCAAGAACAAGGGCAAATTTGACCTTCTGCTGACCTACAACTATCGCAGCTGTCGAGAGATTCTTGACTTCTTGGCATCCTACTACTACCACGCACACTTGGAGGCCAGGGGGACGCACCCCAGGTATAGTCTCCATCTTTTTCTCCTTAACCTCTTCTTTTTCTCCGCAATTCAATCCAAGTTGATTCAATTTCTTCCCCCTCAAATTATATGTAGTGAATTGGGATGTCCAGCTGATTGAGTGATATAGTTAATCTAGCGCCCTCTCTTCATCCATAGGAACCCTATATTCTACCCACTCAATTCATGTGTAGAGAAATGGGAGGACCAGCTGATTGGTCGATGAAGTTGATCTAGCGCCCTCTCTGTTCATCCATAGGCATCCCATGTTCTACCCACTCAACTTCTGTGTGGTGAAGGGCGAGGACCGTCTGATCGGGACGTCATTCATCAACGACCAGGAGATGCTGGAGGTGGCCTTCCGGGTGGAAGACCTCTGCCGCAACTGGCCCCAGTCCTGGGGTCCGCTGGGTGAGGATGGGATCGCTGTGCTCACCCCCTACACCCTCCAGGTACGTTCAAAGGTCAAAGGTCATGGTTGATTTCAGACCCTACCATTTCAATACATAGGTTTAAGGTAAAAGGCTCCATCCCAGTCAGGATAAGCTTTGGATAGAAACTCAACAAAACGATATGATATTTACAACTTATGAAGTAGGATAAACAGTGTGAGCTTAGTCACAAGAATCTTTAAGTTACATACCATCAATTCTAATATCATAGACAGCTGTATAAAACCTTTGACATTGTAACAAGAGACAATGTCATATAAATGAATGCGCTTATTCTGGCTGTATTATTCCCAGCGTTTGCAAAGCAGACGTAAATCATGACTGTACTGGAGAGAGTGAAGATGGTTTCTATTAACCGTATATATGTCATTCCAAACTCCTGCATATGGCTTAAGATGTAATGTTACTTACTCTGGATATGTCCATGGCCCCGTTGCATAAAACTTTCCATTAATGGTAATAACTTCCATGGTAACATTCCTCATCAGCCAATCAAATTTCAGGTTTTTGTAGAAGTTGCCACTGGTAACAAAGTTGCCATCAATTTAAGTTTTATGCAACGGGGCCCATGTATCTATGTGGAATCTTCTTTGTTGTATCCCAGGGCCATGTGATTCGTGGAGAGCTGCGACGGAGAGGCCTTCCCAGGGTCACTGTGGACACGGTCCAGAACGTGCAAGGTGAGAAAACTGTTGCAGCAGCAATCTGAAGTCATACATAAGTCCTAATGAGTGAACAAGAAGACAAACTTGAAGAAACATGCATTTCAGTAGGGGCGGCCAAAAGAGAGAAAGAGATTGGTAAACCTGTGAGTGATATTGGAATAGGGAGCTCTTGATAATTTAGGTCAATAGTTCAAGCGGTATTATGGTAGGGTGACATACATAGTATTTATTAGTAGAACGGAGTGATTTGATTATGGAATTTTACACTGGAATGATGCACAAGTCTCATGTGTTCAAAAATGTGTGTTCTTCTCTGCAGGAAAACAGTTCCGTGCAGTAGTCATCAGTACAGTGAGGACGCGACAGACGGTCAACAAAGCCCAAATCACCGCCATCCCACAGGCCACTGGGAATCAGCATGAGAACGAGTTCTACTATGCCTTCCTGTCCGATGAGCGCCTCTTGACCACAGCATTCACCAGGGCAAAGTCGCTCATCTTTGTCGTCGGGGATCCCGTGGCCCTGTGCTCAGTCGGAGGCTGTCACATGACCTGGGTGCGGTACATCCAGGAGTGCGAGAAGAACCGCAGCATCATGCCGGCAGATACCACAGTGGAGATGATCCAGGAGGAGATTGCTGCAGTCACACAGAGGCTCCAGCCCACGGTTGCCCCCTTCAATGGGCGCAGAGCAGCTTCTACTGGGCACCAGGCGCGGGCAAGCCCCTCCCCTGCAGCTAGGGCAGGAGGAACAGCCTCCGCTGCCTCGGGCGTGGAGACCGGCTTCTGGAGCAGGTCTGCCAGGGCGGCCCGGCCAGGAGCAGCCTATGAAGGGCGTGTGTCCTATCAAAGGCTGAATAGTGATGAGTTCCCTGAACTACCCGAGGTAGCTCCCGCACAGGTCCACATCCCAAGCAATCTAAGTGATTCGGATGAAGAAGATGAGTTTGAGGATGCAGTGACTGACATCCAGGTTGATGATCTCCTGGAAGAGCTCCGTCACCAAGTCAAGATGGATTTCCAGGAGGAAATGGATGGAAGAGAGGAATCCAGCGAGTCAGACTCAATCGATTCAGAACCAGAGACTGCCCCAGAAGCCACTCCTCCACGCAAGGTCTTGCAGAGAGGTCAACGGCTCCCATCTCGCCAAGCTCCACACACACAACAGCCTGCGCCTACATTGCACGTGGAGGATGCTGTTTCAACCGCTGTCCAGTCACAAGGGGCAGAAGCGAGAGAGAAACTCCCTGACCCACTCCCTGAGCAATTGCCAAAGCCTGCACCCAAGGTTGCAGGTGCCACTCCATCAGCACCAGAGATTAACATCACTCAGCAGAGCAAAGTGCCACAATTCCGTATGGTGGAGCGAGGTGGGGCAATTCGCCTCCTTCCAATAAGTATGCCTCACAGGAGTTTGAGTCAGGTGGAAAACTATGATTCTGATGAGGATGAGGCATATGACACACAAGCAGAGCAGACAGAGGATGACTTCCTTGAAAAGACTTTCATGGAGCCTGAGAAGTTCAGAGTGTGCACTTTCAGGTATGACATGAAAGGTGCCACATACGCAATACCCCACGAGCGGACTGCCACAGAAGTTGTCTCCATTACAAGCAAGAAACGGAGAGGACAAGCTTTGGACAATGACGAGGTTGTTGTGGAGATTCTTGACCATCCGGAGGCACCAGAAAGAGTGGAGGGAGTAGAAGAACTTGTAAGAGAGGAAGAGGAACAGAAGATCTATGGAAAAGTGGTCCATATCTTGAAGAGAGATTCTGACCCATATCTGCGTAAACTTGTGTGTACTCTGGATCCGTTCAGTGACAATTTGATGGTACCTGTCGACCGAACATTCCCCAAGCTGTACATCACAAAGTCAGAAGACAAAGCCGAGGAGGAGAGGGACAAGAACGTCGCCAAAATCACGCTACACACCATCTCGCGAGCAGCCGCAAAAACTCAAGGCAAGTTTACGCCAGATCGAGATGTCTACGTCACCAATAAAGAAAGGCCACACAAACTCTTTGTTGTGCGCTTCTGGACTTGGTACCCAAAGACTCCCTATCCCATGGGAGTTGTCATTGAAGAGTTGAAGCCAGGCACAAACCCTAGACAAGGCCTGCACATTCTGAAGCTCATCCACAATGTGAAAGATAAGTTCAAGGTCTCTGTCGATCAGTACCTCCAGGCATGTTTCCCACCAGGGTGGTCCATCCCACAGACCGAGATTGATCGGAGACAAGACTTCCGAGGAGAGAGGATCTTCACCATTGATCCTCCAGACTCGGAGGACTTGGACGATGCTCTGAGCATCGAAGCATTGCCAGGCCATCTCTACAAAGTGGGAATCCACATTGCTGATGTGTCCTACTTCATTCCCAAAGGCAGCGACTTGGATGAAGAGGCTCGTGTCCGAGCGACTTCCTTCTATCCGTCTTTCTATGAGAAGCCTGTCCACATGCTCCCCAAGAAGCTGAGCACCGACCTCTGCAGTCTGCTGCCCAACAAGGACAGACTAGCGCTATCCTTGACTGTGGTTCTGAACGGTCAAGGTCAGCTAGCTGGTCATCCAAATGTCTTTCGCACAGTTGTCCGATCGTGTCAGAAATTGGCCTACAAGCAGGCAGAAGCAATGATTCATGGTGAGACCCCACAAGGTCTTGAGGATCTGGTGAAGCCCATTCAGATGTTGCATCAACTGGCCAGGAATAAACGAGCAACAAGGCTGGGCGATAAAAAGTTTGTCTTCCATGCAGAGGATGATGATGGTGATGTGCAAAACCCTCTGGCACATAGCCTGGTTGAAGAGATGATGATCCTTGCAAATGACATCATAGCAGATCATCTCCTGGTGCGGTGTAGTGACTGCACTCCTTTGAGGAGGCAACTGGCCCCACCTGCTGACAAGGTGGATGAGTGGAAGGAAACTCACAAGAGCAGCATTCGCAACAGTATCCTGCTGAAGGCCTCTCTGAATCACAACGAGGAGCACGACATCGAGGATGAAGAGGAAGATCAAACCCTGACCTTGACAAAGGCTGTGTGGGAGGAAGTTGTGCAGTCTTCGTCCTCCCTTGTCAGCAGTGAGAAGGCCTTTGAGAAGTTGTCCAACCTCATCTGCATTGATCAGAACCATCCTCAACAAGCTGTGGCGTTGTCGCAGTTCCATCGCATCATGGAGCGGTCAGAGTATGTGAACTCTGGAGACCACCCAAAGCCGGAGGATAGGTCTCATTTCTCCCTGAAGCTCAAGGCCTATGTCCACTTCACATCGCCCATCCGCAGGTTCATTGACCTTGTTGTCCATCGATTGCTCATTGCAAGTCTGGAAGGTTTAGATTGTCCGTATGAAGCGCGAGAGCTGACCAATATCACCCACAACTGCTCCAGCAGAGCAGTCCATTGCCAGCGCTTCTCAAAGGAGTCCAGATCACTTCAGTTGGCCTTAAAACTCCAGGAAGCTCCTCTTCAGCTCTTGACATTTGTTGAAAACTTCTCTGACAAGGGACTGAAACTGCTGTTTCCACACAGGTCGTACATTCTTCCGTCGCAGTGTAACCTTCAGTTCAACATTCTCAAGCCGTCCAGCAGGCCAGAGACATGTGCTGCGTCAGAGTCGGTCGATCTCTCATGGAAGAGCAGAATCTATGACATCCAACAGGATGGTAAACAGCGGCATGGCCACAGGAAGGAAGCCATTCAGCTGGACACCGAGAGCCATGTCGTCCATGTTCCTGAGGACAATTGGGAAGACATCCAGAATAGTGTGAAGCTGGGCAACCCAAACGAGGTCAAGAGAGCCGTTGAGGCGACCAGACAGGCAGGGGGTCAAGAACTGAATCGGTTGAGTGACCCAATGCAGCAGTTCAGTGAGCAGTCATCGGTGGAAGTCACCTGCGAGTATGTGGACATGACAGAGAAGCAGCAGTACTTCATTGAATTCTGCCGCTCCTTCCGGCGAGGTGATGTCCTCAAAGTCCAGGTTCACGCACGGCTCTTCAAAGGCGTGCTCCATCCTCACATCCAGCTCTTCAACATGACACCACAGCTAGATCTGTGTGCCGAGCACCGTGCCAACCCTGTCCTCTGCTTCTCCGACGTGGCCACCAAGATCCCCGGCCGGGAGCGTTCCATCGCAGCCTACAAGAAGACCTGGCTGCCCATCCTGTCCATGGTCAGTGCCTGTAGCGCGGTGGTCAACGATGACACTGTGACCATTCATCATGTGGATATCACCTGGCAGAAGCGGGATGGGGGTGTGTACGAGGGCTACTTCAACATTCCGATGCCATTCGTAGAACAACGCTTCATCCGGTTCTTCGCGCTGCGGGAGGAGAAAAATCGCCGGCCAGAAGAGGACCGGGACGACAACATCCAGCTGGACTTTGTCTGTGTCCGCTACCGGAACCTGCCGGTCAGCGGCCGGAAGTTGCTCAAGATGCGCGACCTGGATAACCGGTCCAAGCATGAAGAGACCATCGGCCCATACAACCGCAACGCTTGGGCTGAGCAGTGCTTCGTTGGGCATGGCCACACCACCAACGTCCAAGTAGACTCTAAGGCCAACTTGCTGACCGTGACCCTGCAGCTCCACACTATGTCCATCCCCTTCCCGGAGGACATGCTTCTGTATCAGCAGGAGGGCAAACAGAGGTCTTGCACCATCGAACTCATCCCCAAACCCATGCCTGATAGGTGAGCCTGACACACAACCCTTCTTCTGTTGAAAGTGCCCATAAAATTGCAGCATTACTGGTACTCTTTGCTTATAACTATCCACCACATGGCCTAGAATGAGTGGGAACAACACAAAATGTAGCGGTAGAAATCAAGCTAGATCCTTAGATAGAGTACACAAGCAATGCAGATGTGCCATTGTAGGAATTGTTGTTGGATGGCACACCATCTTATCAGTACTCCATTTGATCTAATGATATACAATGAGTCCTGGGCCCTGTTGCACAAAACTTTCCATGGATAGTAGCATTGCCACCAATGACAACTTCTATGGAAACCTTGCATATGATGATTGGCTGTGGAGCAATGTTACCATAGTAGTCACCATTGATGACAGAGTTGCAATTTAAAGTAAGTTTTATGCAATTTAATCTAATTTAATTCGGTTTTAACAAAAGGAGACACAAGAAAGAAACATTTGTATCGGTTTGATGAAAATCCATCAAACAATAAGAAAGTTATGATATTTTAAAGTTTTGATTTTGTGACATCAAGTGCGAGGTGCTCTTCCATATGTTGTGTACAACTTTTTTCGAAAATGTGTATTTTCTCAAAAAGATATGCATCATTTTACCTGTACAAACAAAAATCATTTTTTTGAATTGTTCTTACACAACATATGGGAGAGCACCTTGCACGTGACATCACAAAATTGAAATTTCAAAATCTCATAACTTTCTTGTCTTTTGACAGATTTTCGTCAAACCTTCACAAATCTGTTCCTTTCATGTTTCTGCTTTTATTAAAACTATTCAGAGTGAACTATCACTTTAATGTGTAATAACAGGGGCTCAAATGCCACCCGAGTATTTTATTGTTGGATAACTCGTCCTTCATTCCTAGGCGTTTGGAGGAGGCTGTTCGGCAGCTGCCCCACTCCACCCCGCTCATCCGCAACATCTGTCTGCACAAGCCATGCAAGCCTGACGACAGTGTCTTCAGCACCAGTAAGTTCAACGGCAATCTACCTGGAAACAGATGTTTACATGGAAATTCTCCTGACTGTATTCAAGAACTTATTTGTATAAATCACCAAGGGTCCTTCATTCTAATTCAAAGAATCTTTTAGCTCAGTGCTATGTTAAAACCAAGACATACAGTCAGAGGTCTATCCAGTTTGACACACCTATGCTGTGGAATAAACTTACTGACTTTATTCGACAATCCAATACTGAGGATCAATTTCGCACCAATGTGAAGTCACTTAAGAATGGACTTTTATTATTATTCATTCAACTATTGTGCAACTACTAGCAAACATACACTATAATAAAATAAATACAATAAATTTAATTAACAGTATCAAAAGAAATATTTATGACTTGATACAATTGTCTTGTATACAGCACTTCATTGTGCCCCTATCGGATTTTAAGCTTTACCTAATTCAGTAAAGTTGGACCCTGATTTTTTATTTATGAGTGGTATCTAATGGAATTGGATGATTTGTATTGTGTTTATTTCCATGTTGAATTACATTGTTATGTTGTTTATGATAAAACAAAAACAAACAAACAGATGAGATAAGCAAGGCAGCCTTGACTGAGGGTGCCAAGAAACGGGATCTGAAGGTGGCAGGGACCACGTTGCAACCTCTGAACAAGCCCCAGGAAGACGCCGTCCGTACGGCCTTGAAGAACAACTTCACCCTCATCCAGGGACCCCCTGGTAAGAGCATGGCGAGGGGAGAGGGATGATAGAAAGAGAAAGGAGAAGGAGATAGTGAAGAAGAGGGGAAAGAGAAAATGAGGATTATGTGTCAAGAGACCAAATGAAAGTATGGTGATGAAGAGGGGATAGGAGGGTTGATAGAAAAAAAAGGAGAAGGAGAGAAAGAAGAGGCAAAAGGGTATGCAAGGATTATATGTAAGGAGACCAGATGAAAGTATGGTGATGAAGAGGGGAGAGGGGAAAGGAGCTATAATAGAATGTGAAATGAGAAGGAGGGAGTGGGGAAGAGGAATTGGTTAGTATCATTGTTCCTTTTTTTTTAGTCACAATTTTTTAATCTGGCTCAGGGAAGATTGATATTATTCTTCACCTTTGCAGGGACTGGGAAGACTGTGACTGGAGCGTACCTAGCGTACTTCTTCACCCAGATCAACCAGCGCATTCCAGCCATGGGCAAGGGCAAACCACAAGTCCTGTACTGTGGCCCGTCCAACAAAGCAGTGGATGTCATCGCCAGTAAGTCAACCCCCCCCCCCCCCCTCACCCCTGTCCCACAACTGTTCTTAAAGGGATAGTTCACCCTGAAATTATTTTGGTTTCTGTAAAAGGAGACACATGAAAGAAACGTATTAGTGAAGATTTGACAAAAATTGGTCAAAGGGAATGAAAGGTTTTTGATTTTAAAATTTTGATTGTGAGACTTCACGTGTGAGGTGCTCTCCCATATGTTGTGTACTATTTTTTGGGAAAATGTTCATTTTCTCAAAAGGATATTTCCAATTTCACCTGTGCATTTGATACATCAATGAAAAGAATGTATTCCTTCATCTAAGAACATGAAATATGCAATTTATGAAAAAAGTGGTACACAACATATGGGAGAGCACTTCGCACGCGACGTCACAAAATCAAAACTTAAAAATCAAATAAATTCCTTCACTTGAAAAATAATTTCAGGGAGAACTATCCCTTTGAGGACAGGTATACCATTTGCAAATGTCATGAAACTCAGCAGACATCAGCAGTATACATGTACCCTAACAATAACATACAGTTAGGCCTGAGATCAACGTCACAGCTGATTGCAATCATTTGCAGTCAGACTGCAGTAAATGTATGGGGCTGATTGCATTTGATTACAATCAGCTGTGACGTTGATCTCAGGCCGTACTGTATATGAAATCTCAGTTATAGCTACACAATCATTTTCAGGGAAAGTAAAAAGCCATTCTTGTTTATGTTTGAACTGCAGCAAGCATTATCTACATTCATAATCGTATTGTCCCTGTCAGTGCACGATGCGGGCACTGCCCCATTGAACCCATACAACAACTGGAGTGGACCGTTGCGCACAGCACACAGCGGTCTCCAGTCCCTAGGCTATAATTGTGTTTAGGACGACCCACCCAAAACCTCAAAATCTAGTTTACGTGCATTATTTGAATTCTACACTACTTATCAGTTTCAAATTATGACTATACAGCTTGCTAAGACTTCTCTAAATGTTTTGCCAATGTTTCGATGGTTTTGTGGTGATCTGAAAAAGGGACGGGCTGTCTTTAATGGAATGTCCAATTATGTATGTATGTATGTCCGCGTTCAGCTTACCTGCAGAAGTTTGATGTGTCCATCGTGCGGGTCTACAGCGAGGTCATTGAGGACAAGATGTTCCCTGTACCAGGCTTGGCTGGCGGTCAGACCAAGTGGAAGCGGTCAAACGAGGCCTCCGTTGACCAGCGCCTCACCGACATCTCGCTGCACAATCTGATCCGAAGACCAGGGGCGCGCTATGCCCAAGACATCCACGCCAAGGAGCTACACTTCCAGAATGTGACCTCGGTGTCACAGGCAGAGGTCAAAGATTACAAGAGGCTGATCAAGATGGCAGAGGTACGCTTCTGGGCTTCTACCACTCTAAGCATTACAGAGAAAGAGAGGGAGGGGGGGAAATGGGATGGGGAGGGAGGGAGGAGGGAGGGTGAAAGAGAAAGAAAGAAAGGGAGGGAGGGAGAAAGAAAGAAAGAAAGAAAGAAAGAAAGAAAGAAAGAAAGAAAGAAAAAGGAAGGGAGGGAGAAAGAAAGAAAGAAAGAGAGAGGAAGAGAGATAGAAAGAAAGAGGAAGAGAGATAGAAAGAAAGAGGAGGGGAGACTGATGGAGACAGAGAAAGAAAGAATCAACCTGTCTATACATGTATAGGTCTATCCACCATATTTCTTGCTCTGCTTGTGTGTGTATCTTTATATCCATCTTGTTTAGTCCACTATGTCTCTGTCTGAACTGTCATTTATTCCTCTGCCTCTATATCATGATCTATAGTACCTATATATAAATCTCTCTATCTCTATTCCTACCCACAATTGACATCCATCTATCTACATTTATATCTCTGCCTGAATAACTGTCCATGCATCTGTTTATTCATTTATCCCTCTGCCTATATATCATGATTTATATCCCTTCTATGAATATTCATGAGTATTCTGGGAACGTGATTGGTCAATTGATGATCGCAGACTACAAAATAATTTGACTATATCTGCCTCAGCTCCGGATATTTTTCACTATTTTTTCATGGGGAGGACTGCGCATGCTCTATTTACCATTTTCTTCCTTGGCACTACTGCGCATGCTCTCTACCTGAGCGGGCGTAAATTAGTGCGCGCATGAATGCAGTGCGCGGTGTGTTGCGCATATACCTGGGATGAACCGATATCGAGACAGAGAAAAAAAAAGGCAACATACAACCACATGGTGTTACCGAAAGTTTTACTATTTTCTAAATAGTATTTATTAGTTATTGTTTTACAAAAGGGATATAAAACAAATATACCAAGCATTGAGTTCGAAAGTATAGTGAAAATTATCCATCTTCGGAGGGATAGGTAAAAGTTACTATTTTTTCCTCGGGGGCTTCGCCCCTCGGAAAAAATAGTTCTATGCCACTCCCTCCTCAGATAGATAATTTCCACTATACAATCTCACAGCTTGGTATATTTGTATACTATATATCTGTATATATTACCTATGTATAAATCTCTTTATCTATATGCCTACCCACAATAAACTTCTACCTATCTACCCATCTACCGTCTACCATCTACATGTATCTGTATCTCCATGTATCAGTCTGTCCTTCCATCTATTGATTCATTGCTCTGTTCCTCTGCCTGTCTCTCTGCAGGAAAATGAGCTAAAGAGGCATGCCATTGTTCTATGCACATGTAACACGGCAGGCGGGAAACGCATCCGTGAGTTCACAAACATCATCCAGTGCATTGTGGATGAAGCAGGGATGTGCAACGAGCCAGAGACGCTCGTACCCCTCACTAACACCCTCCCTCATCAGATCGTGCTGATTGGAGATCACAAGCAGCTCAGGTAGGGTGGATGGTGGTGGTGGTGGTGGTGATGGTGGTGGTGGTGGTGGTGGTGGTGATGGTGGTGGTGGCGGGGTAATGATGATGATGGTTGTGGCGGTGGTTGTGATGATGGTGGTGGTGTTTGTGGTGGTGGTGGCTCTGAGGATGATGTTGGAGGGGCAGGGCATGATGGTGTTAGTGATGATGGTAGTGATGGTGGTGGTGGTGGTGGCTGTGAGGATGGTTATACTGGTGGAGGGGTGAGGTATGATGGTGTTAGCAAAGACAGTAGTGGATGATATTGGTGATAATTTTAATGGTGGGGGAGGCTGGTATTTGTTGTTTGTGGTCACTGTCATGGTAATGGTACTTAAAAAGAACTTGTAACAATAGAAATAATGAAGGAGGAAATCTAAACTGATCTATGCATTATCATTCATATTTCTCCATAATGATACATGCTTGAATCCATGTCATAGAAAGATCCACCTTTCTCCTCCCAGACCCATTATCACAGAGCCCAATGCTCGAGATCTGATGATGTGGAAATCCCTTCTGGAGAAGTACAAGCACAAGGCCAAGATGCTGACCATCCAGTACAGAATGGTAAGCCTACTGCTCCCTTCAGGCTCCTATAGCAAGCAGCTAATGAGCTACTTACGCCATTGTTAAAGGGATAGTTCACCCTGAAACTATTTTGGTTTCAATAAAAGGAGACACATGAAAGAAACATCAGTGAAGGTTTGAAAAAATTGGTCAAAGGAAAGCAAAGTTATTTGATTATAAAGTGTTGATTTTGTTACGTCACACATGTGAGATGTTCTCCCATATGTTGTGTACTGCTTTTTCCATAAATTGCTTTTTTTATGTTCTTTGAGGAAGGAATACATTCTTTTCATAGCAATATGTGTGTAAAAACATGTGTCTAACAATATATCAAATGCACAGATAAAAATGGTAAATAGTCTTTTGAGAAAATATGGGAGAGCACCTCGCACTTGACGTCACAAAATCAAAACTTTAAAATCAAATAACTTTCTTTTCCTTGGACCAATTTTTGTCAAACCTTCACTGATATGTTTCTTTCATTTCATTTTTATTTTAAATCTATTCTTGAATGAATCATCATTTAGCATGATACCATCTGAAAATATATTGAAATATGTAACATGCATTCATGAATAAATCTTCATTTAGCATGATACCATCTTAATATACATTGGAATATTTGAAATATATTCTTTAATAAATCATTATTTAGCACGATGCCATCTGAAAATGTATTGAAATATTTTCAATATATTCTTGAATAAATCGTCATTTAGCACGAAGCCATCTGTGAATTCCCGTCCGAAACGTTCTACGAGGGCCGCCTGCAGACAGACCGTTCGGTCCACATGCGCAGCCCAGATCCGTTGAGGGCGCTGTGGCCAAACCATGGACAGACACCAACCGTCTTCTGTCACGTCTACGGCAAGGAGGAAACTCTGACGGTCAAATCGGATGAGGGCAATGAGATGTCGAAGGGAAACATGGCTGAAATGGGACACGCAGTGAGTCTTTCTCTGTGTCTTCTTTATTTCTCCTAACTCATTTTATTATACAAAATCAGTTTAAGAATGTACTTTAATAAATTTTTCCATGATGTATTCTAGGTTTCATTATAACACAAATTATAAAGTTTTTAGTTTTTATGCCTCCGCCACGAAGTGGCCTGTGTTTTCGGGTTGTCTGTCCATCCGTCCCGAATCCGTTTAGGCAATATCTTGAGAATCGTTAACCAGATTTGCTTCAAACTTGGTACATGTGTGTATTGCATGAAACCAATGAAGTGTGTAAAATAGGGGCAATTCTGATTGAGGTCAAAGGTCAATGAACTTAGTGTAAAATTGCCCAAAATTGACCCTTTTCACAATAAAGCCAAATCAAAGGATCCAATTCTCATGAAACATGGTACAAAGATGGATCACTACTTGGGAATAGACTGGTGACATTTTTGTTAAAATTAATGAAAGTTCAGAGGTCAAAGGTCAATGAACTTTGCCAAAATTGGCTAAAAACTGCCCCAAGCTTTGGCCCCAAATTTATATTTTTCACAATAAACCGAAATCCAATGGTGCAATTCTAACCAAACATGGTAAAGAGATGTATCACTTCATGGAGGTAGATTGATGGAAGTTTGGGTAAAACTTCCTGAAAGGTCAAAGGTCAATGAACTTTGCCAAAAATTAGCTAAAAAATTGCCCCCAAAGTAATATTTTTCAAAATAATTCAAGATTCAATTATGCAAAACCAACCAAACATGGTGCAAAGATAGATCACTACTTGGGGGTAGACTGATGATGTTTTTGGTGAGAATTCTCAAAGGTCAGAGGTCAAATGTCAATGAACTGCCAAAATTGGCTAAAAATTGTGCCAAATTTAATATTTTTCACATTGAATGCAAAACTAGTGTTCAATTTGAACCAAACATGGTACAAAGAGTATCACTTCATGGAGATAGACTTGTGAAAGTGTGGGAAAAATTTCTGAAAGGTCAAAGGTCAATGAACTTTACCCCCAAATTGGCTAATTTTAAACAAACTTGATACAAGGATGGCTTTAGATGGACTGATTAGATTGGAAGTCAAAGGTCAAGGAACATTGCCAAACTTGGCCAAACATGGAAAAACAGAATATGATATTTTCATTTTATAGGAATTAAATGGTTCATTGCCCACCAAACAGGTTTTCTGAGAATAAATCTAAATAGAGCTAGCAAAGAGGCGGAGGCATATTTATCGACTGCGCGGCAGTCGAATTGCTCTAGTTTTTCTTATTTGGGGGAGTAAAATTGCTAACATTTTGAAAACAAAAATCATTTCCTTGTGGTAATTCATTATCATGTATCCAGTAAAATCAGTCATTTGTTGGGAAATTTTGCCATGTATCAGGGAATTTTGCATGGTATTTCTTTATTTTGTTGTTGTTTCCCACTCTACAAAACAAATGATGCACATTTTGGTTGTGGTTCTGTAGAATTGTGTGCATGTGGTAACTTTGGCACTCGGCTGCACCTTGTATGTTGAAACCAAATGACCTTGTGCCCACCATTCATACCGACCTACTCAGACCTGTGTATAATTTGTATAATGACAGATATTGATATTTCCTTTGTCCTCTCTGTTGCTCCTTCTCTGTCCAGACCCGTATTGTCAACCAGCTGATACGGAGGGGCGCCAAGCAGGCCAGCATCGTGGTGCTCTCCCAGTACAAGCTGCAGTGCACCCAGATAGAGCAGAGGTTAAAGGTCATGGGTTACCGTGAGGTCAAGGTCAGCACCGTGGTCACCAGCCAAGGTCAGTCACTCATACAAGCCTCCATGGAGATATATGGAAGATGACTTTTTTGTAATATTCAACTTTATTTTGCACTTGAGAAGGATGTCGAGCTTGTTATTAGAGGTCAGATTTATCAGACATCAAAGGTCAATGAATTGTGCCAAAATTGGTCAAAAATGGCATCAATATTGATATTATTTACTTAAGAAAGAAGCCTAGCTTGAAATTAGAGGTCATATTCATCAGAATTGTTCTAGTTAATTTTGAACTGTAGTAGACACCTCTTCATACCACTGTTATTTAATCCAATTTACTTGCAGAGGATCGTTGTATTATTTCATTTGTTGTATTTTTATGTGTTTTTACCTTGTGAATTGTCGCAATTCAGCTGTATGGCTGCGTAGATAATTTGAATAAGTATTGAATTGAAATTTGGTCGGCCCATTATAAGGTTGCTCCTTCCTGGCTGCTACCCTCTCATGCAATATTGATTTCTGTGTTTTATGTATTTATCTCCTATTCATGTTCATGTGTCTATTTATTGTTTTGCATTGAGTGAAATAAAGTTGAAATGAAATTGAAATGGAATGGAATGAAATTGAAATAAAATGAAATTGAAATGGAATTGAAATGACATTAAAATGAAGTGAAATTGAAAATGAAATGGAATTGAAATGAAATGAACTTGAAATGACATTGACATTGAAATTGAATTTGTATTTTGGTGGGCAGGGAGTGAGTGGGACTACGTTGTGTTATCCACCGTCCGCTCGATGCCACAGATTGAGATTGACGAGAAGCCAAGTAAAGGGTGGCAGCGCAAGCACCTGGGCTTCATCATGGATGAGAACCAGATGAATGTTGCACTCACTCGGGCCAAGCGAGGGCTCATCGTCATTGGTGAGTGTACGGCAGTGCTTGGCATGGGTAATAGGGACATCCACACACACTAGCCTTTGTGAAATTGATGTTTTGATTTTGTTCGATATCTCACTTATTTTATTTAGTGTGAATGCAAAAAAATAACTTCATGCGCGAGTGTGGGTGATTAATCGCAACTTCTGTGTAATGTGCTGTTTTGAAAATTTACTATATCTTCAGAAATGTAAATACTACCTTGACGAATTTGGTATCAAATGAAAGAGCGTATTAAGTTCTTTTACATGCTTGGGATGCTGTTGGGATTAGGTTATATTTCAGGTTGAATTTTCCTTGAAGAAAAACAAGTAATATTTGTGCCAAAAGTGTTCTATTATTATATTTTCAAACATTGTTTCATACAATATATAAATGTCAAATCTACGATTTATATTACATTTTCTATCATTTTTTGGAGAAAAAAAAACACGTAAATATTTTTCAGCTCCTGATGACAAAGCGATGTGATGAAGGGGCATGACATACTCATTTGTTTGATATCAAATTCGTCATGAAAGCACAAATATTATAAAAGATACAGTAAATTTTATGATGTTTGGCAAGTGTCAACTTTTCTTTGAATTTCCTTGGTGTTTTTCCATTAATTTCCATTAATGCACACAAAACCCATCGAGCAGCAGTTTATCTGGCAGAAGGAGTTTACTCCACATTACATCACATCATATTGTACACCATTAATACACACAAAACCCATCGAGCAGCAGTTTGTCTGGCAGAAGGAATTTACTCCATATTACATCACATCATATTGTACACCATTAATACACACAAAACCCATAGAGCAGCAGTTTGTCTGGCAGAAGGAGTTAACTCCATATTACATCACATCATATTGTACACCATTAATACACACAAAACCCATAGAGCAGCAGTTTGTCTGGCAGAAGGAGTTTACTCCATATTACATCACATCATGTTGTATACCATTAATACACATAAAACCCATAGAGCAGCAGTTTGTCTGGCAGAAGGAGTTAACTCCATATTACATCACATCATATTGTATACCAGTCATACACACAAAACCCATAGAGCAGCAGTTTATCTGGCAGAAGGAGTTAATTCTTTCTTCCATGATTGTCATATTGTACACTAGTAATGCATCCACGTCCTATCAGCTGCAGTTTATCTGGCAGAAGGTGTTAACTCTTTTTACATCATGTCATATTGTACACCGGTAATGTACACAAGTCCCTCAGAACAGTATAGTGTCTGGCACAGGAAGGTTGAAAAAACTTATTTTCTCTCATAACCCCCCCCCCCCCTCCCCCTTCCCTCTCCTTCTCCCCTCCTCTGTGCAGGTAACAAGCATCTTCTGGAGACTCACTACAGGTGGCGTGAGTTGATCAAGAAATACGAGGACCAGGGGTGTGTGATGGAGGCGAGGAACTTCCCCCCTTTTGGAAGAGCGAACTAAAAAGGGGTCTGGAGTGTGCACCTCTCAACCAATCAACAACCAGAGGTGTGTGATGGAGGCAAGAGGTGAACTGATCAAGAAATACGAGGACCAGGGGTGAAGGATTGAGGCAAGAAACTTTGTCCCGTTTGGAGGGTAGTAAAGAGGGGTCAAGTTGTGGTGGAGTACGAACCTCTCAACCAATCAAGTTGATTGACCCCCGTAGATTAATAGATGTACATTGCTAGCTATGCTACACATTTTTCATTGGCTGTTGGGAAAATTGCCTTCATTTTGTGTGCACCACAGTCACCAATCTGTGCAGGTTACTGTATATGCCATATATTTTGCGAGTCTAGGACTTCCAGACAATTTTGCGAGTGGTTAAATTCGCGATCGTGGAGTACTTGTACTATTAGTACATGTGCTCGTGCATGTCGTATTCATGTTTTCGCGTGTTGTTAAATTCACGATTGGCATCTGACTCGCAAAATTTGTGAAAATAAAACCCCCGCAAAATTTATGGCGTATACAGTATACACACACATAGACTAGGGCAACGTGTTGCCTGGCCCAGAAACAGATCAAGATGGAAAGAAAGTGAGCTGAGCTTATTGAGCATTGAGTTATGGGAGACAGTAGCTTTATAGTGTAGGAGTTGTGAGAGAAATGTGTTGTGTAGCACTTCTGTGAGAAATGTGATATTTTTGTCATCCCAGTGTATATGTGATGCAGAGCCTATGTATACTATATCTAAATGTTTTGAGTAAATGTAATGCGCACATGTACACATATATATTTTGAAATTAGGTTTGTAGTGAGGGATGAAGTGCTATATGACTGTGGTATTATGTTTGACATTAATTTATTTTGTGGTCAGCTTGTAAGAGCTTGTCCAGTGGCAATGTATAGGTCAGAATCATGGACAATACAACAGTGTGATGTAACATAAAATGCCTTCAAACGAAGTTTTATAGGAACGCCCTACTGGTGCCTTGGATACAAAGGAAAGTAAACAAATCCATATAACAAGAGCCGGTTGTGACAGATTGCTATTTTCTCAATTTCATAATTAAGTGTAAATTTAAATATTTTGGTCATTTGAAGTGACATCATCCACTGGAGAGGACATTTAGGGATGGGGAAGTACCTGGAAAGTTTTCAAGAGGAAGGCAGAGGATGCATTAGTAGCGGGGTGTGACAGACCAGCTAGAGATTCCCCTTGTTGCAGCCCGCAGATTAGAACAGGATAGAGATCTGTATAGGCGGACCGTAACTGCAGCAATCAGAGAAGTGTAATGGTACATGTACAAGCTCTTCGCTTTCATACAATTTATCTTGGGTTGGATTGCATCTCGGAAACAGACCAGGTGTTTTTCTTATAAAATATTTGTCCCTCTCAATCCAGGTGTAGTCAATTGTGACCTGCAAGGATTTTTTACTAGCTAAATTTGAAAAAAACAAAACAAAAAAAAACAGCTTCTAGCCCTGAATACTGCAACTCATATTTTCAGGGTAATAATCAAGCGCATTAAGTGGTATAAGGAAACAGGTGTATACAAAATAATAGAATAAATATTATTCTTGTTTGTAGCAGTGGTTTTAAATGGATATCTTACATTGTATAATCAGAGAAGGTTTTAGCATTTGTCTTTCAGTTTCTTATGGATGATCATTTGCCGCTTTGTATGTTACACCTTGACATTGCTTTAGTGTCTCACAAGTCTCTTCAAGTGACTCCATCACTCAAAAGATGTGATATGTAAATGGACAGCATTTATTCTGTAGTTTGTCTTTTCTAATGACATTTCATTTAATGTGAAGCACCTACTTTTTTGTTTTTGTAGTTTTGTAGTGTTTTGTAGTTCCTCACATATTTTTGTACAGAAAGAGTAGTGTAGTATTGAACACATTAATGCATAGATGTGTCTGATTTTGTTAAGATTGGTCATGATAAAATGTGGTGTAAGGGTTATTTTCAGTCGTAAATTGTGTGTTCTTTGTTTGAATGGTTTTGCACTGGTATTTAATGAGTACTTGTTTATGTACCATATCATATGTGTCTCTTTCTGTATCCCTTTTCTCCATGATTGCTGAAAAAAGGAGTAAGCATAATTATTGACCTATACCTGTATGTGAAATGTACATAGATTTGGCGATGTATGTGTCAAAGCGATTGGGCAAGAATATGCCGACTACATTTCTCGATATTGGCTTGTGTGTTGTATATAGAACTTAAATTAAAACATATGTGTAGAGTAAGATAGTTGTGTGATCATACAAAAGTGTAATTCATTTTCATCATATATCTGTATGTCTATGTGTGATATTTGAGGTTTATGGTTTGCATTGGGGAAAGTTGATCTATTTCTTTCTGTCTTTGTGTATTGATCACGAACGAGCAGAAGGGAGCGGTTTTGTCTGATGCGCAAAGTAGACGTAGCATTAGACAATGGCATTAGACTCTTTCGATCTACAGTTGGGCCTGAGATCAACATCACAGCTGATTGCAATCTATTGCAGTCAGACTGCAGTCAATGTAAGGAGCTGATTGCATTTGATTGCAATCACTGCATTTGATCTCAGGCTCCACTGTGTACAGAAGAACTCATTATGAGAACAATTGCAGAGCCGTAGTGTAGTAAGAGTAAGTCTCACAGATTTAACAACTCAAGTGCAGCTTGTAGATATTAATGCAAGATACTCCAAATTGCCAAGTCGTAGCAGAAATCCGCTATGACTCCTCCTCTCTTTGCGACACACCTAGCTGACTCATTCCATTTTCTGCTTTCCAAGACACGTACATGTTTGTGTATAGTGAATTTATGCACTACGTTTCACAAGCCAGCTTAAATTTGTTTTCATTATTTTTCCTAGTGTATATGCCTGTTACTTGTTGGTTTGAGTAGGTGTGTGTATGTGTGTGTGTGTGTGTGTGTGTGTGTGTATGTATTAGAGAATCAAAATTGCATTCCATTACCTTAGAGCCATCTGTCGTATAAGTTATATAAAATACATGTATTGTAAGAGAGAAGCTAAATATCACACTCAACATTTACTTTTTTTGCCTCAAAGCAATAATAGATCAATAATTTGTTCAGATTTTTAGTGTATGTGTAAAGGAAGTTCAGCTGATAAACATAAATATGAAATAAAACATCAAACCTGTACACTGTATGAGGTTTACAGTACTTCAGAGAATTGCTATGAAATGTTGAAGTGATATGAAGGATAAAAGATAAATAAACTTATTTATTTTTTGGCTTGTTTGTGTGTTTCCAAACATTGTTATTATTTAGTATGTAATATAAGTCAAGTGTGTACATGTACTTCAAAACTGATTGCCTAGCTCGAGTTGATCTTGTCAAATATATGTATACCTGTTCAAGTATTTTACCTGTTCAAATGTATGTTGTGCCTTTGCTTTTTGTATTGTAATTGCTAGACATAGAAGTCTTTGCCAAACTGACGATAACTGAAACAACAACGCGACCCAAAATAAATAAGTGATGGACCTGTTTGTACAGTGTAATAGCAGTAAGAACATATAAAATATAAGCTGTATGACAGCGTATATATCATGTTAAACCTAAGAGCTGTAGTTATTCTTTTAAGTTGTACTTTTTTCATATTAAAACTTGTTTTAAAAAAAGTTGCAACATTTTAATTTTTTTTTTTTTGTCTTTCTTTTCCTGTGATCGATTTTCGTCAAACCTGCATTAATATGTTTCTTTCATGTGTCTGCTTTTATTGAAACCAGCTTATCTTCGGGGTGAATTATCCATTGAAGTAGAGAAAAAAAAGACAGCTGAGAGTTTAATTAGTTGTTATGGACCAGGCTCCAAAAATATGTGGTTTTGGTTATAACTTATACAAGGGCAGAGTTTTTTTCTCTGAATAATAGAAAATTAACAATGGAACAGGAGGGAAGAGAAAATATGGAAAATGAGAGAGACATAATAAGATGGAACAATATTATGGAAATTGAGTCTAATCTAGAAAAGGAGTGAGAGGGAGGTGTGTGCGTACATGTAAGAGTAACAGCAGAAAGAGTTTGGGGAAAGGAGAACTAGCAAGAGATGGTTTTGAAAATAGGAAGAAAACGGGGGGAGGTATGAGATATAAAAGTGTCCTTTATGTGGATTCGATGTACTATATGTACAAACAAGCGGACTGCAAAGATGGCGATATTTGTTCTGATAAAGTGTTACTCTAAAAATACAGATTCTTTCTGACTCTGTCAGACAAAATAGCATGGACATATGACAAATATTTTAGATTTGCACCTCATAAATATTTATTAGCCTCTTGACATATACATAATTTTCTGCACCATTAGTAGCACAAATACAACTACTACCCACAAGTAACTATCAAGGCATACACGCTACACAGAAGAAGACGCTTTGATAGAGCATGCTGGCTCACAATCGAAGACTGCAGATACACAAATAAAGTCAGATTAAACAAAGAAAAGTTCACATCCAGAATAGCCCAACAGGAGAAATAAATATGTGCAAAAATAAACATGTGCACATTTGGTAATCAATGATCATGTGGAAACTGCATACAAATGTTAATGAGAAATCATACAATATTTACGATGTACATTACTGTATAGTAGTTGTCTCACAGTGGAAGTTTCCCTGTTTTACACAGAGGTATGGATTCATTTTCCTCTTTCTGAACATATTCCTCCTCATTGAGGCTAGTATGTAGCGAAAATGAAATAAACAGGTTTCAAGAATTGCACATGGAATGTTTACTCTTCTACACAATGACTACATGATCAAAAGATATCAAGTACTACAGAAAATATTCACATCATACAACCATTCACACTAATATGATATATCTGTTTCTCTATTTACAGGGATAATTTTGCATGAAAATTGTGTTTATCTTCACTCCTCTGAACTTCATCATGTTGGAATTTCAATCAGATCCTATTTCTCAAGCTACATGTTGAGTAGCTACTGTAATTCTCCAAACACATTCAATTACTTACAATAAACATGTATGATACTTCATGAGCAAGAAGTTTTTAAAGCATTTGCTCAGTTGTTAATTGAGCTTCGTGCCCCCTTTTAAAGAATTACAGTTTATCAATTACATTCTGATATAACATGCTACTTTACATTACATTGAATTACATTACATTCAAGATATATCCCTGTATACCCCGTTCAAGTCCTTGCTTGCAGGATTTACTATTGTTATTGTCATTGTAAGATTACATAATGTCTCATTATATAGAATATATATAAATATATATATATTTGTTTGTATGGCAAATTTGATTTTGAAGGAAGAGATAAAATGTTTCAAATTGAATGAAATCATTCATTTTAATTAAAATGAGGAAAATTCCATAAAAAAATGTGAAAACAATTAATATCTTCAAGACTTTAGATACAAAACCTGAAATATGATGGAGAAAATTACATGAAATCCACCCAATACATCACAGAAATACAGTCAGATAGAAAGAGACCTGAAATACAGGGTATGATCAAGAAATTATACAAAATACTTCCGCTATATCACAGAAAGACTGATAAACATGGTTAATACAGTGCATATAAACCCTAATCTTAACCCTGAGCACACTATCTAAATCTGACACTACATGTACTTGCATACTTCTTTCAATATGTCAATGTTGTTATTAACAGTAAGGTAGCCCTAGGACACAAGTCATGAAACTCGGCAGAAATCAGGGGTATATCCTAATCATACACATTGATGGAATCTCAGTCATATCTTCACGAAATTTTGCAGGGCCATGTTACATATAGGTTTTCAATCATTGTAACTCGCCACTAACTGTAACTACCATGACAACAGCCAATGACCTACCAATATTCCACCTGTTGCCATGCTAGTTACTATTAATGATACATTAAATTACAATAACTGAAAACCTATATGCAACATGGCCCTCCAAATAGAAAACAAAATCTTGTTTGTATTTGAATCCCCACATTTTGCAGTGACCAGTCTACATTCATAGACAGACTATCCTATTCACAGCATAACTTTTTGAGTCAGTTACAGCATTGACAAATACCATGGGCACGGAGAGTTCATCCGCCAAGGAACACAAAAAAATATATATTCTCTCTTACGTTGTAGCTCATCTTGACTTGTAGTTTTAAAAATCTATATTTTACTTCAGGAAAATTTGTCCACCCGACAAATAGAAAACTTCCCAGCATGCACTGCTCGCACCAACACCTCATTGTAGTGCGTAGAGGCATGATATGCGCAGTGTTGTATATCTGGCCTCTGAGAATCGCTGAGTTTTGGTCAACACAACCAAAACTCGGTTGATTACCAGCCCCAAGTCTTTACCACTACTACTACCCCTTATATTTAATTTCAATGACTACAAATTCCTTTTTTAAAGACATTTTAAGCATGAACCCAGGAGTAGTAAGGATAATGAGCACCATCCTGTAAATTATATGAGAAACAAGTCAGACAAAAATCTTGGAACCAGAAGAATTTCAATCTGCAATCTACTGCTTATCGGGCAGCGACTTAACCACGTAAGCTTTTTCTAGTCAACTAATTCTTACTTCAAGATATTTCTTGTTAGTATTATGACAAAAAAAATCAAACAGACACTGTGCACACACTACACTGTGCAATAAACATTCATACAAAAATAAGAGTCTACCGTTTGTGTAACATTTCCTGATCTATACTTCAGCTCTCTCTGTTTTTTCAGTTCTTTTATTGTGCACTCTCATCACATGAAACAAGTTTTAAAGGGCATATACTGTACTGGAAAGGCAAAAAAGCCTTAAAAGTGTCATTGTTAGCAATGTTCTTGCCAATGGTCTTCAATTCATGTATTGTCTATTTTAGAAGCTTACTGAAAGTTATTTGCCCTCAAATCCTACCCTTAGTCCTTTATAAATAATGCATTTTATTTTATAGAAAAAAAACCTGTGTGTGACATTTTCAATTCTATTTGTAATACAAATATAATGGTCAAGTTCATGCCAATGGTCTTAAAACAAAATAAAACTCTAGGGAAAGCAAATTGGCAAATGAAACATACCATGGATTAACAATATACTATCATACAATATGAATAAAATAGCTTTTAACCATTTATGTGCTGAAAAAACTGCTACCTCATGTGATGTTTGCATAGGCCGCAAAACTGCATCAACGGTGCCTAGATAACAACAAAGGAACCCTTGATGCGAGACGGAACATGAGGTTCAAAAATAACGTTCTCCTGGAAAATGCATCGACGTAATTTCCTTCTCCATATCGCTTCACACTAATATTGCGCACAGAACATTTTTGCAAGGAAGATAGTAACGTATGTAAAGACATTTGTATGGCTAGTGGCCTGTCCTCCAGGCTGTGGGGCATTTTTATTTCAAACTACAATATTCAATACACAGGTCTGGCTGTAGTAGACTAATTATTCTCAATTCCTTCTCCGGCGCACACAAAATGGACTGAGAAAAGAGGAGAACGATACAGTGACTAGTCTTAGAGTGCTAGACTCTATTTATCACTTGGGATCAAAAATGTCTGAATGCCTGGATGCAAGGCTATATATGTTGTGGAAGATAAGGCAAATTTTCTTACAAGACATTCTGAGAGGCAAGAAGTAACAAGCATCAGTATGCTTTGAGGCCACCTTTTGTTTCATTATAGGCACATTTCTACAAGCCAACGTTGGATCAAGTTTTTTATTACAAACCTTCGGTTCTGTCATCAAAGTACTGATACATGACGGAACCACCTTCCTTGTACTGCATCAATAAACTTATCTTCTAATTGTACACAACTTGTACATTTATGATTTAATGGGTTTTTTTTATAGATTTTTCTAGACATCATTAACAGAGGTACAGTGGAAGCTGACTAAAACTTTTAAAATATCTGACTTGAGTATTCCATGAACATGTATAGTGTTGCATTGATCGAGATTAGACAATATCTAGCTTGTGCATTGGATGAACATGCAATGGTCTTGATTTGATCTAGATTAGACAATATCTAGCTTGTGCATTGTATGAACATGCAATGGTCTTGATTTGATCTAGATTAGACAATATCTAGCTTGTGCATTGGATGAACACGTAATGGTCTTGGTTTGATCTAGATTAGACAATATCTAGGTTGTGCATTGTATGAACATGCAATGGTCTTGATTTGATCTAGATTAGACAATATCTAGCTTGTGCATCGCATGGATGCATGTATGGTCTTGCTTTGATCTCCATCACACACGTTTTAGTAGGGCTCCACTGTGCCTGCAAGCATACCGTAATCAACTAAACAGTTGAGAGTTTAAATCATAACACACATGTACACGACAATAAGAGGAAGTAATAAAAATGATATGTCATAAAATACACTTTCTGATATAATACTAAGCAAGACGCTATGTGTACAAACAATGTTATGCAATATGTAAAAACACACTAGAGTACATCATTACTTAAATTAAATCTTAAATCTTAAATCAAATCAAAATTCATAAAGAAATAAATTTAGATCTGTAAGAGTTTCTAGACACAAATATTGCAATAAATGATACATACTGTACAATTCACATTTCAAACAAAGTACACTCTACTGATAATCGTTTGTCTCGCAATGTAAGGTAAATGGAGTCTAAAAGATAACGACGTTTCGTGCGCCACTGCAACACTTCGTCTCAGTGGCGCACGAAACGTCGTTATCTTTTAGACTCCGTTTACCTTACATTGCGAGACAAACGATTATCAGAAGCCATTTATCCGCAATGAGTAACATATTTAGCAATAAGGTACATTCTATCTAAAAAATATGAGATTCTCATAAGCTGTAAACATGTAATTGATAAAATAATAATAAACATTTACAAAATATAGACTCTCCTTCACGTATGACTGGAGTAAAAATGAGAAACGCAGTAACCAAAAGAGTGCAGGTTTAACCTAGACTCTGTAACCTACAGTATGATATGTGCAGAGAAACTCCAGTGAATATATTTGGCAAATTTATGATCAATATTACAAATACTACAACACAGAAGAATTAAGTAGATCCAAATTAAAGGAATAAGCCAAAAAGTAATTTAATAAACAAGTTACACAATTTCTTCATCGTTTGTTGACAGCAAAAAGATATTCAGACTAATATCTTAAGGATTAGCATGTCACGTTGTAATGTAGCAATATTGAGATCAAGCGACAATGTACATACACTTGATTTTTTTTAAATACAAAAAAAAACATGTGTGATGTTTGCATATGTTGTTGTAATGAGTAAAAGCAAATGCATATAAGTGGATGAACTCAAAGGTGATAGGAGTGATCCAGATAGTTAGATCAGTGTGTTGGCAAGCAGCCTAGAAGTCAATCTGTGGGAAGGGGAGAGGGAGGGGTGGGGCAGGGGCAGTTGCAGGGGGGGGGGCAGGGGGGAAGGGGGCGGGAGAGATATATGATGCCAGTATCCACTACGCATCAATAAGATTTCAGTATTGCATCTGTAGTTGATCTTGCATATACAAGTTATACCATTGTATCAACATTTGGCACCCAGAGACTGCAGAACCTGACTATTGGTTTGCTTCATCCGAAGAATGATGGGTGAGGGAATGAGAGAGAGAGAGAGAGAGAGAGAGAGAGAGAGAGAGAGAGAGAGGAGAGAGAGGAGAGAGAGAAAAGAGATGAAACATAATGAAAAGAGGAAAAGGAGGAAGAGAGGAGGGATAGGGGAGAGATAGATAAGATAGGAATAGAGACGTAAACAGACAGATAGAGGGGAGATAACGAGAGAGATAAAGAGAGATAAAAAGAGATAAAGAGAGAAAGATAAAGAGATAGAGAGAGAGAAAGAGATAGAGAGAGGAGAAAGAGAGGAGAGGAAGAAATAGATAGAGATAGAGATAGAAAGAGAGAGAGAGAGAGAGAGAGAGAGAGAGAGAGAGAGAGAGGAGAGAGAGGGGGAGGGGGAGGGAGAGGGAGAGGGAGAGGGAGAGAGAGCAAAATTAAAGATAAAAATACAGAGAAATACATCTACAGAAAGAGAGAGAGGAGAAAGAAAAGTAGAGAACGTCAAAGAGAGAGACCCATACACACAATGAGATTGCAACAGAAAGAATCGGAGAGATTAATCCCTCAGGTTGCAAACAAAGTCTAGGGCTACTATTAGATTTACATGTATTACATATGTCAACATTCACCAATGGCACTTCAATGGTTACTGAGTTGTGTCTTCCAAACTGCGATACCCGCCGGCAGTCCCTCCATCATCAAACTCCCCGCTGGACACGAGCCCGGCTGTGTCGCTGAGCTGCACGTCAGGCGAGGGCGGTGTGACATAGACATAGCACCACGCCATGCCCGAGAAGATGAGGATCACAAACCCCATCAGGCCCGCAAAGACAAAGAACTCAATTGCCTGACAGGGGGAATATGATGAAGGAAGATCACAAGAAAAGCCAATGAATTATGTGACGATAAAGCACTCAACTCTCAAGCTAGGGGTAAAGCTGTGTTTATACAGTGCCCAACAAACAGGCTGTGTATTACATCACGTTTTTTAAAGATCAGAATAAACATATCTAATGATGAGAAGCTCCCTCTTTCTCTCAAGAAACAGATTTTCAACCAATGCATCATACCTGTGCTCTCTTATGGAGCAGAAACATGGACCACAACTAAGAGACTGGAGAGAAAACTTCGAGTAACCGAAAGGGCTATGGAAAGAATTATGATCGGTGTTACAAAGAGGGACAAAGTTAGAAACCAGGATTTGAGAAAGAAAACTAAAGTATGGGACATAGTACAGGAAATTAAATCAAAGAAATGGAGGTGGGCTGGTCATCTGGCCAGTAGGAAAGATGAGAGATGGACACATAAATTACCCATCTGGACCCCCAGAGCTAACACCAGAAGAAGAGGCAGACAAATGGAGGTGGATTGACGATATTAGAGAATATGGTAGTGTGACATGGAAACGAGCGGCACAAGATAGATCTAAATGGAAAAATGATGAGGAGGCCTTTCTTCAGCAGTGGAGAGAAAAAGGCTAGATAGAAATGAAATCATCCTTTATGCAAGCACCAGGAAGAGCTTCCTTACAGGAAGACAGTTATTTGACACATGCAATGCTATCCAAACCTCTAAGCATTTATTAGGAGACATTAAAATCCTTAACATCATTTTGATGGTACAGTCAACTCTTCTGATTAATGAGAAAGTAAGACTCACCTGACTTTCGATGAATCTTGATTCTGCGACGATGACCACCACAAGATTGCCAAAGGTGACTGTCAGCAGCCAGGCAGCTTGCACACAGGACTTCATACTAGCTGGTGCCTGGATGTACAACAAGAGAAAAACATCACAGTCAGTCAAATATGGCAATTACTGTGCTTTCATATAATGATAATAAGATTGTTGATATCCGCACCGTCATGGTCTTCCAAAGGATTCATGTTGTGTTACAATAAGACAAGTGATGGTACATTAAAACATATATAAATGAGACTGGCAAAAAATGAACTCACATTGAGAGGTATACATGTATATATATTATGTTTTACCTTAAAGGAGGTAAAAAGAGGGAAGACAAATAAAAAGAGAAGAGACTTAAAGTACTCAGGCAAGATCAGATTTCAACTTTAGCTGATGGGTATCAAAATCACTTAGAATCTGATTTAGCACAAGAACAGGTCACCAGTCATGCGTGAAGTTGTTCTTAGCTTGCAAACAGCTTGGTGAAACACCCCCAGTGCCATGTTGCATAAAACTTACCATTGATAGTAACTTTGCTACGAATGGCAACTTCTATAGAAACCTTGAATTTGATTGGATGTCAAGCAATGACACCATGGTAGTTACCATTGATGGCAGAGTTACTATCAATGGTAAGTTTTATACAACGGGGTCCAGGTATGTGGCTTTCGTACCTGTGAGTATGAGAACTCCAGGCCGGTGATGGAGAAGAGGATTTCTCCGCAGGTGATGATGAGATACTGGGGCACCTGGAGCAGAATGGACACACTGTTGGGCTCCACCTCATGGTGGGTTACCACCACCTATGGAGGAGAGAGAGGGGGGGAGAGACAATAATTTTTCAATTTATTATCTTCAATTTATTCATCATTATTTTTAAAAAATATATATATATATATATAGGATAGGATAATGGTGGGGGACAGACAACAACCATTCAGAGGAGGGGGGGGGGTTGAGGGAGAGAGAGGAGGGGTGGGGGAGAGGAGGGTTTTGTGGGAGAGAGAGAGAAAGGAGGGGTGGGGGAGGGGGAGAGGAGAGGTGGGGGGAGAGGAGGGTTTTGAGGGAGAGAGAGAGGAGGTGTGGGGGAGGGGCAGGGCAGAGAGAAGAGGGGTAGGGGGTAGAGAGAAGGGGTGGGGGACAATCATTCATCATGATCTGCGTACAATTTATGAATCATTAACTTTTTGAAATACATATTGTACAGAATAATGGAGGGGGGAACTATTCATTGGGAGCTACCTCCAATTTAATAATCATAAGTTGAAAACAAAATTGTAAAGGAGAGTGATATAAGATAATGAAGGTGGAGGGGTGGGGGAGGAGGGAGAGGAGAGGTGAGAGAGAAGAGAGGTGGGGAGGGGGAGGAGAGGTGGGGGTGGGAGAGAAGGGATGGGGGAAAGAGGAGCATTGGTGGAGAGGAGGGGGTTGAAGGGGAGGGAGAGAAGAGAGGTGAGGGTGGAGAAGAGGGGTGGGGAGAGGAGGATTGGAGGGAGAGATGTGGGGTGTGGGAGAGAGAGATAGGAGGGATGGGGGAGGATGGGGAGTGGGGGGTGAGTGCTTACCGGCTCTGGGTCTGTTAAATTCCCAGGTTGTATGATCAGCCGGTAGATACCACCCATTTCAACATCCACATTCCCCAGTAGCTTGCTAGTGTTTTCTTTCGATGTTGAATACACTTCATATCTAGGGAAGAAATGGACAAGATAAGCCATCAAACAACAAACTCTCAGACTGGATTACGAACAACATACTACTGCACTATTGAAAGGGCTTTCTGGGGTGATGTCAATAAACCATTTTCATCATGTATGCAAATTTTATGCACCTCTTTCAAACAATACATTTCTAATGGAGCTCCCAAAGCTTGTCTGAGGTTTGTCCGAGTAGCAACAATTAATAGATTCGAAGTGCGTTCCACGCTTTGACACCGACTCACTAGATACAGGTAAATGTAATAAGCATTACCACACAGGTGGGGGGAAAGTTGTGAATACATAACGAAGACAGTTTATTAGAAAATACACTTCAGGCAAATATCCAGTAGTAAAGGCATTTCAATCATGTCAATGAATGTTTTCACAGGATTGAACACGCTTCCTAGATGTTGTATTCCTAAAACATGATCAACTTTTATTTAAACTCTCATGTCCATCAAAATGGAGCTAGGAAACACCACTTTCATGCCTGGTAGTAAGTGACCCAGGAAAAGAACCCAATGCTGCTACTGTGACTATACATCTTTATGATGAGCCAGTATCGCCAGGAAACGCCACCACCAAGTCCCGGGCGGTGGTAAATTAGCCGACCAACTCAGGCATCCTGAAGTAACTCTGGAAATATAACTGCCTCGAACTCTCTGAGCTCTCTATATATATACTCTTTCTGTTTCAAGTTTGAAGTAAACAATTATAGTGAAATTCATACAGAAGTCAGTTTCTTGGATGCATGATGATCTCGCAGAAACTGGACCTTACCTACGTCATCCTAAATTCCACTAAATGTTATTCAGGCACTAGCCCCATAATCCGGAGGGTCAGCTATAACCTTGAGGGTAATTTGGCTTCTGGAAAGTGGTCATTAATGTGGAAACATTATTTGGGTGGGGTAGTGATAAAAGGACTTATATCACATAACAGAGGGGTAGTGGGACCCCGGATGGAGGAAATGTCATCCAAAGCCAAGGCAAAGCCAATGACAACCACAACATCCTGTGTCTCCAGGACAGGTTCTTTAGCCAGAGACTAAAGGAGAGCTAACCCCGACAGAAACTCTACTGATAACTCGCCCTACCAGCGCGTCAGTATATGATTTTATAATCATTAACGATATTCAGAATTGATATCAATCGTAACTCTGTACATAACAGATAGGAAATTGGACTTGCGATTGAATCAGATCGATCGCAACTCTTTATAAGACGGGTCTCTAATTTATATATTGCTTGTAACTCACTGGCCTGGCTCCACATCCTGGGCTGAACTGACGTTGCCAACGAGGACTTGAAAGTTGTAACTATGTGATGAGCTGTTGACTAGTACCGTCATGTTATCAGGGAGAGAGTTGTCGGAAATAAAGTATCCCATGCTGTCACAGGAAAAAATAATAATAATAATAATTAACAGCATTTATATAGCGCTTATTACAAAGAATGTCTCTAAGCGCTGTACATCAACCCATTTACAAAGTCTAGAACTTGTGATATAAAGATCTTGATTACATGTTTAGCAATGAGAAAGACAGGTATTCATATTTTGAACATAATTTCAAGTTACGCACAATACAAGGTTTATATCTATAAGATGAGAAAGATTTTAAAGAAATACTTTAAAGGTATACTTTCATCTGAAAGCTTTGCTTTTGAGTCGAAATCATTCTCAACATTTCATCTAAAATATGAAGAGAATGATTGTGGAGTAAAAGCAATACTTGATATTCTTTGGGATTTTTTTTAATAGTTCTATTCATATGTTATTTCTTATATCATGTTGTAACAATATTTGGAAATAAATATATCCTCAATAGATGACTAAGAAAGAAAAAAAATCTACAAAGTCTGCTGTCTGTGCAGATCACTGAACAAGAATCCCTATAGGGACCTATTGCATAAAACTAACTATATCTGCCATCAATGGTAACTACCATGGTAATTTTACTTGACAGCCAATCAAAGTCCAGGGCCCGTAACATAAAGGTTTCTAATCAATCGCAAATTTGAAAGACAAATTCTGATTGGTTACTGGTCAGTCTTTTGAACAAAAGGCGCATGCAACAATGATGTTGATTGGCCATTGCCATTTTGCGATTGATTGCAAACCTTTATGTTACGGGGCCCAGGTTTCCATAGAAGTCGCTATTGAAAGCAAAGTTACCATCAATGGTAAGTTTTATGCAACAGGGCCCAGAACAGTTTGCATGTGCATGTAATTGCACCTGTTCATAATGTTTCTGCTTTAATAACGGGTGATATTTTGTACACAGGTATAACTGTAATTGAGAATAAAACCTCCTGATAGACTACATAATATGTGACACATACATGTACTTGTATCATATTGCCTTGTTTCCAGGCATTAACCTAAGAACTCTAAATTTCACATTTATGACATAGATTTAATGTGGGTCTGTTTACAGTAGTCTAATTGCTGCCCAGTTCTTCTCTGGGTTGTCTTGTGAATATGAGACCCATTGTACCAAGTTGTGATGGTTTTGGTTAAACATACTCCACAGCCTGAATGACAGGCTACATAAATGCACATTTCAGTTACGTTATGAAGACTTATACTAGAGATTTACGGTACACCATGTGAGAAAGGGAGGGATTTGATTCTTTCTAGAAGTTGAAGAGTACTTGAGTGATTGAACAATACAATGAAGCATGTACATGTATATGCAGCAAATCTGTTGGAGTATACAGTAGACTGTACCTGATTTCTCCTCGCCCTTTTGATGGTTTCTCTAAATGACCTTTGGCCTGAAAGAAAGAATACAAAGAAAATTAGATAACAACATGCACACATCATACATTTTTGTTTCTTTGTCAGCATTTTCTCTTAGGAAATGTGAATTTTTTTCTAAAAAAAACATGGCTTTTATGTAAACAAAAGGGAGATGAAGACAACCATCGATAGACCATTTTCGTTATATACGGTATGCAAATGTCATGTACGTCTTTCGAACAATACATTACTAATGGTAACCCTAAACTTGTCTGAGGTATGTCCAAGTAGCAACAACTACCAGAGTCAGACTACAGTGAAACCTGTCTATAGTGGCCACCAAAGGGAAACACACATTGTGGCCTTTATAGACAGGTGGCTGCTATAAACAGGTTCTTTAACACATGATCTCTCTCCTGGGGAATTATTTTAGTGGCCACTATAGACAGGTTGGCTGCTATAGACAGGTGGCCGCTAAGACAGGTTTGACTGTACATGTAACTGGGCTTAAAACCGAATAATGAAATACAGGATGTAATACGATGTTACTAGGCAGTTAGGAGAAGAGTTGTGAAGACTCATTTCATACTTAAAGATAGGGTGGCCCTGTTACAAAAGTCATGAAATTTGGCACGGAATAGACGTATCCCCTAACGATAACATAAATTCAATCTCATAGTTACAGCTTCACATATATTTTCAGAAAAAGTGAAAAACTATCCTTCTTTAAGTGAAAGGTCCCGACTAAAGTCTACTACATTCATATACTGTATTGCAGTGGTCAGCAGTCAGCGCATTACCACGGCAATCACTGACCGTTGAGTGGAGAGTTTGGAGCGGAGAACCACGATGTGTGCGTATTGCAGTCTCCGTTTTCAGGCTTATAGGAATCAGGGAATCTTGAAATCTAAAGATCAATTTAATCCCTCTCAAAGTCAGTTTCCAATTTCATCATTGGCAGGGATATTCGTCTACAGTATTTTCTTACATTAACATGTTTTTTACAACAAAAAAAGACATTTGACCTGCAAAGTGGTTACCCTGTCTTTAAACCTAGCTTTTGTCCAGGGAAAGAGTGATTTGATTTGGGGTATACGGACTAATGCATCATCACATCTTGCAAAAACACATTTTAGATTTCATCATGCACCCACCTGGGACTTGATTTTATAGCAATTAAATTTCACTTACTTGGAGGGCTTTCAGCTGATTGTTTTCACTGTAGATTATAATAGTTGCCACCTGCTGACTGCTCAGTTTGCCAGAGAAAGACTGCGATGAGCCTAATTGTAGACACGTCGGTTCAAATTCTATATCAAAATTCCCAACTGGGACAATGACCTCTTTGGTTCCCTGCAAACAAAAAGATTGATGGAAAATTACATTTTATAACTTTCCTCTCCCTTTCCTTTCATCACTCCTCTTGAATGCATCATATATCTAACTGCACATGTATACATAATGAATTGTATGTGCAGTTTAGATGTAAATCTTCTCCTGGTACACCATATACTGCTATTGAATGCCAAATTAATTGTTTCAAATCAAATCAAATGATTTATCTAAAGTTAAACATGTATTTACTCTATGGTATTTATTGAATACAAACCGATTAAGGAATCAATTGCTATAATTTTAAATGCACACATGTTCACTCTACATGAGGTACTTCATTGATATTTGATAGCATTGGTTAATGTCTGAGGTAGGTTGTTATTCACGATATCATACTCTATACAAAAAAATCATACTAGTCCTGAAATCAAGCGTATGCATGATTTTGCAATCAATTGAAAAGTTTCGAATACGATAGATCAACACAAGCTACGATCGATATCAAGCACAAGTTATGATCAATATTTATCTCTAAGTTAGGTTCTTTGTGATACAAATTTTTGAATGACATCAATCGCAGGATCGATAGATCAGTCATACAATTGATCTTAGCTCTTTGTGATAAGGGACTCTCGATGGTATATTCAAGGCAAGGCTTGCAATGATTACAATTAAAATATCTTCCTCCAGAGAGCATCTTGAAGTCCAGGTCATATTTTCATATATCAACATGTAACATTGTAGTACATGTATCTACTTTGTTTCTTTCATGTAAATCTTACAGAATGCAACATTTTTTTGTTGAACTTATTCAGTCCCATGTGCATACACATGTGTAACAACGCTAATCTTTCGAGGCACAATATCTTGACTTGTATCTATCTTATATGACAATGTATTAAAAATGACGAATAAACAAAGTAAATCTAATATATCTTATAACATCAGGAGTAGAATGAGAAAGAAACTCATAATATGAACCCAATTCTGCAGCTAATGATTTGTCAGTCTTTAATTATTATGCCACATGTAGAACATAATTTACAATTACACAGATGAATTACAACCATGTTTAGATATGTTCTTCTAACTCATTGTTTACATTGTTTACATGTGTCTAAAGTATCGCTATATGTTACCATGTTATTGTGCTGTGGAAAGCAAATTTCCATGAATTTGGACAGAATAAAATATCTTGTATCTTGTAAACCAAATGGATTTTCATAGTTTGGAATTAAGAGGGTTGATTACTAATCAATTCCTGTTACTGGTACTTGCTAAAAGTTATCTGTTCCATTTAATGATTGACTCTGCTATTGAAAGAGAATCACAATGGTCACGTAAACAGTCAACCGTCGTGCAATGTAACGCAACCCATTGTAAAGTTGAGAACTCGGTCAATGTTCAGACAAGTCCATGGCACACTGTAAAGAAAACTGTTAAACATGTAATAGAGGAAGATGCAGTTAAATATTGGTCTGAGAGAATAGCTCCTCTCTTGGTTCAGGGAAAATTTGCCTCATTACTGTTATTGGAAAACGAGAACCTAACCTGGAAATCGATTATGTACAATCTTCCAAGACGAGTCCTAAGTTTTATCGTTAATGCGTGCATAGACTCCTTACCCTCATATACAAACCTGCACACCTGGGGTAAACGCTTAAGTGATAAATGTAAATTCTGCCCTGGTACCACAGGCACTCTCCATCATATACTCTCGCATTGCCCAGTCTTCTTAGATAGGTATGAGTGGCGACATAATAATATTCTGAGGTACATGCACAAAATATTCCTCGAAAATCTGCCTAACGGGAACATTTACACTGACTTAGAAGGGCATTCAATCGCCGGGGGCACCATACCTCCTCACATTCTCACAACAAGTCTGCGCCCAGATTTAGTCATTCTAAGGGAAGAAGAAAAGGAGGTCATAATTGTAGAGTTAACTGTTCCATTTGAAACTAACCTTGAGGCTGCACATCAAAGAAAAGTAGAAAAATATAGCTTAATACGGAGGGACATAAAGGAAAGGGGGTATACCGTATCTTTTTACGCAATAGAAGTCGGGGCAAGGGGCTTAGTAGACCGGAACAATAAACACCGCATAAAACAAATTCTAAAAACAACAAGCTCAAAAATCCATCCAACCGAATTCTTTAAAACTCTTTCCAAACTTGCCATACTCTCCTCATTTTCAATATTCTATGCCAGAAAAGAGCGAGCCTGGGGGGAGGTACGACACTTAGACCCATAATCATCTATAAGATAATATTTACATTTAAAATCATTTAGCGATTAGTAATTTGTTAGTTCCCCTCTTCTTCTCCTTTCTTTTTTTTTTTTTTTTTTAATAGATAACGATGATAAATTGTGTAATATCTCTCGTAATTAATATAAGATGCTGAGGATCAAAGTTGATATGATTAACGTATGTACGTACACGTATAAACTCTTTAAGTTGTGATACTGCATGTTTGTAACAGTTTTCCTTTGAAACCGTTGTAATAATTTTGACCAGCCATATGTAGATACTTAGGATTATTTTGATATGATGAATGTATTTAAGTACACGTATTTATTCCTTGTGTTGTGACACTGCATGTTTGTAATAGTTTTCATTTGTGACCGTTGTAATCATTTTGACCTGCCATCTGTTTGGCACGAAACGGTGGACCTGGTCTATGTATGTATGTCTGCCACTCTTGAACTTGAATAAAGTCATGATATAACAACAATATAAATGCAATAGACTGTATAACATTCCAGTATGAAGTTGGTTCTTTGGGTTTTTTTCTCAACAAACAAACAAATGCAAATCAGGCTTGACTAGCTCATCTATTTTATCTGACTGCATATTACTATTAGTTGTTAATCATCTGAAAGTTTATAAATGTCATGGCAACATATGTGTCAAGTTTTCATTTATCCATATCTATTTTTCAAGAGAAATGTCATGTTACGCATGTTCATATATTCTTGTTACTGATGATGATAATGGTAATAAACAATGTGATGCATGTGGAAGCATCGGTCCACATTCTTCTTTTGTTGTGTTTTCATCAGTTTACCTTTGTTCCCATTTTGGTTAGTAGCCGTATCATAGGCATTTGTTGGTGTAATCTACGTTCTTGTTATCACATATTGTTATATCATTTGTACACAGGGCCCCCTGGAGAACAGTGCAAGCTCGCTGATGGGACTGTTTTAAAAAAAAAAAAGACTTAAGAAATAAAAAATAAAATAAAAATAAGACACAGTAAGTGATCTGAGGTACCTCTGCTATATCGACAGGGCCAGAGTAGAAATCACTTTGGAAATTGATGGGGCACGGTGAAGCATTGATGACATTGATCACAGCCTGGTTGTCACCTGGCAACGAAATCTCAGCATTCTGCAAAAAAAGGAGGGATGGAACAATTTCAAGGTATTACATACTGAGCAATTGTGTCTTGAATGTAACAGAACAAGTACTTGTTCTTTTTTTAATGCCATTAAAATGTGCAATTAACAGTTCAATTGTTGAGCTTCTATTCAAGATAATACTAGTAAAGTTTACTTGGAAAATGTTGTTTGAGAAATTTACTAAAAATTGTATATCCGTGTCTGGAAGAAATTTTGATACCACAGTACTCACTGCATGCATTGGCGGCTCATTTCAATAATAACAGTGCAAAATCTCAAGTGGACAAACAAAGGCAATGCTTGCAAGCAACCAGTTATGATCAAAATTCAACCTTTGTTTATCAATAGCGTGTGCATGGACACTACACAGGTACAGTGGCTGGGTAGCCCAATATAATCTGAGGGCTAGTTCAAGCATTTTGAAGGAGAAGAGTTAATAAGCATTTTTTAAGTTAAAATAAATGTTGATAAAATAACTTGGCAAGCTTAAAGACAGGGTGGCCTTTTCACATGTAAAAAACATACACATTTGTAAAAGCCACAGAAAATGGAAGAATTACTGTATCAAAACTTTCCTCCCAATAATAGAGCTGGAAACTGACTTTAAGCGAAATTATCGCAATCAGGAGATTTTGAGGTTTGTCTCATTCTTCCGGAACCTATATGTATAGCCTAGAAACCGGAGATTGTTATGCGCTATAGCCCGCTCCATGGGGCTTGAATTCAACGGGAGTAATTGCTCACATCGCAAGCGCTGAGTAGGACAGTATGATTCTGAATGTAGACTAAGCTTGCTGCGGTTCAAACGTAGACAAGGATAGTTTTTCACTTTTCCTGAAAATGTTTGTGAAGCTCTGACTAAAATTTCATACATTTTGTCGTAAGGGTATACTGCTGGTTCCTGCCAACTTTCATGACTTTTGCAAATTGGACACCGTGTCTTTCTACTGCCTGAGCCTCACATCTATCCTGAGCTGGAGGAATCCCGCACAGACGTAGGCACCAGCAGCTAACAACATCCCTGCAGCCATTCTCTGCAGGGGGCGCTTTGGAACATTACACTTGGCGAGGAGGGGGTAGATAACCCCCTCAAAGAGAGGGATGAAGAGGAGGATGAAAACGGGATTCAGCGTCTGTGGGGGAATAAAGATAAAGAATGATTGTATGATACTGGATACCCTTCAGTGGGATACCAGATATATTGGACGAATTTGAAGATGAGTACCGGTACAATATTCACACTAGCTGAATGCAATATATCTGGTAAACTATGAAAACAAAATGATATTATTATCATTACTCCAGCAAATTTACATATATCTGGTAAACCACAAAATAAATCTAATATTATGCCAGCTGAATGCAATATATCTGTGGTGGTATTCTGAGATGATGGAGTTGATGGTGTGATGTCATGACACTGACAAAGATAATGCCCATCATTTCCATTAGTACGCCTTATTTCATTTGGTGAATTTACCATCAATTCAACAAGGCCCCGACATTCTTTGGTACTTTCCAGTATAGTGAGCTTACCTGCATCTGATCTGGTTTAATCCTCCATGAGCCCTGTAAGAACACAAAGGAAGCAAAATACATCAGCAAGGACTTGCTTAGACGTGGCATTCCTACTCAGCTGTTGTGCTTTTTTGTTCCATCATTTCTTTATTCAAGAAAAGTTACGAGTTACATATATAACCAGGTCCTTTTATCCATTATGGATAATGGTAGGTAGAATATGAACATTGGTGAATAAATGCGGTATATAATACAGTATATAATCACATAACATGCAAATGTACGTTGGTGTAATTAATAAATGAATAAATGATAATTATTATCTGTCCCTTCCCTATACAGACTATATGACACAAAGGATGATTCATTATAGTCATAAATCACGGATTCTCCAATATAACCGCAGTCTTTTGTGTCTTGATCTTTTGACAAAACGCCTAAGTGACCAACTGACCAGCCTGCCATCCATGTGTTCGGCCTGGAGCGTCCAACGAGATCCCTGCTGGTCAAAGAGAGCCCAGAAGAACGGTAGGGGGATAAAGACGAAGAGGACGTGGAGAAGAGTCTTGATGTCTTCTATTAGCTGGACCTGCAGACACAAAGGAGAGAAGGACAATGCTTGCTATAGAAATGCGCTTCCATTTTTCACCTCAAAGTATAATATTTATGTGCGTGGATGTACGATCCCACTTTCCAGACTTTCTAAAACAAATTCCTATTGGGGTAATCCTTAACGCAGCATTAAGTCCCAGATCAAGTTAATATTCTTTCACTAGCTTTATCAATGTTTCAGTACAGTCCATCCCACTATATCTTGCCGAACTATTAAACATAAACAGTGACCTTTCAAAATTTGAACTTTACCTATGACAACATGACCTATGACATTTACGCTATCAGTTAATTGTCCTGTCATATCTTATGATTGTACCAAGTTTTGTTGAGGTTTGCTCAAAATTTCTTCAAACATTGCAATAAAAGTAAAAAATTTAGTATTTGTCCACGACCTGTGACCTTTGACCTCTGTAACTCAGAATCCAATCAAGGAATTTTCCTGTCATATGTGAGCATTTTTTCCATGAAATTTGAATCAAGGACATTTTCATTGACTATGATGAAAGTAGAATATGGAATGCATGCTGAGATTTAGGAACACAATGTGGTACTTAACAAAAAGATGAAGGTGTTGCCAATTTGTACACCAAAATAAAGGGTCTGATCGTGATAAGTGAAGGGTTCTTACATCATATTTATCATTAGCCCAGTCCAGCCAATGAGCCTTCCTCTCTTGTTTACCTCTCTGCTGGAAACGATTCTTGACTGCGTACTGAGAGAAGAAGTGATACAGGAGAGAGAGGAAAAACAAACATGTACACCTTCATTTTCAATTATTGTAACTTAGCAGCAATGGTAACTAACATGGTAACAGGTGTAATGATGAGAGCTCATTGGCTGTTCATGGTAGTTACCATTGATGGTATGTAACACTAATTGAAAACCTACATGCAACATGGTCCAGAGCTACCAACATTCAAATTCAACAATCAAAAAGAGTTGGGGAAATTTCATCAAAATCAGGGAGATGTTTATCAAATACCTACAACCTAATAACAATAATCTATCAATAATCAGGGAGATTGGTGATGTGATGAAATCCAAAATGAATGCAGTTTTATAGGTCTATTTTCAGGGAACTCCTCTGTCAAAACGCACAAAATCTGCCGGCTATAAAATGAGCTGCACGTCTGACGTCTACTCACCCCCATGGCTTCGACGACTTGTCCAACGACGTTGCCAGTCGGCGGATTATTCTTGTAAAAGTACCGCCCCAGGACAAAGATCACTGACAGGGATATATAAACAAACAAATCATCAAATAAACAACCATTAATGTTCAATTACTTTACATTAATTTTTTTTTATAACTTTTCAGAAAATCATGAATTATCTCCATTTATGTTTGAATTATCAAGATCATCAATTACTTCAATTTTCACTTATATCATAACAGTCAGAAATTACAATCATCAAGAAATGCAATCAATGTTGACATTCCTGGCAATCCAATCTATTTAATTTATGTTTTTGCTATAACTCTATATCAGCGCTTCCAGACATGTGAAATAGGAATACGGTGGTCTTTTTGTCTTTTTTTGTCACACATGAAAAAACTAAAAAATGTAGCCAATTTTGTGGCCTATGAGCAGATAAGTATGCGTGATTTAGCGCACTAGCTTGAAGAAGGTCCAATAATAAATGCAAGCGATCTGTGTAGCGGGCTAAATTCACACTAGTATGGTTCAATCATTGTTTATTCAAATGAAATTGGTTGAACCGTGGTCTAAACATATTCTAAGCCATAGCAACTAGTGTGCATTTAGCACGCAGCACAGAACGCACGCATCTATTATTAGACCTTTTGGATCATTTTGACCTTTCACTCATCTGATAACACACCACAAAATGTGCTTACACCGTCGACTAAATCTATAACTCCTATGTAAATTCGGGCCTATGTTTCTAGTACTCACGGATCGCCACGGACATTAATATCGCGGGCACACCGAATGCGAGCATGTAGCAGTCGTTGCCGAAACATTGAACATCGTGACGGAGAATTGGCGTGATGAAAGTCGAGAGGAGACTTCCGCAATTGATGGAGAAGTAGAAGACAGAAAAAAACCTCTGGATTTCTTTCTCCTGTAAGTGAATATCACAGATTATGTTTACATGTAACTAGAACCAAGACAAACAAGAGTGAAACATTAATTTAGCATCAAATAAGCAGGTAGGCAGCAATTAGTTCATAACATGCCAGAGCGCGATGCTCAAGCCTAAACATTAATGGCTATTTTGCTATGCATCATATTACTAACAATATAATTCATGTATGAACCTATTTATATTTATGTATTTTTTTGTCTCAACAGATTTGTAATCAAATGCGAGTCAGGCTCGACTAGCACATGTGCTATATCTGACTCCATATTGCCATTAGTTGTAAATCATCTCTGACGGTTGAAAAAAAAATGTTGTTATGACATGTGTGTTAAGTATTCATGTATCCATGTCATGAAATTGTCAGTAGAAATGTCATGTTAAGTAGTTTCATATATTCTTGTCAATGATGATGATGATGGTAATAAAACAATCAATCAATCAATCAATCAAACAGATTATATCACCTGATCTGGATTAAATTGATCCCCTCCATATGCAGCCACACAAGGCTTAATCCCTCCTGTTCCGAGACCGATTAGTATCAAACCAATGGCAGGACCAATCCTATCCAAGCAAAATAGACATTAATGTAAATCATAGAAATATGAATTGTCAACATTATTCACATCATCAAAATCATAAATTATCACTATGAGCTCATGAATAAATGTTGCATTGATAACAATCACTATTTTGTTTTCATTTTTAACAGTACTTTCTAACTTTATGGACATGTGAAAACAAATATAAAATAATAAAAACATCTAATGCCACTCCATTTAACTATGTTAGTGGTACAATTGACCTGAGGTCATTCGTACCAGCAATAATCTGCTCATGTGTACATTGCAACTACAAACTGGCTTATACTGCCTCAGGGTAGACTTCGATCAAGGACTCACAATCAATTAATTAATTAATTCAAACATGAACTAAAATTAATGCATTTCACATAATTTGGGTAAGGCTAATGATAGAAGTACAAATTATTATTTATCGTTGTTATCATACACACGTTATCTTTACTTTTATCTAATCATTCAAGTATACATGTAATCCTCGGGTTTAATTGTGTTTTTGTTTGTTAGTTTGTTTGTTTGTTTTGTCTTGTTTATTTATATGTTACATGTTTAAAGGGCTAACCGGCCCTCACAGGTGCTTGCACCTTCTCGGTTAGCCCTCGCATTTTATTGTCATTGCAGTTATTGTTGTATGTAGGTTTTGTTTTTGTGTGCTTATGCAAATTAAATTTGAATTGAATTGAATTGAATTGAATTGGATTGAAAGGGTCACAAGCTCATACCACAGGACCAAACCTCTTCCACTAGATACATACACTTCTGGATGTCCTGTTGTTTGCGGGGGAGCAGCAGTGAAGCACATGACGGCATTCCCGATCATGTAGACCTGGGAGATATACACTATGGTTCTGCCAAGGAAAAAGGAAACATTTAGGGATAAGAGTGACACTAAATACTTGAGGGTAGAAAAGGATAAGCACTATGAAATGTTTACATACTATTCTCCCTGTTACGATTTTTGATTTTATCTGCAATCTACCCCGTTTTCCCCTTCTTTCCCTGTAATGGCAAAATAAAGTGTAAAATGAAATATCTTCTCTCATTTCTATCATCACCACCACCGCCATTATTATCATTACCACTACTGTATTCACTACAAGCGTCACCACCAACACTTTAACTATCCGAACCATCATCACACCAACAATTACCATCACCACCACCACCACCACAACCACCACCATAATCGCTACCCCTACCATCATCATCCACACAGCTATATCAAACCATCTACCACCACCACATCACCATTACCACACTCATCACCCCTTCCATCATTATCAACAATCATTATTACCACCACCACTACCATAATCACCATCACCACCATCAACACCACCACCATCACCATAACTACCATCCCCACCACCATCACCAATACCATTACCACCACCACTACACTATCACTAAAACTACCCCCATCACCATCACCACCAGTAACACCACCATCATTACCACTAATTCTCCCACAACTCACTTGTACTTGCCCAGCCACCCATCAGCTATCATGGCCCCAAAGATGGGGGAGAAGTAGCAGAGCATGTTGAAGGAGTGGTAGATGGCGGTAGAAGTATTATCCCCCAGGAGGAGAATGTTGGTCAGGTACAAGACCAGAATAGCTGCATTCCAGAGAAGAAAAACAAACATACATCAGCCGGGAAAGAAAACACACATACAGATTGTACTTCTAATACAATGTACCACAAATATTCCTTTCATTAAGAATTATGAAAACATGGGAGTGAATCTCTACTATTGTCCAATTTTCCATTTACATTCAAGTCTTCTTTCATAGAGGCATAATATACACTTTAATGTGCAGTTGATTCTATTTAATTCAATACCCACCCTTTAAGGCACGGGCAACCTATCATTAATGTTGTGATCATGGCGTATAGCATTCAGCCTTACAAAAGAAGTAAACTATGATAGTGACTGATAAAACATGGTAATCTCAAGATATAAAGAGATATAAAAATGTAAACAAAAACAAATCAATAGAGACAAAGAACCGAAATATTGAAATGCTTTTCTTCTCTGGCATCTTTGTTAACTTGTTTTTGTTTACATTTAGTAATACATTTTCAGTGCCATCGCAAGCTCATATACTCTATATAGAGATAGATGTATATCTAATATTGAGAAAAAATATGATTAAGTTTTTTTAAAGAATGTGGAAGTACCTTTCATTCCATAGAAAGAAAACCTCTCGCAGAATTCTGTTCCAACAATGAAGAACACACTCTTTGGAAAGCCGGACTCGCCCGACACAAATTTCTGTAGTGAGAGAAAAAGAGAGAGAAGGGTGAACAAGAAAGGCAGATGTACAGAAGAAGGAGGGAGAGAGAGAAAGAGAGAGAGAAAGGGGGGTGGAGAGAGAGAGAGAGTAAGAGAAAGAGAGAGAGTTAGAGAGAGAGAGAGAGAGAGAGAGAGAACGAGAGAAAGAGAGGGAAGGAGAGATAAGAACAGTCAGAGACAGAGACAGAGTGAGAGACACACACACACAGAGATAGACATAGAAAGAGTGAAAGAGAGAGAGAGAGAGAGAGAGAGAGAGAGAGAGAGAGAGAGAGAGAGAGAAGAGAGAGAGGGAGGGAGGGAGGGAGAGACAGAGACAGAGAGATACAGAGACAGAGAGAGAAAGAGGCAGAGAGAGACAGAGGGAGAGACACACACACACAGACATAGAAAGAGTGACAGAGAGAGAGAGAAAGAGAGTTAGAGGAGTAAACAAAAATAGGACATAGAGGAAGGGAGAAGAAAGGAACCACAAAAGGGAAGAGATAGATTGAGAGAGAATAAAATACAGAGAAGAAAAGGCAAGAGACGAGTGTGTAATGGGGAGAATGGATGAGGTGGAACATAACCTGTGTTTACTATCAATCAAAATTGAAAAATATGTTTTTAAACATTACGTGCTGTGCGATTTTGCAGAATACTTGTCATGAAAGGGGGCAGCTGAGCCCAGTACTTTTGTGATTGCTGCCCTTGTTTCAGAAAGACAGGTGTCGCATATATTCATGTGAATTATTTATTTTTCCCCCTTTTTTTATGGGGAAATGTGAATCAATATAATGTGCACATGAGCTTTCCACTGATACCTAATTGAAAAAAATAACATTCTATCAATGTCTACTTTTATGAAGAAATCATAAAACCACAATGTAGATCAACAATTGTGCAAATCTGAAGAGTAAAGTAGTAATTTCAACAATTCCAGCGTGTTGCCAACCACCCTCATAGCAATTTGGAAAATCATTATAAACATTTGTTGGAGCGCTGGCCTTTCCGGTCTCTTCAACCAACGGACCGCTATTCAGGAAAAACGGAAGTATAAAGCAACATCCATTCTTTTGTCTAAAAGAAGTGGCGGAGACAGTCAACATGTTTTGATGAGGCGCTTAAGGAACCAACACAAAAAAAACAAAATAGGAATCAAGGCACTTGTTTCAAACTCAGTTAACTTACCCTGACTCTGCCCCATCCCTTCCCACTGATAACTTTCTCCTCTTGATCCATCGCAGAGCTCCCTACGTCAGGAGAACGGGAAGAGATAAGGATAAACAGAACCATTAATTCATTACTTCATCAATTAATTAATTAATTAATTCATTCACTCATTATCGTCATTGTCCTCAATGGAAATTCCCTCTGTTAGCATTACAGATATAAACATACATTATTTACATAAATTATATTGCACAATACAAATTCAACTATGAGAGTATAAACTTTTATACATAAACACATCATAACATAAAGAAATAAGGAAAGTATTGACAAATATCTTGGTATATGCAATCACCAAAAGAAAAATATGGAACAAATTGCAAACTATAGAATACATGCAATGTAAAAGACAGGGTGCCTTTTTGCAGGTCAAACAAATAAATTTTGCACACACACAAAAAAGGAAACAAAACAGAAAATGGAAGAGGATACTTCCCTCCCAACAAATAATAGCGATCGCTAGATTTTGAGAGGTTTTTGAGCTAGTCGTCCAAAACCGTTCATATTGTAGATTATTCATGTATGCTGCTCTATGGGATTTGTGTGTGTGTCACTTGTGTAAACATGCATCAATGGTACAGTGCATGGAAACTTGAGATCAAATTCATAGTACTTGTAATCAATTAGTGTAATCAAGTTTAATCAAATGCAATCAGCTCCATTTCACAGTACTTGCAATCACTGACTGTAATCTAATGCAATCAGCCCACAGTAATTACAATCACTGACTGTAATTTAATGCCAGCAGCCTGCAGTAATTACAATCACTGACTGTAATCTAATGCAATCGGCCCACAGTAATTACAATCACTGACCGAAATCTAATGCAACCAGCCCACAGTAATTACAATCACTGACTGTAATCTAATGCAATCAGCCCACAGTAATTACAATCACTGACTGTAATCTAATGCAACCAGCCCACAGTAATTACAATCACTGACTGTAATCTAATGCAACCAGCCCACAGTAATTACAATCACTGACTGTAATCTAATGCAACCAGCCCACAGTAATTACAATCACTGACTGTAATCTAATGCAACCAGCCCACAGTAATTACAATCACTGACTGTAATCTAATGCAACCAGCCCACAGTAATTACAATCACTGACTGTAATCTAATGCAACCAGCCCACAGTAATTACAATCACTGACCGAAATCTAATGCAACCAGCCCACAGTAATTACAATCACTGACTGTAATCTAATGCAACCAGCCCACAGTAATTACAATCACTGACTGTAATTTAATGCAAGCAGCCCACAGTAATTACAATCACTGACTGTAATCTAATGCAACCAGCCCACAGTAATTACAATCACTGACTGTAATCTAATGCAACCAGCCCACAGTAATTACAATCACTGACTGTAATCTAATGCAACCAGCCTGCAGTGATTACAATCACTGACTGTAATTTAATGCAAGCAGCCCACAGTAATTACAATCACTGACTGTAATCTAATGCAACCAGCCCACAGTAATTACAATCACTGACCGAAATCTAATGCAACCAGCCCACAGTAATTACAATCACTGACTGTAATCTAATGCAACCAGCCCACAGTAATTACAATCACTGACTGTAATCTAATGCAACCAGCCTGCAGTGATTACAATCACTGACTGTAATCTAATGCAACCAGCCCACAGTAATTACAATCACTGACTGTAATTTAATGCCAGCAGCCTGCAGTAATTACAATCACTGACTGTAATCTAATGCCAGCAGCCTGCAGTAATTACAATCACTGACTGTAATCTAATGCAATCAGCCCACAGTAATTACAATCACTGACTGTAATCTAATGCAACCAGCCCACAGTAATTACAATCACTGACTGTAATCTAATGCAACCAGTATCATTCGTTTGAACAAGGTGATCGCAATCACTGACCGAAATTGATTGCAATCAATGGAAGTAGTGCCATTTGTGTGTAAAAAGTAACTGTAACTGCTTGCAGTCAATACAACCAGTTCTGTTTGTTTGAACACAGTAATTACAATTGCTGAATGCAAGTGATTGCAATTAATGTGAAGTTGATTCAAACAATTCTCATCTAGTTCAAAGCCAGACAATATGTGTTCATGTTCATGCAATGCACAAGCTAGACATTTAAAAAAAGTTTACTTGGGCTGCACTGTACCATGAAAGACAAACATGTTCATGCAAAGCATTATGCTACATATCATCTAGTTTAGATCAAAGCAAAACCATACACGTTCATGCAAATCACAATCTAGATATCATCTGATATAGATCAAAGCAAGACCATACACTCCAGCTCAAAGGAATTGGCATAGGGAAAGGGAAAATGAAGAAAGGGAAGGAGCCGCAGTTTTAAACCATGGTATATTTTGTCCAGTTCAGCATGAAACACGCTGCTTTAGCCTGAAAAGCATCATGTTTCATGCTGAACTGGACAAAATATACCGCGGTTTAAAACTGCTGCTCATTCCCTTTCTTCCCTTTCCCTTTACCCATGCCTATTCCTTTGAGCTGTAGTGTACTGCAATCGCAAACTAGAAATCAGATCTAAATCACCTTAAGCTATATATTATCTGATGTAGATCAAAGCAACACCATAAACATTCATGCAATGTACAAGCTAGATATCATCTGCTCTAGATCAAAGCAAGACCATACATCTTAATGCAATGCACAAGCTAGATATTGCCTGAAGTTCTGAACTACGTGTAGATCAAAGCAAGACAATATGTGTTCATGTTCATGCAATGCACAAGCTAGACATTTTAAAAAGCTTAGTTGGGCCAGGGATGTGTTAGGAAGGAGAAACAACTCGAGCATAACATATTCAAACATCTGTATGGATACTAAATTGTGCTAATGAATGTCAAAAGCATTCCACAATCACTACAATGCTTTGATGTCCCATGCGCGGCACCGACATTTAGCTGCTGTCAACTTGGAAAGCAATATCTTTAATTCACTGTTTTGTCTCTGAAAGCTATGTTTCTTATCACATTTATGTGCAATTTTCAAGAAAGTTACAGGCAACACCACTAAAGATCCTGTACTAGATTTTCTTCTAAATAATTGTTGAATGATGCACAAACGGAGATACAAGATAATATTCTACCTTACACAATTAACAAATTTCTTCACTTTCCGCAGATTCCCGCAAATGTGGGATCCAATCATTATCAAAATTATATCTTAAGCTGTTTATTTTCATTAACAAAGTTTGCGTGCATTTGCGTGCAACTGAGATATTTTAGTAGAAAAAAATGTTTATTTTTGTTCGCTGATATCTCTTTTCCTCATAAAAGTATTGATGCAATCCAACAGAACTGGTCAAGCGAAATAAGACCCTACATTTCTTTTGTTCTATCTGAGAAACCGTTGCTACGCAATCCTGTTCCTTATTAGTAAGACACCTGAAAAGCATATGGTGAGAAGACATTTTTTTTCGGCGGTGCCACGCATGGGTTCAAAGAAAGAAAGTTGTTTCATATCCTTCCATAACACATCCCTGGTTGGGCTGCACTGTACCATGAAAGACAAACTTCATGGGCTTACAACACATTACAATAGGGTTCACATGCTTTTGACTCAATACACACTTCCCTTCATAAATAAAATCCATAAATAGCAGGACAGCAGACGGTAAATAGACAATTCAGCTCAAGTCATTTAAAGTCAAAACTGATACTGACTTTTCATTTGTAAACTACGATACGCATTACAGCATGACATTGATTTGGATATCGCCTTACATTCTATGACAGAAAAAGCAATTTTATAAAGGGATGGGACACATGCAAAAATGAATAAGGTAAGTACAGATATAAATGAATGTATTTTGAAATATTTCAAAATACATTCATTTATCAATGTGAGAAGAGCAGCATGTTAGAAGCATATAGAAATTACAACAACCAGTAGTTTGTCATTTAGTCTATTCCCATTTAGTCTAATTCTTTAATTCTTTCTAAAAGCACAAGCTTCTTTATAGGAATTAGAAATAGGATTAAGCATGTAGATAAGAATTTAAGTATATGATAAGCATAAGCAGGCCAAATGGGAGGTATTCCAAGAGGCTATTTGAACAAACTGACCCACTATAATCCACAGAGACATGAAATACTGAGATGTGAAGAGCTAAAAAAGAAGATGGAAATAGGCTGAGAGATGGGGAGAAAAGGGGTGAGTGGGGCGGGGGGGGGGGGGGTGGGGGGTGTTGAGAGATAGATGAGAGGGTGGGGGATGAATGAGCTATAGAGATAGCGGTACAAGAAAGGAGATGCCTGGGTGTGTGTGTTTGTTTGTTTGTGTGTGTGTGTGTGTGTGTGTGTGTGTGTGTGTGTGTGTGTGTGTATGTGTGTGTGTGTGTCCTGGGGGGGGGGGGAGAGCGTGGGGGGGGATTTATTAAATGGGGTTTAATTTGATTTCATTAACGACCCTTACTGTAGGGTCATGTAATTACTTTTTGGTTGTTTTTATAATTGTGTATGTAGGAAGGTTTATTAGAATTGTATTTTGTGAGAAAAAGTGCACCTTTGTAAACAAAAATGACATATTTTATATGAATGAAATCACAAAAAAAGCTTCTGTTTGTGTGAGTGTGTGCAAGTGTGTGTGTGTGTGTGTGTGTGTGTGTGAATGGGGATGTTTCAAGATAGATGAGAAAGAAAAAGAGACAGAGACAGAGAGAGAGAGAGAGAGAGAGAAAGGAGGGATGAGTTATTGCAGGTTAGCGAGAATTGGAATCAGACTTTTTGACAGGAAAGGGGGCAATAAGAAAGAGGTCAGGCCATGCAGGGCAAAAATCAAAACATAATTTGCAGCGGGGCTACTTTTACCCTACTCTATACCCTTGCTTTGTATGTAGAAAATACTAATTTTCACAAGGGTATTTTTCATGTCTTAGGGGCTCTTTTTGTATTGTGGGGGCTATATCGTCCTGCGCACCTATTAAATTTGTGCACTAACGCCATGCAATGGCATAAACATAAAACAGGGCCCTGTTGCATAAAGCTGGCCATTGATGGCGTCTTTGCTACCAATGGCAATTTCTATGGAAATCTTGAACTTGATTGGCTGTCTAGGGCCCCGTAACATAAAGGTTTGCGATCAATTGCAAATATGAAAGACTAATTCTGATTGGTTACTGGTCAGTCTTCTGAACAAAAAGCGCATGTAACGATGGTGTTGATTGGCCATTACCATTTTGTGATTGATTTCAAACCTTTATGTTACGGAGCCTAGGGGTCTTACCATGGTAGTTACCATGGATGGCAGAGTTACCATTAATTTTTAGTTTTATGCAACAGGGCCCAGAAAGAACTCAAAAAGAGTGGAGCATGCAGGTGGGTACCTGAAGGGGGTGGAATGTACCCCACCGATGCGTTCTTCTGCCCCCTATCAGTGCCTGGTCCGTCCAGAATAAAGGGGACTATCTCCTCATCGGACATAGAGTCAGTCATTGGCCGTTATCACTGATGCACCGCCCACTTCTTAAAGTCCCACGCCGGTATTTCTCATTAGTAGTACTAGAAACGATACCAAATTAAACGGCCTTATAAAGGAGCCTAGAGCTTGTTTTTAGTATCATGCATTTACTAGGTGTTAAATTTTTTTTGACACTTTTGACAAGTAGATATACTGTATACACAGATTAAGATTTTTTCTATTTTATTAGTAATTATTAATATCAAGGTTGATACCTGTAGCCCCAAACCAAATATTTGTGGTGGATGGTTCTGCACGTGTTATACTGCATGAGACGAGACATGGGATATACAAGTAGATAGATAGAAAGATATTAACCCGTTCTGTACTGAGCACGTGTATGTGAGTTGGCTTTTCTACACTCATATACTGAGCGGCCCGACTCTCACATAATCTGCTGTACAGACCATAGATGACAGGGTATGAATAAGCTTCAAATTCATCATGGGGAGCAATTAAGCCATAGCCCTTTGGTTACTGCTCTTCCAGAGCAAATGTTAACATCCTATGTTCTTAACTGGACTAGGGGTTTCAAAGTCTGAAAATATAAACATAAACAATGGATTGAGATATATACAAAGACAGCTAGCTAGATAGACAGACAGATAGATAAGTATTTTAAGCTACCCAAAATTCGTCAGCATTTCAACGAACCATCAAATCCATATAGCATACAGCACAAGGATTCGATGGTTCCTAAAGATGCAGATCAATTATCCTACTGATGATGCAAACAGTGGGTGCGTTTATGCTCATTTTTGGGGAGCTAAAATCACCATTTTGATACATGTTTAGTTCAAAATGTGGCTGCGATCATGCTCATTTTGAATGTATACAAGTTTAAATGATGTCATCTCAACAGTAAACAATACCCCAGTAAAGCTCGTTTTGGATGAACGTTTTCAATCAGCGGTTCAAAAGGCTGATACTGCCTTAGCAAATTGAGCATAAACGCACCCAGTGTTGCGTCAAATGACAGAAATGGCTTTGTACACGATATGGAAATGACAATTGGAAAGTCAAAGCATCATAACAAAAATGCACACTCATACACTTCTATGCTAGATTGCAATGTAACAGTGATGCATGCATGATCATTGAAAGAAAATAACCTTGAAGCAAGACAAAATCAACAAGCTCAATGACAAAATTATGTATATTGTAAAAGGAAACCTGGTTTACTGAAAGGAGTTTGATTATTATCAATATACAATACAATATCAACAATATAATAGGGAACATTATGCTGTGAAGTAATAATCTGTTTTCAAAAATACATTTTCATAGCAGCATTTTTGCCAATTTGAAGAGCAAAGGTGTGATTTCAACATTTCCAGCATGTTGCCGATTTGAAGATTTAGCAATCCTTGCACCTTTATTTTTCCTTTTTAAAAGTCATTACTAAGATTAAACATGGATCTACATGACATATTAAAGTGGATTCATCCTGTACCAAAATTTATGCTCTTTCCTTTGATGCTAGCAGATCTTCTTTTTTTATTTTTAATGATTGATAGCAAAAGTTGTACCACTGCCCTGTGGCCTCAAACACACTATTTGTGGTGCTTGGTTGTGCATTGGTTATACTACATAAAGACAAGACATGGGCTATACGGGTAGTCTAGGTCGTTCAGACTCATTGACTAACGGACAAGGGTTTGTACCTGCTAAGCACATGTACTAATCTACAACGGAGGCCAGAAGTTTACATACACCCAGGAAATTCAAAGAAAAGTTGACACTTGCCAAACATCATAAAATTTACTGGATGTAATAAAATATTTGTGCTATCATGACGAATTTGATATTAAACAAATGAGTATGTCATGCCCCTTCATCACATTGCTTTGTCATCAGGAGCTGAAAAATATTTAGGTGTAATTTTCCACCCAAAGATCTTCATATATTTGACAAATTAAAAAGAAAAACTGTTCATATTTGTGCTAGTTACTTCTCAACACAAACATTTCAGATTACACTTTTTGTTCAGTGGTGACATATCATGATAGAAAATGTAATATTAATCATAGATTTGACATATTTCTATGAACCAATGTTTGAAGATATAATAACAATAGAATACATTTGGCACAAATATTATTTTTTTTCTTCAAAGAAAATTCCACCTGAAATATAATTTAATCCTAATGGCATTCCAATCATGTCAATTAGCTTAATATGCTCTTTCATTTGATACCACATTCGTCATGGTAGTATTTATATTTGACGATAAAGTAAATTTTATGATGTTTGGGAAGCAAACAAATTTTGACTGAATGGGTGTAAACTATTGGCCTCAACTGTACATGAAGTTAGGTTCTAGGCTGGGGATTACATGGACACATCTGAGTCTGGTAATAAAGACTAAGCCCTCTTTACTGCCTGCTCTCTCCTCACACAGCAAATATTGACTGAGATAACGGCTTAGTCTTGATTCCTGACACAGTTGTGTCCATCCACTCCAAGACCTAAACTTCAAGGGTGGCATTCTGAAAACGAACTTAAAAGGGAGAGTTCATGGTCAAGATAATTAGGTTTCAATAAAAGCAGAAACACGAAAGAAACAAATGAAGGTTTGACGAAAATCTAGGATAAGAAAGTTATGATCTTTGGAAATTTCAATTTTGTGACGTCATGTGCGAGGTGCTTTACCATGTGTTGTGTGCAGTATAATTCCATAAATTATTTGTTTTCTGTTTTGTTTTGTTTTTTATTCAGGTTTGTGTGTCAAAACATATTTCTAGTGATGTATCAAATCTGCAGGTCAAAGGAAGCACATCTTTTTACGAAAATGCAAAATTGTACAAAACATATGGGAAAGCAACTTTCTTATCCTTTGACGGATTTTCATCAAACCTTCACTAGTATGTTTCTTTCATGTGTCTGCTTTTATTGAAACCAGTTTGATTTTAGGGTGAACTATCCCTTTAAGTTTGGACTGAAGATGAGACTAAGGTTCCATGACTGTGGTTGACATATTGACTGAAGCCAGTTTTCAGAGTATCAACTCATATTAGCTAACACAGTTTTGGATTTGGGATTCTTTCGGAATACTTACCCTGGACGTCGTTTCACCAAGACTTTACACACAACCGGTGACATACTCTAAGGTGCTAAATCAGATTTTTAATGATTTTTATTCCCATCAGCTAAAGTTGAAATCTGATGTTTGCAGATAAAATTCATGTTGTTAGCAAGCGTCTGAATGCAAAGTTTATATTTGTCAAATGTGATTAAGACTGTTGGAAATCGACTCCCCCTTTGTTAATACAGGAGTAAATTGGGGTTTCTCATTTAGCACAAGAACAGGTCACCGGTCGTACGCAAAGTTGTGCATAGCATTAGCCTACATAGGTACTAGGCTGTGAGGTGCATGGACACAACCCAGTCTGTTAACAACTATGTCTGGTAACACAGACTATGCAATAATCCCATCCTCCTAGGGGAAGGAGTCAGAGGAGCCATGACGTAGTTAGGGCCTAGCCTGTGTTACCAGACATAGTTGTTAACAGACTGGTTTGTGTCCATACACCTCACAGCCTAGTACCTAGGCTATCATAGCATACACTACAGCTCAAAGGAATTGGCATAGGGAAAGGGAAAGGGAAGAAAGGGAAGGGGCCACAGTTTTAAACCGCGGTATATTTTGTCCAGTTCAGCATGAAACATGATGCTGTAGCCTAAAAAGCATCATGCTTCATGCTGAACTGGACAAAATACACCGCAGTTTAAAACTGCGGCTCCTTCCCTTTCTTCCCTTTCCCTTTCCCTACCCCAATTCCTTTGAGCTGTAGTGTATGAACATCTTGGTGAAACACCCTCCAGGAGAGCTTAGTAGGTGAGAATGACTATTAGCAAGCAAGCATGATAGTTACGCACTGTTAGGTGGGAGCTTGGGTTTTAAGCGTTATTGGCGGTTGCTGATGGTTACAAAATGGCCCCGACGGAAGCAGAGCGAGGCGGTAGAAGGTTGTGGTTAAGCAAATAGACCTGTATGGGAGATAAAGAAGGGGAGATGCAAGGACTTGTGGTTAGGTGCCTTGCTTAATGTACATTAATGGGTTGCGAGTTCAAGAACCAGCATAACATTGATTACAATGTCTTTCTTAATAGACCTAGCAGATTGACGCTGTACCAGCAGGGTGTTTCACCAAGCTGTTCATAAGCTACGCATGACTTTATGTACATGTATGACTGGTGACCTATTCTTGTACTAAATGAGATACCTCAGTTTGTTCCGATGTAACACAGGAGGGCCTGAGTTCTAACAATCCTAATGAAATTTGACAAATCATGAACTTTGTAATCAGATGCTTGTTAACAACAAGAGTTCAATTTACAAAGATCAGATTTCAACTTAAGCTGATGGGAATCAAAATCCTTGAGAATCGGATTTAACAGAACAGGACACCAGTCATTATGTAAAGTCATTTGTAGCTTACAAACAGCTTGGTGACCCCCCCCCCCCCCTCCAGTAGTGTAATAACATGAATGGACCTGCATGTAAGATTATAAATAGGTCTAGTGGTTAGGTACATGTACCTGACTTGTGAGGAGGGGTTGCAAGTTTAAGCACCCATCACAAGCATGACATTTTACAATGTCTTTTCTGATAGGCCTTTCAGCTGTAGCCGACCAGCAGAACAATGACATAAATGGACCTGTACGTGAGATAAAGAAGTCTAGTGGTTAGGTGCCTGGCTTGTGAGTGAGAAAGGGGGTTGCGAGTTCAAGCTCCCATCACCGGCATGACATTATATACAATGTCTTTTCTGATAGGCCTTCCAGCTATAGCCGACCAGCAGAACAATAACATAAATGGACCTGTACGTGAGATAAAGAAGTCTAGTGGTTAGGTGCCTGACTTGTGAGTGAGAAGGGGGTTGCAGGTTCGTATTCCCATCACCAGCATGACATCATACAATGTCTTAGGCCGGCCTGGCAGATTAATCAAAGTGGTAGCAGGCTGGGGTAGTTAAGTGAATGGACCTTGGAGATAAACAAAAGGCAGTGTTTATTGGGAAAGTCCACCCTGAAATTAAGTTGGTTTTAATAAAAGCAGAAACATGGAAGAAACATATTAGTGCAAGTTTCACGACTAATCCAATAAGAAAGTTATGATCTTTTGAAATTTCAATTTTGTTTCAGGTTTGATGAAATTCATCAAAGGATAAGAAAGTGACGATTGTTTGAAGTTTTGATTTTGTGACCTTACGTGCAAGATGCTCTCCCATGTGTTGTGTACTAATTTATTTTAAAATGTCAAATTTTCTCAAAACATATGCATCATTTTACCTACAGGTGCATTTAATACATTACTGGAAACATGTTTGTACACACATACTTCGATGGGAAAAAAAAATCCTTCAACACAAAAAGATAAAGAGCAATTTATGGAATCATACAGCACATAATATACATGTAGGGGAAAGCATCTCGCAGGTGACGTCACAAAACTTATATTTTAAAAGATCAGAACTGTCATATCCTTTGACAGATTTTCTTCAAACCTTCACTGATATGTTTCTTTCACATTTCTGCTTATATTGAAACCAACTTAACTTCATGGTGGACTATCCCCTTTAAGGTCTAGTGGTTAGGTGGCCTTACTAATGAGAAGGGGGTTGCGGGTTCATTATCCTAACAGTGGTATATAATCACCTGATATTACCATCAGGAAGTTTATCAACACTTAATCATCATCATCACCATCAGTGTGTTAGTAACACAGTTACAAAATGTAAAATGAAGTAATGATATTGATACTCCAGTGAATCGGAATTGACAAAAAAGAACAATGCACAATTTAAATGTATATCAGGCATGCACATAGGCGTTGCATTTACATTTAGTTTGTGGCTACCTGTATACATATATGAGTACATTGTTTATAATACATCACAGTACCATATGGCAGAATTTCAAATACTGGTATGCAGAACTGCCAACATTGAATTTCAACAATCAGGAAGATTTGAGGAAATTTCATCAGAAATCAGGGAGATGTTTATCAAATACATACACCCTAATGACAATAATCTATCAATAATCAGGGAGATTGGGTGATGTGATGGAATCCATAGCATTAATATTTGTCTGTTTCCAGGAAGTCTCCTGCTAAATCAGGGAGACTTGGTAGCTCTGTGGTATGGGTCAGTAACTGTGTACAACGTTACATTATGTGATAGTAACTTGTATTTCCTGTAGCCTCCTGTAGCCTACATTTGGGGGCCATGCTGTGCCATATGTTTGTATGTAATCAATACCTGTCCTCAATGAGGTACATATAAAGGAATATTGCATGCACATTACAGCCCTAATAGGCCCTATATACCATGTATAGTTTGTATTGTATTACAAATATACAATACATGTTAATGTACCGAACATATTGCACATTTTTATAAAGAAACCAATTCAAATCAAACCACTTTGACACATTAATTTCTTCCATCATAATCAATTGGTCTGAAATTTTTGATCTCATATTTAAGCAGGATTTCAATATGTTCATCCATAACATCACAACAGAATATTATATCAGGAAGTGATTAAACCCTCAATTTCTAATAAGTAGTGTACAGTTCACCCATTAACTATGGGAACCCGGTACAGGTTCCCAGGAATGTACTGATGCCAGCTTGTTTTCACTCTGTTTTAAACAATTTCTCATTATATTTGAATGCCGTTCATGTGTGCAATCAGTAGTTTAATTGTGCAGCTACCGTATAAGATCAGAAACTTCCATGGAGAAATGATTAAGAAGGATTTTACTGAGCACTGTCCATCTCTGAAGGAAACCTGTTTACCACAGTACACATGGCGTGCACTGGCCGCAACTTTTAGTGACAATTCAAAATATCTAGTGGACATACAATGGCAATACTCGCAAGCAACCAGTTACGATCGATATTCACCCTTTGTTTATCAATAGTATGACACACATGCTACACAGCTACAGTGGCTAGGTAGCCCAAAATAATCTTGTTTTAAACTGTGGGGCTGGTCTAAAAATATTGTAGCAAAGGGGTTAACAAGTTACACAGGAGATCAAGTTGAATAAGGCTCTGCAATGCAAACAGCAGACTCCAAGCTCTCAGCAGAATAGCCATTGCGGAAAAGTAAAAAAATTTTCCTCATAAGCTATGATGCAAAACATGGAACTTTCAGCTCGGTTGTTTCATGACTATGCTTGTAAAGTGGCCATCGAGAATAAGTTGTATCTCTTTTGCAGGCCTAAACATCATCATCATCATCATCATCATCATCACCATCAGGTGCCGTCTTTGGAGTGAAGGTTGGCTGACAGAGTCCTCCTGGCTTCATGGTCTTGTGCTTTCCTAGCGAGTGCTCAGTACTGTTTGATATTTGTCCACTTCTTTATGTTTGTCATCCACTTCAGTGAAAAACTATCCTTGTTTTAAAGGGTATACTGTACTGCGAAGACAAAAAAGCCTTATGGAGTAAATCACAAATCCTTAAAAAAGTTTGGCCTGAACTTTTTGCGGATTTGTGATTTAATCACTAATTACTCCATATGTGGATCGTTTGAGGGCAAAAATTTTCAGCTAGTTTCTAAAATGGACAATACATGAATTTAAGACCATTGGCAAGAGGATTTCTCACGATTACCTTTTGAAGGCCTTTTTGTCTTCCCAGTACAGTATATGCCCTTTAAGTTTGAAGCACAATAATAGTCTACATTCATAGCAAATGGTGGCGCCCTTCTCGCATTGCACACACTGATTGCATTACCATGTACAACCGCAGACTTCTGTGCGAACTGTTTGGAGTGGAGAGCCGCGATATACGGTCTCTGTTTCTAGGCTACTCGAACCGCAGAGGTTTTGGATGATCCACAGATCCAAATATGTTTTTCCAGAAAAGGGGGGAGGCGTGAAAACACACAACGCTGGCTCTTTGCTGGACTCAAACCCACGGTCTTGTTGCCATTGAGAGACAAACTGTACAATTCTCTACCTACAGGGAAGTATGATTTTTTTTTTTACTGGTACATGTCATTATCTCTTTGTCTAATTCAGGATTTATTACACACCTGAACTAACATTGTAATTACCTTTTCCACTCGTGCATATTATATCATTAGATGGAATTTTATGTAGACATTTATTTTATATGATATGAGCAGATTAATGATTACCAAGTTTAAGAGGTTATCCAAAATTGGCAAGTGTGTATGAGCATTATTTTTCCTGCCTTTTTCAAAACTATTTTTACCTCACGATAAAAATAGCAGAGCATTTGCGTATCTAGCTTTTATTCATATTTAATACCATACTTCACTCTTGAGAAAGAAATCTTTTTGACATCCAAAAAAAACTGATTTAGAATTGCTCTTACTGTAAAAAGCACTTGTTTAACACTTATTGCAAGGTGTACATGGATGTTTTTATCATTGACTTTCTAGGTTTACACTTGGGTGCATAATAGCAATTCTACCCCAATATCCCCCTTTTGATTAATCCTCACCATAAATGAGTGCCATTATTGAGAGATTTGTGGTCATCATCCTTTAAATATTACCTCAAAGCATCCATCTTAAGCTGCAAACTAGTACTAATGATGTTGATGGCAATTCGAATACACGGCAGAGAGTCTATAGCCCCATTCATATACATGTGCCATAACCATGATAATACCGCTTATTACCGATGCACGTCGATAAGCAAGTTTCCAGTGAGCCGCCAAAAGCACCGTTCATATCCAAAAAGCCATAACATTGTGGTGATTTAGACAGCTGGACTATCTCAAAACCGATTGTGACATGTTCCGTTCAGCCATACGAGTGGACGCAGTTTATAAGATTTGCTTACCGCAATATTGCAGTATTATTACTAGGTCTCAATCTGCGAAAGTTAGCAGAAATACTGTATCAAATACTGCATTATTTGAGTGATTCCTGTTCATAAACCCAGCTATCGGTATTGCATCAGCAAAACTGCCGCAAATGTTGCGCCTTTTTTGTGGATAGGCAGTGTATATGAACAGGGTTTTGGGAATCACAAATTTTACATGGAGGTAAACGCAACCATATGGCCATAGAAAAACAACCAAGGGCGAGTGAGTGAGACGACTCTCTGATCAGCTTTGTTTTTTCTAGCTGGTGGTGAGGATTGCTTAATGAATATTCTGTCCGTCCATGCTGAGAGTGCCCTCGCCACAGAAATTCAGACGACTTTAATAGCCTGCCGGTAACTGCCACACTCCGCTGCCCATCATATTAATCCAGCCCCCATCTACACAAACAGCATGCTTTACAGGGGATCTACATGAAGTCACACGCTGTTGGAGCTGCGTTCAGACAATCTTTAGTGTTTGTGTAGTGTTCCGGTTATACATGTAGGAAGATGTAGTATTGCACAAATTAGTACAGGAGATCTACATGAACTCATGAGCTGCGTTCACACTTTAAAAAACATTTCCTGTTAAATAGATACATCTAGTAATGAGTATTACACAAATTAGTATAAGAAATCTACATGTAGTCATGAATTGCGTTCACACTCTTCAGAAGTATAGTGTTCCTGTTATAGAAAGGTACTACTGAATTGCACAAATCAGTATACTGTAGGCGATCTATTTATGAGTTGCATTCACATTCACAATTCACAGATGTAGTAATGAATATGGCACAAAATAGTTTTTATAGATTTCCATGTACAGTGTAGTCACGAGCTGCATTCAAACTCTTCAGAAGATTCCCCTTATAAAGAGCTAAATCTAATACTGGGTACTGAAATGGTGATTATATCAAACTTCAGTGTTGGTTTGTGGCAGCTCATATCGGTTTGTATCGGTTTGTACTGGTCTGTACTGGTCTCTACAAGTCTGTACTAGTTTGTACCGGTTTGTACCAGTGTCTGCTGGTTTGTGCACAATCACACAGCAAACCATGTACCCTCTTGCTAGGGTTCATTTCGAAATATTGTGGTAACAGAACGAGCAGAGTACAATTAAACTCTTTTGGTAAAACAGTGCTACTGCACATGTGTGTGGAAACTTGTTTTTAATAACATTGACATAACTGCAGATCAATGTACAGTAAATCAGGTTTTCTTTGCATTCACAAGACCCTCCCTGCACGTACTTGTACATCCATGTACGTATGGTAGCCCAAAAGGGTATGAAACATTGCCCGCCACGTACATTTTGTCAAATCTCATCTGAAAGCAGTTTTATTTTTGTCAAATGCATTTTTGCCACAGCCTACTTTTATTAATTTGAGGCATATTACAATGTAACTCACGGACTTGTAGAGGTATATTCATCCCAGATAATGAATCCATGTAGGAGTATTTGACAATAATTGTTCATTTTGCTTTGTGTTTAGCTGCACTACTACATGTAGCAAGCAAAAAAAAAAATGAAAATTAACACAATCTTGTTGTGCAATGTGCTGTATAATTGTTCAAGTTTCAGCAAGCAAAGTTACACAAGCAAATCTGTCATTATCAAATTTCTGAGAAAATGAGAAATTTGACATATTTTCTCATCTCAATGATAAACAAACCTCCTCTATTGATTGGAATTTGAAACAGTGTGAAATTAATACTCTGCGGGGGGAGGGGGTGGGAGGAGGGGGAAGGAGTAGAGATTCATTTAGCAATGCTGCTCAAGTACAATACAATATGTATGTCACGGTTTCCTGCATTTTTATAACTGTACCAAGGTCCTGCAATTATAATAAATCATCATGATTGGTATATTTATGCTATTATGTCATCAATCATTGACAGCATGCTCTACATACAAAACTGTTCTAATTTTTTAACTGGTTGTTCTGCTAAAATGTAACTGAAAGCAGCTTCTTGTGCATGACTACATGTAGAGTGTATTCACCCACAATTTGTTGCTGTAACCACGAATTGGCATTTAGGTATAAATGCCAGTTCTTGGTGAAAGCTGACAAATGTTTTTGCATTGTCACCACAAACTGGCATTTACAAGTAGGTTATAATGCCAGTTTGTAGAGACAGCGATGAATTGGTGCTATTCTCCTTGCTCTCATGATGAAAATCGGACTTAAACTTGTGCCTGAACAGGGCTTCAACGCTGGTCACTGACTATGCATAAAGCATGATAAGGATCAGCAATGTAATAAGGATGCTTTCCCCCCAGGGAGCATAAGGCGGATTTTAACTGCATGAAACTGACACCTCGTTGTCAATAAGGTACAGTTATACAGGGAGGTTAGCGTGGGAGGGGGAACTTAGGAAGAGGGGGTTGGGAGAAAGGGAAAAGGACGAGAGGCTTGGAGAAGGAAAGGATATGAAGTGGAGGGGATGGAGGGGATCAGGAGAGACTGTGAATAGGGAGAAAAGGGAAGAGGGGTGGGCTAAGGAAGGTAGAAATAGAATATGAAGATGGATTAGGAAAGAGAGGAAAGGAGGGGCAAAAGAGGAGAGGGATGGGAAAAGGGAGGAAAGACTGAAAAAGTAGGAAAGGACACAAAGTAGAGGGGTGAAGGGGGTGAGTAGAGAATGTGAATCTGGGGGGGGGGGGGGAAGGGGAGAGGGGTGAGCTAGAGAAGGTAGAAATAGAATAGGAAGATGGGAGAGAAGGGCAAAAGAGGAGAGGGATGGAAGAAGAATGGGAAAAGGAGGGAAAGACTGGAAAAGGAGGAAAGGAGATGAAGTGGAGGAGTGAAGAGGGTGAGGAGAGACTTGGAATAGGGAGAAAAGGGGAGAGAGGTAGGCTAAAGAAGGTAGAAATAGAAAAGGAAGATGGAAGAGGAGGAAGAGCAAAGGAGGGGCAAAAGAATAGAGGGTGTGACGGGAGGAGATTGGGAAGAGAGAAGAAGGGAGGGAAGAAGAGGAAAAGTGAGGGCGAGACATAAGAAGAGGGGACAGTAAAATGATACAGCTCAGAAGAGAAAAGAGAAAATGAAGGAGGATAGGGAAATGGAGACAACATAAGAGTGGAAAGAGAATGGAAAGAGGAAAGAGAAAGAAATAGACTGAAGAGAGAGGAAGAGGGGGTGGGCAGAAGGGTGCAGAGCAGAGAGGAATGAGAGAAGTATATGGGAAGAGACACAACTGAAAGAAAGGGGAATAAAAAGAGCAGAAAAGGAAAGAAAACCTGAGGGCAAGAGAATGTGAAGAGAAAGGAAGAGGGGTGGGCAACAAGGTAGTGAGAAGAAAGGAATGAGGGAACACATGGGAAGAGAGGAGACTGAAAGAAAGGGGAGAAGGAAATTTAAAGAGACAGGAATAGGGAGGAGGTGTTCAGAAAGGGAAGGGATGGAAAGGGAGGGGGGTGGAGATGTGGGTAGGAAAAGAGGAAAGGAAAGAGAGTGATGGTGGGAAGAGAGAGAATAGAAGGTAGAAGGAAGAGAGGAGATTGTGAACGGAGGAGAGAGAGAGGGAGGAAGGAAAAAGGGGAAGGGATAGAAGAGGGGGACCCATTGGACGAGGAAGAGGAGTGAGGAGAAGGAAGAAGAGGTGATGAAACTTGTGAAAGAACATGTGCAAATATTATTCAATAAATATCATCATATCCTCCATGTTCTTGATGCAGATCAATTAGCAACCGGTTGCTTGCTGGTGTGTATCGTGACCGTAACATTGCCATTGTGTGTTCACAAGAGATATTCTATTGCGCTTATACTGGAAATGTGCTGCCAATCCATGAAATGTGCACTGTGGTATGAAAATTTCCTGCCGAGTCGGTCACACAATTTTAAATAAAAATCCTATTTTAACAACATTTCTGCAAGTACACATGTAAGTTCCACTGTATGATCTTGAATGGTAGCTACATCGTACACTATTGAGCTACTGATTAAGACATTATTGGAATTCAAATTCTATGCAAAAGCACTTTAAAAAAAACTTTAAATCCATGAAATGTGCACTGTGGCATGAAAATTTCCTACCGAGTCGGTCACACAATTTTAAATAAAAATTCTATTTTAACAACATTTCTGCAATGTACACATGTCAGTTCCACTGTATGATCTTGAATGGTAGCACCATCATACACTATTGAGCTACTGATTAAGACATTATTGGAATTCAAATTCTATGCAAAAGCACTTTAAAAAAAACTTTAAATCCATGAAATGTGCACTGTGGCATGAAAATTTCCTACCGAGTCGGTCACACAATTTTAAATAAAAATTCTATTTTAACAACATTTCTGCAATGTACACATGTCAGTTCCACTGTATGATCTTGAATGGTAGCACCATCATACACTATTGAGCTACTGATTAAGACATTAATGGAATTCAAATTCTATGCAAAAGCACTTTAAAAAGCGTTCAATCAAGCTCATGTTGGTACATTTCTGGGAACTAGGTATACCCGGCTATACATGTGCAATGTACTTGGTTCCCAGTAAATAGGAATAATTCAAAGTATGAATGATTTAATGCCAAATCATTTGTCTCCATCTGTCCACAGTTACCATACGTTGTATTATGAACCAAATCTCTCATGCATAATTATGTTATGGTCCACTCAGTATAATACTGCAAGGATGTCTAAAATGCATGAAGTACCGAGCCATCTGATTGATGCACAGTCCTTTCACCCTCCTTCATATCACAAAAAAGAGCTTTACATAGATTTCCTCTTTAATCCCATGTTCAATACCACCAACTCACTGGATGTTTTTACATGGATTTGACACATATAGGGGGTCCAGAAGTTTGGGGGAAATAACCTCTTTGAAGATGCTTGCGCAATTGTAAGATATAATACATACCATACACTGTAGTATCCATAGATATTTAATTTGACGAACATTTTTAAAATAAGTTTAACATGCTCTAAACGTGATCTTATGCTGCCATAGAAAAATGTTTTTTTCACACTGCTCCGCATCATATTCCATTACCAGAGATGTGCCCAGCCACGCCCAACTACAGTGTAGTATTTTCATCCAGAAAAGTATAAATTTTCATATATTGGCTTAATCTCATTTATTACACTTAAATCATTACATGAAATAACTGCCAGTTCATCAGTGAGAATTAAAACCTATGCATGTTAAGAAATATATGCATGACCTATATAGGTTATTGAAAATCCAGACTGTGAACATGACCCAATCGCATATATTGCATCCTATTGTTGATTATTATTTGACCAAAAAAATAACATTATATAACAACATCATAAAAAGAAAATACACGGATAACAGAACAAAGGACACAATACAATAGAGATGACAGAAAGAGACAGCGTGTGGGTCCGGGTCCACAAAAGTGAAGTCATTCACTGCTGCCTGAGGGCATGTGGACCAATATGCGCACTGTCTCAGTACAAACAAATACATGTAGGTATGACACAAATATCTAATAATTAAACAAAATAATTATTACACAAAGATATCAAACAACAACATGCCTTCCATGCCATAAACAACTGTGATGATATAAATTATAGCCTAATGATATGAATTTTTTAATTGAAATTTACTCAACAGTACAGACTATTAAATATACACAAACATCATTAATTGACTTGATGAAGACTAATGAGATATTAAAAGGTTACTTAATTAGAAAAATAAGTTCCCACTAATCTATGAAAAATTATCCAATGAAAACAAATTTCACATTCGTTTGCTGCAATAAAATCTCATTTTGACAAAAATTTGAAGAAAAAAAACGCACCTCCAGTGACGTCAGAAAAGTCAAAATGCCATAAATGCCAACGGCATGTACGGAAGTCAACAATAGACCGTTTTCATAATGTTTTCACAACTTTTCCCCTAACTGCGTAGTAACACGTTATTGCATTCACCTATATCTTGTCATTCAGATTCAATGGATGGAATGCACTTTGAATCTATTAGTTAGTTGTTGCTACTCGGATAAATCTCAGACAAGCTTTGGGGTTGCCATTGGTAACGTATTGTTTGAATGGCGTGAATAAAATATTTTGTTCACGCCGTTAACATTTATGGTATTTTTACTTCTCTGACGTCACTGGATGCGGGCGTTTTTTCAAATTTTTGTCATTTTTCAATTTGTTTTTAGTGGATAATTTTACGTGGATTAGTGGGAGGTCATTTTTCTAATTTAGTAACCCTTTAAATCATTACCAAGGAATAACATTGTTATTTACGGGTGTAACAATAATGAGAATATGCATCATGCATCAACATGAATTTGTATTTGTGTACATAAGCTGTCTGACATGACTGCGTGTCAGCATCGGACTGTGTTCAAGGGTATGTAAATCCATGTAATTAAACATCACTAAATATCCGTTGTCATGACTCCAAAATGTTGTTTTTGGCCATCTGTAGGGAAATAATCCTTCATAAAATCATTCATTCAGTGTCTATTAACAATTCTGCACAAATCCTGGAATGCATCATCTGTTAACAATAGAGAAATATCTACCGGCTTTTTGTTTTCGGGATAATTGATTGTTTTCCATAATTAACAGTTTAGTTTACAGCATAAATTTAAGCTTCATTTTGCATAATTTCACAAACCATTCATCCATGCACTTATGCAAAAACATATACCTATTTTTATTGTACAAAAATATTGACAAGAGAGATTAAGATCTGATTGAAAAAAAAAACAAGATGAGCTTCACCCATTTACATTATTCAAAAGAATCACTTCTAAAGCCAGTATCTGATAGTATACATGTATGGGATGGATTTAATAGGACAGCTCCGCTTACACATTGGTCTGAATTCTTAAAGGAGTTTTAGATTTCGACTGCGTTTTAAGCTCAATTTCAAGGCATAATAAGCAAAGAAGTGCACTTGATTTAGAATATGTACATTTCAAGAATTCATTAAGGAATGTGCACTTCATGTATTTTTCAGATTTTCAGATTGACTATATTGTTCAAAACGCTAAACATGCTGAGACAATGTTCAGTACACACAGACTCATCATCTATTAAAACATCAAAACAAACAAAAGAACACAACACAGAGAAGACTGGTAAGAAGACAAGGCAAAGACGGAACCAGAAGCTTAAAGGGATAGTTCACCCGGTAATTCAATTGGTTTCAATAAAAGCCGAAACAAGAAAGAAACATATGAAGGTTTTATGAAAATCGGTGAAAAGGATAAAAAATTATGTTTTTTTAAGTTTTGATTTTGTGACATCACGTGCGAGGTGATTTCCAATATGTTGTGTCCAATCTTTTTTTAATTGTCCATTTTCTCAAAAGGGTGCATCATTTTACTTGTGCATTTGAAAAGTAATAAGAAACATATTTTATCAAAGACTGAAAAAGAGCAATTCATGGAATCATACAGCACACAACATATGGGAGAGCACCTCGGACGTGATGTCACAAAATCAAAACTTTAAAAGATTATAACTTTCTTCATCAAATCTTCGCTTAAATGTTTCTTTCATATTTCTACTTTTATTGAAACTAACTTCAATTTAGGGTGGAGTTTCCCTTTAACTCTTCAAGGCCTGGTGATGTACTTTATATGTAAGGGTTAACTGCTGGGAAGATAAACTCCTGCAAATCTGATAAGGAAAATTACTAACAGTCGTATGGTATAATTAAGGGAGGATTCCGGTAAGCAGAAAGTTGATCTCACTTAAAGCAACAAAATCTGTTGGTTATAAACGTTTCAATAATGATTGAAGATTGAGCATGAAAAGATAGTCTAGAGGTGCGTCTTCATTAACCGGATCAGACGAAATAGCAAGCTAGTTTGAGGATCCGCGGAACTAGCCTGAAGTTGCATTCGCGTCTTCATTAGCTTGAAACTCTGGATACGTAAGCTTGAAACTTGGGATGCATAAATTATCCTGATGTTTGCACAAGCGACGGGAATAGGCCACGACCGCATGGCTTCGGTTGTGAGCTCGCCCTTCATTTTAACAATGCCTCGTGTGCGCTGATGCACGTCGGGGTCGAGAAATTTTCGGGCTAATGAAGACGCTCCGAGCTAGCTCAAGCTAGTTCATCTAGCCAAAGATTTTTTGGGAAAATTTCTTGACCTGATCTGGCTAATGAAGATCTGGCTAGGCCATCCCGATCAGAACTAGCTAACTGTTTCGCCACATCACGCTAATGAAGACGCACCTTACGAAAAGGAAAAACAATCTTTGATATCACAACCTAATAACTGTATTGCCCATTTGCCACCCTAAATTATTCATATATTTAAATCATTAACATTGATACTTTTTCAGACATTCCTCAAACTTTGATTATTTTTTTACTCATAATGTTCTGCTTTTATTTAAGAGCAACTTTCTGTTTGGACCGGAATTCCCCTTTGAAATGTTAATTTTGTGCTCACCTCCTGCTCTTTGATCATCGACAGGAACAATTTCTGGAACAATTTCTAGCATGGTTTCCTGCAGGATATCCAGGCTGGTTAATTAAGTTCTGGCATCATTACAATTCACCCGTGGAAGATTAAAGTTGATCGAGGTCTGCTTGCCCTTGCTCCGTTTCTTTCTTACAAGTCTGATTGGTCACTATTGCATCTCAAAATCAAATACTAGAAAGGAAGATTTTGTAATTAGCTGGTATTGAATTATGCTTATTTCCTTCCAGTGTTGACGCTCAAGACTAAACACAGTATTTCATTGTCTCTTCAAATCGTTTGTTTTAAAATCCTTCAGTTTAAAATATAACTCTTAGAGTTTGGTCTAAATTGTATGTTTAACAGTACGTTCAGTGCCATTAGTTATCTTTGGTGCAAACTTAAGCAATTAAAACTGTACGTTACTGTTTCGAATATCGGCATTTAAGTTCTGATTTGCTGGAACTTGACTCGGTTGATCGTCATTCAGAGCGGGTCGGAGGGCTCGATACACGCCGGTCCGTCCGTCTAGGACCTAAAGGAAATTCCGCTGGCTCTTATTCTCGCTGCTCAACGCTCACCCAACCTTGACGATGCCCGCATCGGGGATCCGCCCCGCTACCCCAGCACAGAGGGCTGATAGAGCGAGTCGTGTTCCGAGGACGGCGACAGCTGGTACATCTACGGCTTGATTTTATCCCCTTTCAGCGATCACTATTACGATTGGAAAGACTGAAATGTCTGATTGACTTAACTATCTATGATCCCAGCTCGTCGAAGCAAATTGACAACGGATAAATATGTGATAATTAGGTGAAAGCTAACTCTAGCTTTAATGCTGGCTCCGGGCTCTGAGCTATCGTTGCATGCATATGCTCGAGTTTTCAGAATTAACCTGTTAAAAAAAAATAAACATAAAACACAGATGGCGCTATTAAAAACGGACGTACGTGTTCGTACTAAGGAGCTTCATTAGGCCTAAGTGATCTTTTTTTTTTTTTTATGATACCAGAATATTCTGAAAAACATTGCGCGAACCACCCCAACATCATGTTTGATAAAACATGAAATTAAACAGTGACGTAGGATTGATATCATGAACAAAAATACATACTTCATAACAAGGCTCCGCTTGTGTTTAAAATGGTAAAGTAAAGAAAGTTGATAGCAGCAATATTTTTCATTGGTACCCTGTCTACACTACGTTACAAAGCCAGCAAGAACTGTTGCTTTAAAAACAATAATTGATATTAAGTGATTGTCTCCATTTCCATGAAGCTCCAATGATGGTCTGTGCTGTTTCTTCGCTAGTTAGAGTCTATAGACGAATTACGGGCAACACAGTCATTTGAAATATAAAAATATATTCAGTCCGGGTTATTAGTTCGTTTGTTCTGACATAACATGTCAATTAACGATAATACAAATTACTGTGCTATTTCAGGCCTGCAAAATAGAACTTTTTTTTATTATATTTATGAGCCAAAGTAAGCCTATAAAGTGCATTTCTTATGAAATTTTCATGCTATGATCGTTAATTATACTTTGAACACACTTTGGGGACAACTTACATTTTTCTGTCTAAATACAATTGATACAATCGTTTACCGTATGTGGTTCATGAGGCAAATTTGAAATATCAAAGAACTGATATTTGAATAATATGACTAATGGCCATTCACTAGAATCAAATAAATTGAGTCATAGTCGGTGAAACAATACAGAGGTCTGGAGAGAGAGGGGAATGGTGAGAAAGAGAGAGAGAGAGAGAGAGAGAGAGAGAGAGAGAGAGAGAGAGAGAGAGAGGGGGGGGGGGAGGGAGAAAGGGAGATAGGGAGAACGAGAAAAATTTATTGGCTTGTAAAATTAAAACTTCAGAATCAGGGATTATCACTCTTTTATACACCATTGCTGCATTTTTTGAACGTGATGCGCACAAAACACATAGCGCAGTAGTTTAGCTTGGTTAACTTTATTTTCCATTCAAACAACACGTCGTACATATATTCAAACAAATAATTAAAGAATGATTCATACGGAAGGGCCTGAAAGGAAACAAAGCTTATGGGACCATGTACAAAAAAAAATCGACATACAATCGACTTACAAATAATTATTGGCAACAGTAAAAAAAAAAAAAATAATAATTAATCATGAGGAAAACTACAAGCATCCCCAACACACGCAAGCATGCATACATTATTCAAGCACTCCCATGCTGGCTCAAGGGCATCCATAACACTTATGTACTAGTACTTGAGCAAAGATACTTAATCAACGCTGTTGCTCTCGATCCACCCAGGTGTATAAACCCAAGTACCTGGTAGGAATAGAATCAGTGCGCCTAGTGTCGTGACTGTCGTGATTCTGACTGTCGTGATTCTGAATGATTCCACTGAGATTGGACAGGTGTCATATAAAGACTTACAAGCATCCGATGACCGGGGTAATACTATTGGAAAACACTTAGAGACGACACTATTTATTAAGCGCTAAATGATCATTTGTTGCGTATCATCACATAGAGCTATATTAATGAATGTAGCTCTATGTATCATCATTATTATTTTGCACATTGCATCAAACAGGTAGGCCTACAACTTATTGTATTGACCCAACCTAGACCTATGTGAAACATGAAACTATAGGAATAAAAAAAAATGATACAGCATCGAAAACAAAGGCCTAGTACCTTGTATCTCTGCCCTTTTCATGCTCAGCACATTTAAAAAAAATCGGAAATTGGCGGAGTACAGAATAATTGAGACGTCATGTAAGAATATTGTTAAGACAACTGGCTGTTAACTATGCGTGTAAGAGCAAACAGCAGTGATCACAGCGGGGACTTTATATATATCTTTTTATTGGGAGTGCCCGATATTAGCCCGCTGTAAAAACAACATTCCGTCCGGGAAACCTCCCAGTGACATTGTTTAAAACCAGTTGTCTTGACAACATACTGACGAAACCACTTTGTTACTCTCTATCGAACATCATCATCTTTCTGATCATGGAGATGATTGGTACTGATAGCAGCGTCAATCTGATTGATTCGCTTCCAGTGCTTTTGTAGGACAAACCAATGAACGAGATCTGTGCCATCTGTGGACAATTTCACCATTTATACACGCAATTCCCATACAGCAGCATTTTTGTCGACATTCAAAGGGTTAAACCTCCTGCGCCTGCGCAGTGGGCTCCTAGATTAACCAGCATACATGTAATACAGTCTCAATCATTCAATTAATGCAGTGTTTCATTTCATTTCGACCCCCCTGCTGCCCTGTTGAAATTAAACTGAAAAGTAAACAAATAAATATATTTCTATGTTACTTTCTATTTATCTATCTATGATTTATATCTATGTGACCTTCTATCTATCTATCTGTCTATCTATGCAATTTTGTGGCTATATATATGTCTCTATATCTACAATATCTATCTATCTATCTATCTATCTATCTATCTATCTATCTATCTATCTATTTATCTATCTATCTATCTACCTATCTATCTATCTATCTATCTATCTATCTATCTATCTATCTATCTTTCTATCTATATATCTATCTATCTATCTATCTATCTATCTATCTATCTATCTATCTATCTTTCTATCTATATATCTATCTTTTTAATCTATGTATGCGACTTTCTATCCCGCAGCTGTTGAGAGTATGAATAAGTTTCGTACCTGCTATATTATTAAGAATAATAATTGACATGTCTATACTATTGGTGTAAAATACATGTGCTCTCCCTAGAAACTTCGTCACAACAGACCCCCATTTTTTTTAAATATTATTATTATTTTTTTTTTTTTTTACCATATTCTGTAATGTGACACCCCCCCCCCACACTCATCTGCAATGAACACCAAAATGTTACAAAAAAATACACATGCCTACAACACGTTGGACTGTATTAGAATACTCCTGTATGACATCATCATTGACTAACATGAATCACTTTTGACAGTTTAACAGATTACCTTCATGAAGATGACGCAAATCAATATTTTTATATCCTTGTATTCACGTGAGACTCTTAAGAGCAAAACAACAACAGAATCAGCTCATCAATAATCCCTAGTACAGATAAGAGCATGTGTACACGCCCACCGCGCACGCGCATTCTTATGTACATGGGACAAGATGGCGACTTGCTAGTCCCCAACTCTCAGCGTAAATATTTCCTGAAACATGTCTATTCGTAAGTATTGCAGCGTTCCAGTTGTTACAACTAGCCATTTACGTTGAAGAGCTAAGCTGGGAATATTTTGTGGGAGATATGTGGGTGTTGCGAACGTAGAACACTTCCTGTTTGGAATGATAATTCCGGTAATTATGAGTCGATCGCAAGTTCACGGGCCATAGCAGCCGTGTCGATCTTGTGATCGCAGCTCATTATGACCGCGGAGCCGAAGGCACAAACGTGTGTCGAATTTAGTCTAGACTGCACCGCACCGACACGTACCGTAAATTATGCAGGAAGAGGGGTGTGGATGCACCAAACCGCCCACATTTTCTCTCAAAGGATTGCTGATTAATGTAATCAGCTCACGTACTGCTTTATAAAACACTGCCTAATTTTAGATTATTACATAAGTGAAACTTTGAAAGACTGCAAACTGTCTATTGACTTTGTCATTGATGCCATTTAATCTTATTTTTAAACATGAAATCACAACAGTTGACAACCATCTCCTTGAAACAGATAATAAATAGACCCATGTAACTATGGCTATGTTCATGCATTGAATTTTGTGTTTTACATCATTATCATGTTCTCTTTTATTTCCTGAACAATTTGAAAGCATGAACAAAAATGAAGAAAGTAAGATTGCAGGTAAAACACAATCCTATGCACTTTTGAACCAGGCATTTTTCCTCTCAAATACTTGTATAATACTTATAACTTAAGCCTGATCCTAAAATTCTCTACAGGCAGTGCCTAGGCAATATCGTGTGCACCAATTTCTTGACATTGTTGAGCAAGCAAGCAGGGAAGTAAGTTTTCAGTCACCAGTTACAGTCTGGGATCTCAGCAGTGTTTGATATAATCCTTTCGCTACAAAATGTTAAGACCAGTGCTTACAGCCTAAAACAAAATTGTGTGGCGACCCACTCACCGTACAATTGTACACCGTATCAATTGTAACAGGTTGCTCACGAGTGCAGCTGCCATTGTGTATCCACTGGAAATTTTGCATGGTTACTAAAATGTGCCAACAGTCCACGCAATGTTTACTGTGGCATAAAGATTTCCTTCAGAGATGGATTATACAATGTTTAGTAAAATCCTCATACAACAAATGGGTAAACTCGGTTCCCTTTTTTTGATTAGGAAACCCGGAAGTACAGGAGTAAATGGGATAATGTGGTGGATGTACCCTGCACAAATGTTTTCTTATAAATGCAATCCAAAACCTAATTTAGACAAAATTTATCTTTCTTTTCATTGCATAAAATTTTCTTTCCTTTCATTTCTCCTAGACAACTGTAAATAACAGATCATCATCATGGCTATGAGAGAAAACAAAGATGTGGCGAGCTACTACACCACAAAGCACTCATGGAGAGGAAAGTAAGTAACAAACACATTGCCTTCTTCTTTTGTATGGCACTCTTAATGCCTGTTTGATACCGTTTGTAGGCTGAATTGCCTTCTAGGATGAACCACGAGGGGTCGGCATCTTTAACCTGTTTTCCTCGAGAGGCTTTCTGGCCACTCCACCAGGTATTCACCCTGCTCTTAATCGAGAAGTGAAGTGGGTTCTTCAACATGATCTGGACCTCCATTTACAGTGTCCAATCCGAGAGACGGAGTGTTTTCCCACGAAGGGGAGAGGCGCGAAAACACACAACTGGCTCTTTTGCAAAGGACTTATGTGGGACTCAAACCCACGGCCTTGCCATGGAGAGACAAGCTCTCTACCAAGGAGCCACACTGCTCTCCCTCAACGCATTTGCTAAGAAAGATTCAATCCGTGCTTCTGTTGTTCTTTAGACACCCAGTGATTGATGTCCAAACGCAATCCAAAATTCATATTAGACAAATCTTTGGCATACTGGTTGTCCAAAACTCGGCGGTTTCTGTAGCCTAGAGACTGAAACTGCAAAGCTGTTCGCACTGTATCGATGTATTAATGTGAGGGGACTCTGTAGGGAGCCACGCTTGGACAGCTGACCACTAGTCAGTACAATGCGGTTTATTAATGTAGATTATGATTGCTACGAAACGGGGTGTTTGAAACGTGACCAAGGATAGTCATTCATTTTTCCTGATAGGGTTTTTAATGCTATCACTGAGATTGCTTTCAAGTTTTTGTTACATTACACTGCTTATCTATGGAGTGGACTATGGGGACTTTCATGGCTATTGTCAAAAGCCTACCCTGTGTTTGAACCTATCATAATTTTCTTTTATTTATGGCTCCTTAATGTGTGCATTTGTTTCATAGTTTGTTATCTTCTTTAAAGTCGTACTTGTGTTTAGCTCTGCAAGGAATATTTCATGAGTTACATCAAGGAAAGATGACTGTATAATCATTTTATAACATTCAAGTTGTTTGCACTCCTAAATATGATCACAATTGATGATATATCATCTGGTTTCTAGGCTCATGTCATGGCATGCAATTATGTATTTTGATAAAGAAAATGTGCTCAGAAAAGCTCCCTTTATGTGTAAGTAAAATGCCCATTTTTCTGCATTTCCATCAGATACAAGAGGATATTTTCCGTGGGCTCTCATGGAGTCACAACATACAACCCCAACACCATGGAGGTCACAAACCAGGTAAGAAAAACCAGCTCATTATGAGGTACCCCAAGAAACTGCATTACACAATTGTTGTTTTCATTTAATTATTGTAGCACCTGAATAGAGCTCAGCGCAACAATATTTTTCAGTGACAGCGGCCTCATTTTTCCAACTTTTATAGGATGCCATGTAATATTTCTGTTGTTTTTTTTCCAGTTTGTCATAGCAGTTAGTACACAGAAGCAATATTAGAAGGTAAAGCTAAGATGCCTATGGTTTTTTTTTTTTTTTTTTTTTTTTTTGGGGGGGGTATATCGTGATGATGGATGATGCAGTGTGTTCGGGGGATCGGATACATGTGCTCGGCTACGCGACCTGCCGAGCATTTCTAGTATATTTATTAGTATTATTTACCTAGTTTAGTCCCTTCAGTGGTCAAACACTACCAGGGTGCCCTGCATTCATATTTTGACATTTAAGACAACATGGTTTACATAGACACAAACAAATTACATGTCCAGTTCAATGACAAATTTACATTGTATACATTAATACATTTTCTGGTTTATTCATACAATTATTATTGTTCACCCCTTCAAAAAGGAGTTTGTAGACTTTGAAAAAGTGACGATGAAGGATGAAGTACTTTTAAATGTGCGTGATGATTGATGAGAGAAATGTTTATAGTCTTCCCAAATGAGACATTGGTGTGATGTCCGGTGACAAGAATTTCATCATCACAGTAAAGAAAGGCTTGAGAATGTGAAGAGAATGAGCAGAAATAGGAAATTGGCAGAAAATATGTCCCTTTTGGTTCCAAACCTGAACCTTTCGGTGTTGTGACCATACAGTCAGTTTCAAGCTTAATGGTCAATTCATTATTGAAGTGAAAGAGGGGTTCTGACCATAGTTGGAACGACTAGAAAACGCAACATGAACGTGGCTTTTGATATTCGCCATCTATCTACCACAGTGGACATACAGTGAATTCCATCAGATCGCACCAAACACTGATGCAACTAAACACAGCTAAACAATGACTTCACCATGGCCATGAAGAAAGGATTCTGAACATAGAAATCTTAAAAATGCAATATGAACGGGGCTTGTGATATTCCTTATCTATCCATCGCAGTAGCCATATAAAGAATTCCCTGGGATTGCACCAAAGCAGCCAAACACAGCTGAACAAGGAAGAAGGAATTCTAAACATAGTTAAAAAGACAAGAAATTGCAATATGAACATGGTTTTTTATATTACCTATCTATCCACCACAGTGGCCATACAGTGAATTCCATAGGATTGCACTTAACATCAATACAAATCTGAACAATGACTTCACGGTCTAAGTGGAGAAGGGATTCTGAATGTAGTTCAAAAGACTAGAAAGCACAATATGAATATGGCTTTTGATATTCCTTATCTATCCATCAACCAACAATCCATGTGTCCTTATATGTGTGCTATTTATTTATTTAAAAATGTAATCTTGTTTTAACTTTGTAATTACCTTTGCAAGCCACTTTTATTTACTCGTAGGACTGCCATCCTGAATTGTTTTGAATAAATATAATTTACTTCTACTACTACTACTACTACTACTACTACTACTACTACTACTACTACTACTACTCCTTCTACTACTTGTACTACTACAGTGGCCGTACAATGAATTCCATGGGATCGCACCAAACACCAAGGCACAGCTGAACAATGAATTCATAATCACCGTCAAGAAAGGAGGGAAGAAAGCCGAGACGATGCGTTTCTCCACAGAGCACAGGGCAGACGTCATTACAGAGGCCTTGGTAAGAATGGATTGGAATGAATTCTTCACCCTTTCATTACTGAGTCCTAAAAAAACCATTGTCTTTCAACACATCTTCATTCCGATGGTAATAAGGGAGTTAACCCTTTTATTGCCAGGCCTTGAAAGCCCCATAGGCTTACTACACATCTTCATGTCCATGGTAATAAGAGAGTTACAGCTGTTTTCACTCCTCTTCCCGAAACTCCCTATTCAATATTAGTTTGTTATCAGTTAATTGAGTATTCGTTATTATGATTTGCGAATGAAGAGGGGGAAATGACAAATCTCCCCTTCTTTTATCATCGTTTGTGTTGTTTGATAAGAATGTCTTTTATCCGGTAATTGCAGTTTGTCCATGAAATAGAACAGTAATCAAAAAAGGGTAACACCAATGCATTTGCGAGCAACTTTGCACTGTCCACAGTAAGATATTTCCTCACTCTTCGAAGTAGTGCTAATCTTGATGCAATTTTATTAGATGTGTAGTTGACATGTTCCGACCAGTTTAGGTGATGGTCAAGCCAAATACCAAGATACTTCGTGCTTTCCACCTGTCTGATAGGCATATTGTTAACAATAATATCAATGTTTTCCTGCATGTAAGATAACTTTTGTGGGGTTCCTATTAGCATGAACTGGGTTTTATCGGTATTCAGAGTGAGGTGGTTATGTTTTAGCCACAAATTTAGCCTAATTAAATCACTATTCAGGGCACACTCAATTTCTTTGGGATTTGAAGCACTGAACATGATGGCTGTGTCGTCGGCATACATAATCACCTCACTCTGTTCAACTGAGGAGGGCAAATCATTCATAAACAATGTAAATAGCAGGGGCCCAAGTATAGAGCCTTGAGGTACCCCTGTTGGAAGTATCTGCACCTCAGACCTTGACCCTTGTATTATTGTACTTTGTGTTCGACCTGTTAAATAAGATGTAAACCACAACAATGCGTTATCACGAACGCCGAACATGCGTAATTTGTGAAGTAATATATTATGGTTTACAGAGTCAAACGCCTTTCTGATATCCAAAAATACTAATCCCGTCAACCTACCGCTATCCATGTTCTTGTATAAATAATCACTTACATATGTCATCACAGTATTAGTGGAATACCCCTTCCTAAAACCTGACTGATGTGGGGTAAATAAATGCATCTCAACTAGGTACTCATGTAACTGACTGTGCACAGCCTTCTCTAATAATTTCATGATTACTGGGATAATTGATATGGGACGGTAATTGTTAACACTATCCTTATCCCCACCTTTGTGAATAGGCGTTACCCTGGCCTGCTTCCATTCTTGAGGGATAACTCCTAGCCTGAGTGAGAGGTTAAATAGCTGAGTGATTTGTTTACAGATTAAGGGGGAAGCAATCTTCAGAAGCCTGGCACTTAAACCATCAATACCTGTTGCCTTTTTAATGTTAACAGATTGTAGTTCTCTAAGCACAAAATCCTCTTCTACATTAACAAAGGCAAAGCACGATTGAGTACTCTCTGGCAGATTATGTAAGGAAAGTGTAGATTCTGTAGCATGAAATCCAGCTGCAAGTTCACTTCCAATAGACACAAAGAACTGATTAAAAGCATTTGCCAATTTAAGAGGGTCAGTCTCACAAGAATCAAGGAGATTTAAGCTAGTGGGTACACTTTGTATAGAAGTAGGAGTGAGACTCTTAAGTATCTTCCACAATTCAGAAGGGTTAGCTTTGTTTGATACAATTTGATGGTGACAAAACTCTTTTCTTAATGTGTTTCCTAGGTTATTGACATAATTTCGACAGGTTCTGAAATGTTTCCACTTTACTTTATCCCGTGAACCTTCAGCCCTTTCTCGGAGTACATCTCTCTCACGTGATAAATGAACAAATTCTGTAGTAACCCAAGGTGTTTTTACTCCTCTAACTCTCAATGTAACAAAAGGGGCGTGCTTATCACAAATTTGCATGAAAACACTCTTCCACATGTTCCACCCATCTTCTACATTGTCTAGTTTAACAATGTTTTCCATGTCTTGCAAATCTTCAGAAAAAGACTGTAAATTGAGACGTGCAAAGGCCCGTGTACGCACAACACGGGGTTTTGCCTTCGGTCTGAAATGTTTACAAACAACATACACTAGTCTGTGATCACTTATACCATGTGAAATAACATTTGTCTCACATACATTAGATGGACGATTTGTAAGAACAGAGAGGTGTAAGGAATGGAGTCAGCACGAAGTGTAATTTATTCCTACAGCAGTCGCGTGCATTGATATCACAATGGAATATTTGACGCGTTTGGCTCTTTGATCGAGGGAGATCCGCCGCCAAACAAGCATGACAACATGCAGGATGCATTTTGAGAAATATATATTCTGTATGCGCAGAAGATTTCAGAACCACTTCATGAACTGAAGTGCATGTGCAATAGTATTACATCTTATAAAGATACGATTCTGTGAATTTCAGATTATATTGTTGCTTCGTTTTTGTGATAAAAGGAGAATACTGTAGAAAACATGCCAGAGAAATGCCTCCATATCGCACATTTCCGAATCATATTTCCTTAAAAATATCTTGTAAATTGTTTATTGAGTGTTTAATCTTTCATGGAAACAATCTCAATTTCGTGTGCGGAGGTGTCCGGAAAAGTTACGGACCAAATTCTTTCTACAAGTTTTTTCAAAATTCCCCTTCGCTCACCCCAAAACTAATTCACAGTGTGTGTAAATAGATCAGCTACGAGCTCCCAGCGAAGGCTGAACGGTTGACATGCTTCTCAAAACAGATTGTCTTTTATTATTCAGAGGAAGGCACTACCTAATTAGAAATACAGCTAATTGTTTAAAACACCTGAATGTCTTGAATTGTTATGAGGCGGCGGACCTCATATATCAAAGGAAGTCTATCCGAGCGCAGTCCATCCATGATAGGTCCATGGTAAGAATAAGGTCTATCAGAGTTGAGCTATTCTCAGTGACTCTGGTTGGATCATTAATCATTTGACATAAGTTGTGCTGCTTACACAACTTTTTGACAATTCGACCTTCTCTTTTACAATACATGTCATAGTTAAAGTCACCCAAAATGTAACATTCAAGACCTGTGTGGGTAGCTAAAGCAATAGTATTATCTATAACTTCATAATAATCCATTCCTGAGGAAGGAGGTCGGTAAAATGTCCCAATCAGCATAGGTTTAGATTTGGTCAATGTCACTTCTAACCAAACACTTTCAATATGTGGGTGTTCCAAGTCGTATTTCCGCTTATAAACTATCGTGTTGGATATATAGACTGCAACACCACCTCCCTGGCGATTTCGATCATTTCGTTCAATTGAGTACCCTTCCAATCGTATTTCTGCATCATTGATAGTACCATCTAGGTAAGTTTCAGAGAATGAGAATATATCAAAAGGCAAGTTATCAAATTTCTCACGTATATGATCACATTTTGAGAATAAGCTACAAATATTCAAATGAGCCAATTTCAAACCTCTACTCTGTATGTTAACAAGAAAACTAGAGTCCATCGATTGTTCATTTAGTTCTTGGTCATTGTCATTGCAATTCTTGCATGTCCATTCTATTTGGGGTGCTCCCAGGGGGTCGTCGAGCATGGAGATGGCTGAGCCAGCACATTTGAGGTGCCAGCGCTCTCTACACACAATACAAGTAATTTCCCTTTGCGTTGGGCGGATTCGTTCATTACAGTCCATGCATACTATTGTGCTTTCGATGTTACCATGGGCACCGGTAGGGATGGGATTCGGCACATCTGGTTGGTCAGAAGTTGGGCTCCAGCCAACCACAGCTCCGCGGAGATGGATCTTGGGAGCTCTACGGCCGCGATGAGTCCGCCTTTTACGTCCGATGCGTAGGTCACAGATCCTGCTCCACACGTCGTGTGGTAGCATTTGATGCCAGCAGGTGTTGAGATGATGAAGTGTGGGTACATCATAACATATGTGGGTGGTGTTATATGAAGGCAAAGCCACATCCCGGTAGCTCTGAGTTATGGGATCATTGTGACTCGCTACTTGCGTTGGACCTGGATTCAGTTTAACATCGCCAGATAACATGATAGCAAGTTGAAAACAGGCAGTAGAGTTATTATAATAGGGCACTGGCAGACTATGGTATCTCACCAGGTATTCCGTTGATCCGTTCTCTATACGTTCTCTCCTCCATTCAGTGTCACAAAGGGGTAGGTTGCATTCATGCTCTGCAGTCAGGGGATTTGTGAGCAAGGTCACAATGAAGCCCAATGTCCAAATCCTAATCCACTCCATTGTTTGTAGCAGCAGGCCTTAGATCCTTCATAAAAGTCTGCTATCTACACAGTAGGGTACCGCATGATGCCTATGTCATGTGCAGAGGAATGATAATGGTGGCCTCAACTCAGTGGCAACTAGCAGAGTGATACCCAGAAAGTTTTACTTGGAAAATGCAATGTTGAAACACCTAGTCGCCTCTCCAAAATTGTCCTGTAGAATGACGTCCACACCATGAATCTCCAGTTGAGTTCAGAATACAGCTTCAAGGTCACCTTACAGAACAAAATGAAATACAACACAGAGCACACAGAATCTGTGGGGCTACCTGGAAGGCGCACACCAACACAACACATGGCCAGAATTGTTTTACAGACCAATACACTCACACCAACCTCTGAAATGTTTAGAAGCCTAAAGTGGATAGATATGGAAAAACGCTGGCAATTTCAAAAAGGAAAACTCATGTTTGACATTTTGAATGGCAATGCGCCCTCATATTTACAAAACATGTTTACACCTTCCATTACAGTGCATCGCTATAGGACAAGAAACGCTGAAAACAAAGGCTTACTAGTTCCCAAAACAAGAACAGAGAGTGGAAGGAAGGCTTTTTCTTTTGAGGGTGCAGTTCTTTGGAACGCTCTTCCAAACCAAGTAAAGAATGCCCAATCCAAGAACACATTCTGCTCTCACTACCTGAAATTTTGTGAATAATAATTGTTTAACATCTACCAGTCTAATGATTCATGTTAATGACATACCATGTCAGACAAATTATCCTTCAATGTTACTTTATGTGTGACTTGATTTTTTGTATGACCATCTCTTTAGTTTCGATGATATTCAATCAAAATATCTGTAGGATAATCCTTGAAATTGATGCTCGATTACTCTTTGATGGGAGAATGTTTTGATCAAACATGATTTATGTTTCTGTGAGCTCTTTATTTTTGGTACAATACATTTTATACTTACACTTTGAAAAGACATATTATTGATGCTCGATTACGTTTTACTGGGAGAATGTTCAACATAAGTGATCAAATTGTAATGATCAAGCTGTATGTTTACACCCTCTATCGTAATTCCTGTTTCCGTTCTCTTTATTTTTGGTGAAGTACAGGTATACTTTGCAAAAATATATTTCCTCATGAACACATTTACTGTCATTTAATTAAAGTATAACTCGGTGTCAGATATATGTCATCTGCTATTTATATTTAGCAGGTATACATGAAATGGTATCTACTTTTATTAAGACTTGATGTTAATAGTCCTTTCGAAAGAAGATTTGTATTTATACTTTTTGTATATCACCCTACATATTAGCGAGGCATAAATATTAGTATCAATCACATAATTTTTAGTCAGAAAATGTACAAGGTTTCGCTTGTGTCATGCATGTGGAAGCATCGGTTCGCCTTCTTCTTTTTGTTATGTTCCTTACTAGATGACCTACGCTGCTTTTTGGTTTACAGCATTTGTTTGTGTAATCTATGTGTCTATTTGTTTATCTATTCATGTTACTATATATTATTGTGTTATTTGTACACAGGGCCCCCAGGGAGAACAGTGCCAAGCTCACTGATGGGGCTACCCTGTTTAAAAAAGACTTAATAAATAAATAATAAATAAATAAATCGGACTAACGACAAAAACATGCTTGTTTCTTCTGATTATAGAAATACCGTGCGCAGTTTGGAGGAGGAAAGTCGACCGTAGACCAAGTAAGTATGTCAGCACTCAATATATGGTACCACTATATGTATTATCACATTTTCAAAGGGGAACTTGACCCTGAAAAGCAGTTGATTTGAATCTAAGCAGAACAATTGTGAGAAGCAGAGTGATAAGTGTGAAAGCTTTTAACCATCATTTTTACACCATTGAGATAAAGATTTCAGATTTAATGGTGGCATTGAATGAGCAAAAAAAAACAAATTGCTACCATATATTGCTTCCTAGTTTCACTGTATTCTAGTATTGGCCCCTTTATCTCATAGTTTTGATAATGGAATCATTCATTAATCCATTATATACTGAAACCGCATATTTGAGGGCTGGCTTTTCTCCATTTAGACACTGAGCAAACATGACTCCCCCGTAATATTCTGTATGGACAATATATGACAGGATATGAATAAACATTAAATTCCTTTTAGGGTGCAATTAAGCCGCACCCCTTTAGTTACTTCAGTTTCATGGGAAATGTTGGCATCCTTGCTGGACCATTGCTCACGAGGCTCAAAGACATGAGCAATGGGTTACAAGAATGTACTTTAATCATGAATTAAAGGGTGAAACATGGATTATGTAATGCTAAGTGTTGTTCTCATGTCTTGTCTCAGAGATACAATGCCTTCAAGCATCATTGGAGTGACAACAGGAAGTCAGTCGTCCTAGAGATCACGCCTTGCTCCGTCGACCAGAAGGACGTAGCGTCGGGGAGAACAATCTGCTCCTACTACTTCAAAGATATAGAGGGATTCACATTGGTAAGCAGAAGCATGCTCTCAATTTACATGGTTTGCATTTTGCTGCTTTGTCATAAGTGTTTTCTGCCATGGCAAACCAAAACAACTGCTGGAATTTGTAGTGTTTAAAGGACCTAGCTCACTAACGGAGACGTCGCGGTGACTCATGAGACTGGAAAATGGCTTCTACTCTCACTAAGGCGATGTCGCCGTGACATATTCCTGTCTATATTTACCTAGATATACAAATTCTACTGTCCTATGGCTTTCTCCTCAGTCTCCTTGGTCTCGAGCAAGTTTCGGTTCATCCCGATGTTGCGGAGATGTTACAGGGACATCTCTCCTTTATCTTTTTGTGCTTTTCTCCTTCTTCTCCTTGTCTTCCTTCTCCTTCTCCCCCTCCTTCTCCTTCTCCTTCTCCTCCTCCTCCTCCTCCTCCTCCTCCTCCTCCTCCTCCTCCTCCTCCTCCTCCTCCTCCTTCTCCTCCTCCTCCCCCTCCCCCTTCTCCTCCCCCTCCCCCTTCTCCTCCCTCCTCCCCCTCCTCCCCCTCCTCAGAGATGGTGTAGCTAGGCTAAGCTGCACCCTCGCATCACAGTATAATTCTAAGAGTACAAACTTTGTTTTTCTCTGTGTGTGCAGGTGAACGGCTATCCTGGGGGATTTGCAATCGCACATGGTGGATTCAGCAGAATGGTAAGTAAAGAATTGGTGTACATATTTTTGAGTTGGACCATGGCTGAAAAGAAGCAAAGAAATTAAAGAGATTACCTACAAATATAGAGGCTAAATAGGTATTTGTATAAGGTTTTCAGAATAATTGATATGTATGAAAATTAAAAGCACATCCTTCAAAAAATAGGCTTTTGATCCAAGGTTCATTTGACCAGCTAGAACTAATTCATCTTTAACAATATGTTGTTCATGGTAAACCGCAAACCTTGTCTGAGGTTTGTCTGACTGGCAACAACTACTGAATAAGTGGTAATTTTCACGGTTTAATATTTCACGAATTTTGCGTGTCATTTATAGCGAAAATTTGCCTGTTGGTTCATGTCCATTCACGCTTATGAAAGCACCTCTCAAATTGTGAAAAACAGCACTCGCGAAATGTGAGATTTACTCCCAAATCGTGAAAATATGTGTATGCGAAAATATTGGCGTGTACAGTAATTCATACAGAGTGCTCTACACCCATTGATAGTGAATCACTAGATGTAGGTGAATGTAGTAACAGTATGAAGACAGCTTATTGTCTTGGAAGATGGCTGATTGATCTTGAGTATTTTGCCTTTCCTTAGCATCTGTTTGCGACGGAGCAGAGAGACCAGCTGATCAAGCAGGCTTCTGAGTTTGCTGCCACCTATGTCGGTGTCATTCTGAGGTTACGCAGAGAGGCCATCACGTTTGAACAGTTCTCCAACAACAGGCTGGGCAAATACTGGTGAGTGAAACATTCAAAGTACGAAAGCAAATTCAGTCAAACACGTACAGAAAGACTACCCAAGGGAGACAAGAAAGGTCATCTTCACAAACAGGTGGTCTTTATAGACAGGTTACTTTAAAGACCAGTGCTCTCTTATGGAGCAGAAACATGGACCACAACTAAGAGGCTGGAGAGAAAACTAAGAGTAACCGAAAGGGCTATGGAAATAATTATGATTGGTGTTACAAAGATGGACAAAGGTAGAAACCAGGATTTGAGAAGGAAAACCAAAGTGCTTGACATAGTACAGGAAATTAAATCAAAGAAATGGAGGTGGGCTGGTCATCTGGCCAGAGGGAAAGATAATGGACACATAAATTAACTGTCTGAACCCCCAGAGCTAACACCAGAGGAAGAGGCAGGCAAAGTAGGAGGTGGATGGATGATATTAGAGAATATGGTAGTGTGACATGGAAACAAACGGTACAAGATAGATCAAAATGGAATAATGAGGAGGAGGCCTTCCTTCAGCAGTGGAGAGAAAGAGGCTAGATAGATAGATAGATACTTAAAAGACAGGGAAACCTTTTTGCAGGTCCAAAACATGATTTTTGTGAAAACCATAAAAGATGGAACAAAATACTGTAGAAGAACTTCCCTCTAAATAATAGAACCGGAAACCACGTTTGAGCAAATTATATTGACTATTAGAGTAGGAGGAGGTTTTTATTGATTCACTAATAATAATTTCTGCAAATAATTGAAATCATCCAAGGTTGTGATCCTGTGATGAAAATCAATGATTTTGTGACAGCATCAGAATTTTTTTTTGTGTGTCCCATAAAGTTAGTCTATGTTTAATATGCGGTCTAAGTTAAACAGCGGTTTTGAATATCGGCCATGGAGCATAAGTTTGAAAAGCATGTAGATGGATGATGAGAAACGTATTGCCAAAAACATTATTTTCTCTGGTATGCGACTATTAGGATAGAAATCTTAGTCTGCTTATGTTTGTGTGAACGCTGTCCATACCATGGCCTTTATTTTTGGTGCAGTGGAGACGAGGCATTGACATCGCTCCTAGGTAGCTTATATTCAATGACAGTTATGCATATCAAGCATAAGAAAATAAGGAAGGATGATAAAAAGAATATGACAAAGTCCCCCATTTTTTCTGGTATTTGACTTTTAAGACAAAGGTCCTAATCTGCTTATGTTTGTGTGAACGCTGTCCATACCATGACCTTTATTTTTGGTGCAGTGGAGACGGGACGTTGACATCGCCCCTTGTGTGCTTATAGTAAATAGCAGACAAATATATTGAGCATAAGTTTGATGAAAATTAGGAAGGATGATAAAACTATATTACTAAAATCACTATGTTCTCATGTATTTGGCTAGTAAGACAAAGGCACTAGTCTGTTTATGTTGGTGTGAACGTTGTCCATACCATGACCTTCATTTTTGGTGCAGTGGAGACGAGGCGTTGACATCGCTGGCGGAGTTTGGGGTGCAGAAGTGGACACTGAGACACAACGAGCCTCAGCGTAGGGTGCTTTGCCTGACCGAGACATGTATAGTAGAGAGGGATCCTGCCAGCTACAGCGTCGTCACGGTCAAACCGCTGTGTGACGTAAGTTTAACCAAGGCCTTGTTGCATAAAACTTACCACTCATTGTAATTTTGCTAACAATGGTAACCTCTATAGAAACCTAGAACTTATCACTGATGGTAATTTTGCTACCAATGGTAACCTCTATAGAAACCTAGAACTTACCACTGATGGTAATTTTGCTACCAACTGTAACCTCTATAGAAACCTGTACCTTTCCGCTGATGGTTATTTTGCTACCAATGGTAACATCTATAGAAACCTAGAACTTACCACTCATGGTAATTTTGCTACCAATGGTAACCTCTATAGAATCCTATAATTTGATTGGCTGTCAAGTGATGTCCCCATGGTAGTTACTATTAATGACAGAGTTATCATTAATGGTAAGTTTTATGCAACAGAGCCCTAGGTATATTGGTTGTGGACTGTAGCTAAAGATCTGGGCCATGTTGCATATACATATAGGTTTTTCAACTCCAGTAACTTACCATTAATGAGAAATACCATGGCAACAACCAATTAGCTATCATGATTGCACCTGTTACCATGGTAGTTACCATTGATGGTAAGTTACAATAATTAACAACCTACATGTATATGCCACATTGTCCTGGGGGTGTTTCACCGAGATGTGCAAACATTTTTAATGACTCGACGGATGAATGGTGACCTGCTCTTTGGTGACAAATCAGATTCTCAATGATTTTGATTCTGCTTGAAATCAAATCTTTGTATATTATGATTCTTGTTGTGAAGAAGCATCAAGATACAAAGTTTATAATTCGTCAAATGTAATTAGGATTATTGGAAAAATTAAATCCCACTATGTTAAACCAGAAACAAATTCGAGTATCTCATTTAGCACAAGAACAGGTCACCAGTTGTGTGTCATGTGTTTGCGTAACTTATGCACATCTCAGTGAAACAGGACCCTCGTATATTGGTTGTAAGTTACAATAATTGAAAACCTATGTATGCAACATGGCCCACTTATCATGTTGAAATCCTATATGCCCATACTGTACTCACATTGTCTGAACCTTCCCTTGTATGTTTTTCTCTCATCTTGAAGATATTTGCAATAATCCGGAGCCAGGAAAACCCTCAGATGTTTCACCTAGAGTACGTCAGAGGACACATTAGGAAGTACACCTCAACAGATCGGTAAGTTGCCATTCTGGGCCCTGTCGCATAAAACTTACCATCGATGGTAACTTTGAAAGATACCAATGGCAATTTCTTTAAGAACTTTGAATGTGATTGGCTGTTGAGCGGTATTACCATGGTAGTTATCATTGATGGCAGATTTACCACCTTTTTGTCATCTAAGGCCTGCGTCACGATCATGTGAGACTTGTAAAGGAGAAGAAAACCACCAAATATAGTGGGTGTGATGTGAGAGAGCGAGTGGGAACAAAGATATAGTAAGTGAGACAAGTAAGTGAAGATGATATAAGCCAAACTAGAATTTGACAAATGTGGAACTAAATTGCAAATCTAACCGTGAGCAACAGGTTAACGGTTAATAGTAGGTATGCATAACAGTGTTTTAAATGGAATTGCATCGGCTGTGTTTCCACCAGGGATAACTTAATAGCTGGTGTGCTGGACGGTGTGAGGGCGAGTGGGAACAGAGACGTATGCGTGAAGATGACCCCCACTGACCGGGGCCAGAGGCAGCAGCCTCTCTATGTTCCAGTGGACGAAGACGTTGAGAGCCATCACCTCCGTTTCTTGGCTGTTCCGTACAGTAAGAAGATCTCTCTTTCCTTCTGTATTTAAAGGGTTTCATTCCTAAAGGGATGAAGTCTATATCTTTTTAATATCTATTTATATCATGTGGAGGACATTCATCTTCCTTTCTTGATTTACAGAGTTTAATTTTTATTTGTTAATTTTTTATCAAAATGTATTTATTCTTTTAAAAACTCATTTCCTACATAGGAATTAAAAGCACTTTATCCAATTTTCAAATTCCAAAACCCCGTCCTCTCGGAGACTTAACAAGTAAGTTGATTGATTTCATGACTAGATCTTTCTGTTCTCATCTTATAGACAACAACTTTGATGAAGCTGTGATGCGCTTCAACAACAACATCTCATACAGTGGTCTGCTGCATGCTGTTACCCAAGATGTGAGTTCAGTCATCTCCTCTACATCATCAGCATTCATTCATACACCTTAAAGTACTTTTTTTTTTAAAGTGTATCTGATTATACACCATGATTTTTTTATTAAACAGTGGTCTAAATCAAGAAATCTTTTGAAAATTTGGGTGTAAGTAGGTCTGTTAAAAGTGTTGAGATGTTTCACATAGTTATCTATTTACATAAACTATCAAAATGTAGAGACTCTTGCAAACTCCTTTTGAGCCTCTCAAAATGCTGCTTTGTAGAATTTAACCCTATATGGACCAGATAAAACCTTGATCTTTGAGATTTGTGGGTATAACTTGGACCAAAATGCATCAATGCCAAGACAAATCAATAAATGGTCAAACTATGACGGTGTATAAAAAGTTATCCCCTTCTTTGCTGTACAAGATTCTGCTCTATGTGTGTTGTGTGCTTAATAATGCAAGTGTTTGCCAATGGAACCCAGAGAGTTAACCCTGCTCATCCATATGTCATATGTTTGTTCCCACCAGGGTTTCTTCGCAGAGAACAAGGAGAAGCTGATCAATGGAGCTCTGATGGCTCTCCTGGCTCATGAAGGTGAGAGAGAAACTTCTTAAACCTATTCTCCACCAGCAGCCTGTATCACGATCGATTGCACAATTGATAGATCAATGGTATGACTGATCTGTAATCAAGATCAATCGTATGCCTGATCTATCAGTAGTTCGATTAATATCAATCCTATATCCGTATCACAAAGAACCGACAAACGATATCGATCATGACTTGTGTGGATCGATAAATCAATTGTATGACTGATCTATTGATGGTACGATTGATATCAATCGTAAATCTCTATCACAGAGAACCTACAAATGATAGCGACAGTAACTTACAATCAATATTGGATTAGCTTGTGTGGATCAAAACATCAGTCGTATGACTGATCTATCGATCGTTCAATTGATATCAATCTTAAATCTGTATCACATAGACCCTTTGAATGATATCGACCGTAGCTTGCAATTAATATTGATAGATCAATCGTATGACTGATCTATCGATCGTTCAGTTAATATCAATCTTAAATCTGTATTCACATAGACCCTTTGAATGATATCGACGGTAGCTTGCAATTAATGTTGATAGATCAATCGTATGACTGATCTATCGATCGTTCAGTTGATATTAATCTTAAATCTGTATCACAAAGAACCTACAAACGATATCGACCATCAACCATAGGTTGTGTGGATCTATCATAACTTTACAATTGATTGCAATATCATGCATATGCTTGAACTCACAAAGATAGCAGTCACGGTTTTGTGATACAGTGAGTTGCAATTGCATTGTTGCTCTCTTTAAGGGCTCCCAAAATAATGTTTTGTGCCCCACATTTTGCAGCAATATTTTGATTATTGCTTAATTTAAATTTGCAGTTTATTCCCTCTTAAATCCATGTTTTTTGTTTTGTTTTGTGTGAAGGAAACCCAGACACGATGCAAGCAGAGGTTCTTGAAAGTCACCTTCAGGCTCTGAGGAGACTGGTTGCATCCAAGGCAGGATTTGGTGCTTTCACAACACTCCCAAAGTAAGCACAACTTATAATCATGGTAGAGATTTCACTTATTACATGTAGGTAACTCATTTGCACAATTTGCTCTCATTTAAATCCTCTATGAGCCAATACTGTCAGGGACAGATAATTTAAAGATAATGGGGTCATAGACAATCAAGGGACTTATGAATATCCTAATATGGAAGATTATTATTATTAGATAGTTGAGGAAGTCTCTCAAAGTGCATAGTTAAAGGAGAAATTCACTCTGAAGTTGAGTTGGGTTTAATCAAAGAAGAAGATAAAAGAAATATTAGTGAACTTAAGGTTTGATGGAAATCTGTCAAAGGATACAAATGTTCTGATTATAATTATGCCTCCGCCACGAAGTGGCCGGAGGCATTATGTTTTCGGGTTGTCCGTCCGTCCCGTCCGTCCCGAATCCGTTTAGGCAATATCTTGAGAACCGTTAACCAGATTTGCTTCAAACTTGGTACATATATGTATTGCATGACACTAATGAAGCGTGTAAAATTGGGGTCAAATCTGATTGAGGTCAAAGGTCAAAGGTCAATGAACTTTGTAAAAATTGCCCAAAAATGACCTTTTCCACAATAAATCCAAATCCAAGCATGCAATTGTCATTAAACATGGTACAAAGATGGATCACTACTTGGAGATAGACTGGTGACATTTTTGGTAAAATTCCTGAAAGGTCAGAGGTCAAAGGTCAATGAAATTTGTGAAAATTTGCCAAAAGTTGACCTTTTTCACAATAAATCCAAATCCAAGGATGCAATTCTCATTAAACATGGTACAAAGATAGATCACTACTTGAAGATAGACTGGTGACATTTTTGGTAAAATTCCTGAAAGTTCAGAGGTCAAAGGTCAATGAACTTTGCCAGAATTGGCTAGAAATTGCCCCAAACTTTAAATTTTTCACAATAAATCCAAATCCAATGGTGCAATTCCAACCAAACATAGTGAAACGATGGATCACTACTTGGGGGTAGACTGGTGATATTGTTGGTGAAATTGCTGGAAGGTCAGAGGTCAAAGGTCAATGAACTTTGCAAAAATTGATATTTTTCACAATAAACCCAAGTCCAAATCCAATGGCGCAATTCTAACCAAACATGGTACGAGATGTATCACTTCATGGAGGTAGACTGGTGAAAGTTTGGGTAAAACTCCTGAGAGTTCAAAGGTCAAAGGTCAATGAACTTTGCCAAAAAATAGCTAAAAATTGGCCCTTAAGTGATAATTTTCAAAATATATCCAGATCCAATGGAGCAATACTAACCAAACATGGTGCAAAGATGGATCACTACTAGACTGATGACATTTTTGGTGACATTTCTCAAAGGTCAGGGATCAAAGGTCACTGAACTTTGCCAAAAATTGGCTAGAAATTGCCCCCAAATAGATATTTTTCACATTGAATCCAATACTAATGATTCAATTCAAACCAAACATAGTACAGAGATGTATCACTTCATTGAGGTAGACTGGTGAAGTTTGGGTAAAATTCCTGAAAGATCAAAGGTCAATGAACTTCACCCAAAATTGGCTAATTTTAAACAAACTTTATACAAGGATGGATTTAGACATACTGGTTAGATTGGAAGGCAAAGAAGTAAGAGGTCAAAAGTCAATGAACATTGCCAAACTTGGCTAAACTTGAAAAAGCAGAATGTGATATTTTCATTTCACATAGGAGCAATGGTGCATTGCCCACCAAACATATACATTTTCTGAGAATAGCAAAGAGGCGGAGGCATATTTATCGACTGCGTGGCAGTCGAATTGCTCTAGTTTTGTGATATTACGTTCGAGATGCTCTCCCATATGTTGTGTGCTGTCTGATAGACGACAAATGGGAGAGCATCTCGCACACGACGTCACAAAATTAAAAATTAGACAAATCAGAACTCTTTTATCCTTAGGCGGATTTTTGTCAAACCTTCACTATTATCTTTCTTTCATGTTTTTGCTTGTAACCAAATCCAACTGAACTTCAGGGTGGACTTTCCCTTTAAAGAAACAGAGATGGGGAAGGAAAGGGTAGAAGTGGCAAGGACTACCATTTTTAGGAGCTCACTGGAAACTTTCTTCCCAAGTAATATAGTGATATTATGATTATGGTATATAAATGGGGCTAATGCTGGTTTTCTTCCCAGGTTCAGAGAGAGGGTTGGTCTGAAGGTGGTGAAGGCCCTCAAGAGGCAGGATGATGGAGTCACACACGCAGCTGTCGACATGCTCTGTGCCCTCATGCAGGTATTTGCTCCTCCCGTTCGTTTCTCCACTCAGATACTAAGCAGCACAACTCCCATACAATCTGCTGCTGGTACAATGGATGACAGGCTGTGACTAAACTCTAAATACCTTATATGACACAATTAAGCTACGTCCCTCTGGTAACTGCGGCTCTATAGCAAATTTGAACATCCTACCTAGATGAGGATTTACAAAGCCAGAAAATTTAACTGTGAGCAAGGGGACAGGGTAACCCTTTTGAAGGTAAATAGAATGTAAATACCACAGAAAATGAAATGAAATACTATATGAGAACTTCCTCACAATAAGAGAACTTGGGCCATACTCATGAAAGCTCACTAGCCGAGTTGGTTACTACAATGCATGCATTTTGATGCACTATAGTAACTAACTAGGCTTAGTAAGGTTTCATGAATATGGCCCCTGGATACTGGCTGAGAGCAGAATTATATTGATGGCTAGATGTTGAGGTTGTGGACAGGTCATCCAAAAGCTAGCAGTTCCTGGGGCCTAGAGACTGGAGACCGTAATACGCAATATAGCACACATCACGGCTTTTCACACCACAGTGCTTCATTGACGGATACACTCAGCGTTGCAATATGGTATATCAATGGAGACCATGATCCCTACGAAACATAGTGTTTCAAACGTAAACAAGGCGAGCTTTTCACTTTTCCTGAAAATGTCTGTGTTTGATCATTTTATTTTACTTCTTTTGTCTTATTTTGTTCAGTTGTGAAGTGCTTTGATATAAATGTCTCATGCAAAGCACTATATAAATATAGGCCATTATTCTTATTGTTATTAAGCGTATAGAGAGACACCTGAAAGTATTACTGTGTTTTGATTCTTTAGCCCATGCATGATGACTATGAGCTGAGAACAGAGCAGATGAACAAGTCCTCTCTCCTTTCATCCAAGTCTTTCCTGGAGAATCTACTCGAGCTCTTCTCTCAACATGTGGTCAGTATATGATGTTTTCTTTTCATGCACAGACGTTTTCCCCCATTCAGCATCAACTGATACTAGATTCAGAGTGCATTCCAAACATCGAAACTGAAGCATTGTCATATTGTCATTCTTTCACAGAGATGATTTTTTATGATGTTGTTGATTATGTTAAGCTTTTGCATATTTATGTTCTGTCCCCATTGTAATATATAAATGATCAATGATATTTAAATTATAAAATATAAATAATATGAATAAAATGCAATAATAAAAAATACAAATTGAATATGCTTTGATTTGATTTGATTTGATTTGATTTGTTCTGATCTGATCTGATCTGATCTGATTTCATTTGATTGATTCTGTGTAGTCTGCCTTGGCTCAATTAAAACAAAGAGAATACTGAAATGCAAATTTGATTTGATTTGTTCTGATCTGACTTCATTTGATTGATTCTGTGTAGTCTGCATAGGCTCAATTGAAACAAAGAGAATAATGAAATGCAAATTTGATTTGATTTGATCCGACTGTATTTGATTGACCCTGTGTTTCTCTGTCTAGGCTCGCGGCACCGGCGCTCTGGTGATAGTCTCGCTCCTCGACTTCCTGACGTTTGGTCTGTGTGCTCCGTACAGTGAGACAACAGACGGCACACTCTTTGATCAGCTGCTAGAACTGGTTGCCAAGCAGGGCAGAATCCTCTACAGACTCTTCCAGGTACACGATAATCATCTTTTATATAATGCTTTTGTGCTCTGAGATCCATTCACAGTCCTTGTGCCTGCTATTTATGCAAATGATGCACTGCAGACCACTATTTGTGTTAATGAGGTTCTCTTGCTAGTAAGGATGGTTACATCTAGGTCATGCCTGTCAACCAATCAGGTAACAGGGTCATCGAGATGAGGTATATAATCTGTACTGAGAGCTAGTCGGTCAGTAATAAATACTGCCAGGTACTCATTTGCTACACAGACTTTATAATTGAAATGATACAAAGCAAATGTACAAGTACATTCATGGTAAAGAATCCTGAAAGTGATATGAAATAACAGTAACTGACATTGACTTATTAGATACTGAATTGAATTGAAAGGTTTCAGCTAAATCCAACATCGCTGCCTGAAGGCCGAATTAGGTTCAATGTACAATTGGAACATGTATAAGTACATGTAGCTTGACACACAATTTGCATAAAAAGCTGCATGTGCATTGTTTAATTATAGTTCACTCGGAAATTAGTTTTATTTCAATAAAAGGAGATTTATGTTTTTACACACATATCACCATGAAAAGAATGTATTCCTTCATCAAGGAACATTAAAAAGGCAATTTATGGAAAAAGTAGTACACAACATTTGGGAACGCACCTTGCATGTGACGTCACAAAATCAAAACTTTAAAATCAAATAACTTTTTTTGCCTTTGACCGATTTTTGTCAAACCTTCACTAATATGTTCCTTTCATGTTCCTCCTTTCATTGAAACCAAGATAATTTCAGGGTGAACTATCCCTTTAAGGAAAAAAATTTGCCCAATACCCACATATTTAAAGTTATATTGATCCTCTTGTTTTTCTTTGTTGCAGCATCCGTCCATGACAGTAGTGAAAGGTGCAGGTCTAGTGATGAAGGCCATCATAGAGGTAAGGATTGGTGATTCATTTATCTCTCTACCCCTTCTCAGTCCATCTAGCTAGCTGTCTGTCTTATGTATGTATGTATGTATGTATGTATGTATGTATGTATGTATGTATGTATGTATGTATCTATTTATCTATCTATCTATCTGTCTATCTATCTGTCTATGTATCTAGCATTCCCTCCAGCCCATCTCAGTCCAGCTACATATTTATCTATCCATCCATCCATCATATTTATCTATCCATCTGTCCCATCCACCTATCTACCTATCTATCTATCTATCTATCTATCTATCTATCTATCTATCTATTTATGTACCTGTCTATCTGTCTATGTATCTATATATATATCTGTCTGCCTGTCTGTCTGTCTGTCTGTTTGTCTGTCTGTTTGTCTGTCTGTCCTTCTGTCTACCTATCTGTTGATCTATCTGATTTCTATCTATCTGTCTATGCATCTGTTTCCATCCATCGATCTGTCTATATATCCCTGTAGCCCATTTCAGTCCATTGCTGAAGGGGGGCCTCTTCATAAATTGGCGAGCATCAAGTTACGATTGATATTAACCCTTTCTTTTCCTTGTTTCTCAACCTCCATATGTTGTTTTTGTTTTTTTTGTTCACTAGGAGGGGGATGCAGAGATTGCAGCCAAGATGCAGGAGCTGGCCTTGGCTGAGGGAGCACTGCCCAAGCACCTCCATGTAGCTATGTTCACAGGCAGCTCTGACACACGAATGTTGACCAACAGACAGCTGAGCAGGCATCTAGTGGGCTTGTGGGTGACCGGTAACCCAACAGCATTGGCTCTCCTCAAGAGGATACTGGTGAGTGTGGTGGAGGGGAGGGGGGAGGGGAGGTGGTGAAGGAGGGGCAGTGTTGGAGGAAGGGGGTGCTAGTGATGGTGGTGGTAAGGGTGAGTGTGACTGGTAACCCAACAGCATTGGCTCTCCTCAAGAGGATACTGGTGAGTGTAGTGGAGGGGCAGGAGGGAGGGGGAGGGGAGGTGGGGAAGGAGGGGGAGTGGTGGGGGAGGGGTGCTAGTGGTGGTGGTGGTGGTAAGGGTGAGGGTGACTGGGAACCCAACAACATTGGCTCTCCTCAAGAGGATACTGGTGAGTGTAGTGGAGGGGAGGGGGGAGGGAGAGGGGAGGTGGGGAAGGAGGGCGAGTGTGGGGAAGGGGGGGGGGGAGTGTGGGGAAGGAGGGGGAGTGTGGGGGGAGGGGGAGTGTGGGGGGAGGGGGTGCTAGTGGTGGTGGGGGTAAGGGTGAGGGTGACTGGGAACCCAACAACATTGGCTCTCCTCAAGAGGATACTGGGGAGTGTGGGGGAGGGGAGGGGGGAGGGGAGGTGGGGAAGGAGTGGGAGTGTTGGGGGAGGGGTTGCTAGTGTGGGGAAGGGGGGGGGGAGTGTGGGGAAGGAGGGGGAGTGTGGGGGGAGGGGGTGCTAGTGGTGGTGGGGGTAAGGGTGAGGGTGACATGTAACCCTGCAGCATTGGCTCTCCTCAAGAGGATACTGGTGAGTGTGGAGGAGGGAAAGGGAGAGGGGAGGTGGGGAAGGAGGGGGTGTGTTTGAGGAGGGGGGGATTAGTGTTGGTGGTGGTGATGGTGACTGGTAACCCAACAGCATTGGCTCTTCTCAAGAGGATACTGGCAAGTGTGGAGGAAAGAGAGGAAGGAGGTGTAGGGGAATTTGGAGGGAGAGGGGTAGAGGGGGACTTGTAGTGGTGAGGGTGAGGATGAGAGTGATGGTGATGATGATTGTGGTAATTACAAGGATGATGGGGATGATGAGGATGATGAAGTGAAGGGGTGAAGGTGATGATGGTGATTACGATGAAAAGGCAGATTATAATTATGATTTTCCTCAACAACCTTAACCTGTAGCCTTTGCCCTTTGTCCTTAGACCATTGACCATTAACCTCTGAATTCTGACCTTTGACCTGTGTGCAGCCGTCGGGCCTGCTGGCGGCCCTGGACTCGGAGGACAAGGTCCCCGAGAAGGAGCGGGACATGATCCACATCCGAGACAACCTCAAGATGGCCCAAGACCAGTCCGGCAAGAGCAAGACCAACCTGCAGTGGCATCAGATCGAGAACGTGTTGCTGCACTGGAGGCAACGTGTGGGACTACAGAACAAGAAGCAGGCTACCAAGCAGGACGTAAGTCTCAACTCTAAGGGCCCAAGTCACAAAGGAGTTTATAGATTTATGCCACGATTTAAGCTTGTGGCGTACAATCAGATATGTGTGCTTAATTGAATGTGTACACTTCATATAGGTCCAATAATGAATTTGTGCGTTTTGCGTAAAGGGCTTAATTTACACAAGTTGCTACGGTTCAGACCACTAAGACCCGAATTTTCAAAGGATTTCTAGATTTAGACCACGGTTTAAGCAAATATAATGGCGTATAATCAGATATGTGCATGTAATTTAGCGCATACACTTCATCAAGTTTAAATAATGAATGTGCTGCATTTTGCATAGATGGCCAAATTTACTTAAGTTAGTGAGATTTAGATCAAATTTTTAAAAATCAAATTGATTTAAATAAACCGTGGTTTAAACCATTGTAACTAGTTTGACTGAAGCACCCTACGCAAAATGCACGCATCCATTATTAGACCTTTTTTGAAGTGTACACACTACATCAAGCACACTTATCTGCTTATATGCCAACGAATTTGCTTAAACCATGGTTTAAATATAAAACCCCTTTGTGAATTTTTGTCCTTTATGTGCCTTATCTCTAAAGACTGAAAAAGTTCTTCTTACACAATTGGGATATTTACCTGTTTTAGGTGAGCTGTTGCAAACTGGATTTGTTCTTCTTAGACCTCATGACAAGTGAGTCCGTGTATATCTTGTCTCCATCAGTGGCATGAAGTAATTTAATTAACTGGTCAGAGGTCTGTGGAAGCAAAGAGATCCAGCAAAGCTTACCTAAAACAATCTCCAGGGCCCCGTAACATAATTGCAAATTTCAAAGATAAATTCTGATTGGTTAATGGTCAGTCTTTTGAACAAAAAGTGCATGCAACAATGATGTTGATTGGCCATTGCCATTTTGCGATTGATCGCAAACCTTTATGTTACTGGGCCCTGATTGTGTAAAAAGAACTATAGCATACCGAAGTGTGACGTTATACACTCTACTGTTGTGGCCCAGTGAGAGACTCACTTGAGAGAAACCTGCATAACAATGCTGCCCTACTCTGACAAAAGGAAGCAACTAACTTCAGAGACTTTTCTTGTAAATGAGCAAAATGTGTCTGTCACTTGCATTGGCATCAGTGCAACACCACATCATGTCAGATTAAATATCTAGCAGCAAGAGGAATATTTCTTGTCCAGATTTTGGCTGTATGTAGGGAATGCTGGGTACAATCTAAGAATACCAATAATCCAGATTTGAGTGATTTGTCACTTGCTTCCTTTATTCAGAGTAGGGCAGAATGGAAATGACAACACCACTTCAGTACTTGGTAAAGGTACTCACATGTCTTACAGAGCTGCCTATATGTACTGCCCTACTCTGACAAAAGGAAGCAAGTGACAAATCACTAAAATCTGGGTTAATGCTATTCTTAGATGGTACCCAGACCCAGCATTCCCTACATCTGGCCAAAATCTGGACAAGAAATATTCATCTTGCTGTGAGATATTGAATCTAACATGATGTGGTGTTGCACTGATGCCAATGCAAATGACAGACACATTTCGCTCATTTACAAGAAAAGTCTCGAATGTTAAATGCTTCCTTTTGTCAGATTAGGGCAGTGTATGTCTAGCACAAACAAGGGTTTACTGTTCTTGGGCCGTTGAGGCATTTTTGCACAAGTAGCACACACACACTTTCCATAGAGCTTTAATTTGTCTGGCACTGAAAGGATTCAGACACATGTTCTTCTCACCCATGTGCACCATGAGCTGAGCTGCCAACTGTTCATTTTTTGCAATATTTAGTACTTTTTTTTAAAGTATCAAATGCTTGTGATTAAGAGTAATATGCCTCAAAATACTTTTTTTTTGGTGAATGCTTCTATTTGAAAAGATTGAAAATACAAGTTTTGAAGCAAAAATACTGTCTTTTAGACTAAAAACGATGTTTTTCATTCGTAAGAGGTTGGCATCTTTGCATGAGCGCCATCACCATTGTTTATGTGTCCTTTGGCACACGCAATGCACACAAATCCTATAGGGCAGGGACAGATATGTATAAAACCTTACATGCCTAGTTGGAAGTAAAAATGCATGCAGCTGAATGCACTTTAGATATTACGTAGGCTCAGTAAGGTTTCATGACTATGGCCCTAGCAATTTGACTGGCTCATAGATGATTAAAGGGATAGTTCACCCTGATGATAAGTTAATTTCAATAAAACGATACACATAAATGAAACATATTAGTGAAGGTTCGATGAAAATCCGTCAAAGGATAAGAAAGTACTGGTTTTTTTAAATTTCAATTTTGTGACGTTACATGCGAGGTGCTCTCACATATATTGTGTGCAGTTTAATTCCATAAATTGCCCTTTTTCTGTTTGTGACAAAGAAGAAATTGATATCGTAAAGGTATGTGTGTAAAAACGTATCTCTAATGGTGTATCAAATGCCAGGTTAAAGGATGCATATCTTTTTGAGAAAATAGACCAAAAAATGTACATAACGTATGGGAGAGCACCTTGCTAGTGACGTCTCAAAATTTCAATTTCAAAAGATCACAACTTTCTTAACTTTTGACGAACTTTCAGTGAACCTTTACTTATATGTTCCTTTCATGTGTCTGCTTTTATTTCAACCAACTTAATTTCAGGGTAAAATATTCCTGTAATAAACTTCTTCTCGTTCTTTGCATACTTTGGTATTTCATGTTTTTGCATGATACTGTGGGCCATACTCTCTGTGGGTATGTGCTAGATATCATTAGGTGCGAGATAGTTAATTTGCATTTTCTGTATTTCTTTGTGGGTGAATTGCTGAATATGCACTTCCACTGCATATATCGAATCATGCATGCTGCAAAAAAGTGCAAAGCCAAAATGATATATATTCCATTTATGCAATGTAGTCCAAATGCATTTCTTATACTTCCAGTTTCTTCTTCCAGATGAATTCATTGCAAAAGTATAATCCATACTTGTGCTTTTATCTCCTCACATCTCACAACAAAAATGCTGCTTTTAATAAGCTCAGTAAAATGAGATATTCTAAATGAACAATGTGCATGAAAGACATATTATACATTGTGAGCTATCAAGATAAGTGCCATTTATGTTAAAGGAACAAAGTTTGCATGCAAAATTTCTCAGTATTTCTTCTATATGTCCTCTGGGCTACTCTTTCCTAAACCTGTCATCATTTTCTTTTATTTGTGTGTTCATTTGTTTCATAGAATTCCTTCTTTCCTATTGTACTTGTGTTTAGTTCTGCAAGAAATATTTCATGAGTTACAGCAAGGAAAGATGACTGTATGTTGCATGCAGCATTGTTTTATAACATCTGACTAGTTTTCACCCCACCTAAAGATGATCACAATCGATGATATATCATCTGGTTTCTCTGCTCATGTGATAGCATGTATTATGCATATTGAAAAAAAAAATGTCAGAAAAAATACATTCGTCACAACATGCAAACAGAGAATGTGCCGAAAAACGTTGCATGCTCCTGTTTGAATCAGTCCTAACATTTGAAATACCTTTTCTGCATGACAAATTTGACGAGGAAATAATTAAGTAATTCACATACCATTTCGAAAGTGAATTAGGGTATAGAACAGTGTTTTTTTTAATTCTTTTCTTTACTCCATCATCACCAACTTGCATTTGCCCACTTTTCTCTCGCTCACATAACTGACTGACTGCTTTCTGCCATTCAAACGGCCAGCCCAACATGGTAAGAACTCACACCCTTTTCCTGGGGCCTGTTGCATGTAAATTGTCAGTTATTGTAACTACCATGGACACAGCAAATGAGCTCTGAGCATTGGAGCTGTTGCATAAGTAGTTAGATTGAATAGTTAGTTACAATGATTGAAAATTTGTATTCAACATGGCCCTAATATTCTATGCCTGTACCATAAAGAGAAGCTGTTTTATTATCAATCTGTTTATCGTAAGTTTGCTAACAATTGTAAATCTTTTATCACACAGAAGTTTTAACAGAAATTCATCATGACTTTCATGTAGAAAATTGCGCTGATTTGTGTTATGGAGAGGCGCAATATATTGCAAAGGAGCAAAAAGCACTCTTACGCTTATTCGTTAGGATGATTCTGTGATAATCTATAAAAAGAATACTGCGCTCTATATACTTCCTTGTATCAAATGTAATAATCCCCAAAACCTGTTAACATCTAACCTTAATCTCTGAACGGCTCTTTCCAAAGCTCTTGGAAAAGAATTCACCCACTAGAAATTCACCCACTAGAAATTCACCCGATAGTGTATAGCAGGTTTGTGCGTTTATATATGGAGTTAGCATCCCTACATGTCATTTTGATATGAATTGTGTTTATTGCTCCCATAGAAACCAATTGTGCTCAGGAAAAGGAGGCAGAGGATAAAGAGCGAAGCCAACTGGTTACTCTTCTACTACAAGTAAGTCTTAAATCTTGATTTGTTCCGTGCTTCTCAAAATCAATCATTTACCAGGAAATACCTTTCCAATTTATAGAAAATCAGTAGATTTTCTTAGCCATGGATCACTAATAATCTGTGTGCTTCACATTAAATGTGCTGTGTACTTCTTGAAATTAGATGCTATATTCAGTCTGGTAAGGATAGAAATAGGACTGGGGAGAGATGCCGAAGCCTCCTTGTATTAACATTGGGTGAAGAATTGGGTGAAAAAGACCGCATTGGTATATTTTTATATTTCAATTGAAATACACAAAATGCATACAATTGAGTATAAAGTATATAGTATAGTATATTGTTAATTATCCTTTACAGGAAATTCCTCACCGCCTTGTTCATGTACAAAAATAAATACCCTATACATAAACATAGCATTATATAACATTAACATAAACATACATAAAAATAATACAAACATACATTATTTATGAACAAAATTATTTGCAATTAGCTACTATCAATGTTAATGGTAATGCTTTTGATTGGATATATTTCTTTCTTCCTCTCAGGTTTAACAAAGACCATGCTCTTCCCAATCTGATATGGAACTACAAGGTAAGTGCATGATCATTCAGCAAATAGTTGTGTCAACACTATTGCTTAGAAATGATGTATTTGTAAAAAATGTGTGATGTATTTTAGTGAGAATATTGCCTCTGCAATATATTACCTGCAGGCTTTTTTTCTTGCAAATTGGACAGTTTATTTTGTTGGTGGCTATATTGTTGAATATATGTGATTGCATATAAATGCAATGATATTTGCCGATTGGGACCTCATTTGCAGTCACACCTGGTCTTTATGAAGAGGTTACTTTGATAGAGGTTTCAGTGAAAACCATTGTTCAGGGGAAACAAAGCGTGTCGTCTGTCTAGACGGGTAGTCGCCAAAGCAGGCATCAGTGTAGTATAGGCTCTATATCAGAACTGTGTTATTATTGCACACATAAAATGTGTTTTCTGTTTATTTTAACTTCTTCATTACACGTGTATCTAACTGATATTTTCGTTTAATTCAATTCAATTCAATGATGGTTTATTAGAATTTCTTTTTATACAAGTACATGAATGGCAGGTTAACAACTGAATTGATCATATATACCAAACCTGAAGCTTATGGAAATACTGTCATGTTTTGTTACCTTTTGCTGTTTTTTTTTATGAAGTAATGAAATAAAAACAAATTCAATTCAAATCAATTTCAATCATGACTCGCCTTTCCAGACGAGGGAAGAGCTGAGGCAAGCGCTGGAGAATGAGATGCGGGCCTTCAACGTAGACCGTGAGCTCGGAGCTAGTCACATCATCTCCTGGAACCACAACGAATTTGAGGTACCGTACCTGTGCCTGCAGGAGGAGATCAAGATTGGGGACTACTACCTGCGCCTACTGCTGGAGGCAGACGAGAGCAATGAGGAGATCGCAGCAATCAAGCAGTCGTAAGCTCACACTTAGCCATTTATTCAACAGATATTGACTGGTAGAGGGAAATATGAAAATATTGACTGAAAGGAGGAATGTTATAGTGATATTGACTGGTAGGGTAATATACAGATATCAACTGGTAGGGGGAATACAGATATTGACTGGTAGGGGGAATATTACACAGATATCAACTGGTAGGGAGGGGGGGGGGGAATATCACATTCAAGCAAGTTATATTTTCATGAGGAAATGACCTTTCCCCATAAAACTTTGTTGTGGTTGCGGGACATAGAATAATGACATTGTACTAGATTGATAATGTCATCCTGTTTGCTTTTGGCGTCTTCAGGTATGAGTTCTTCAACGACCTGTACCACCGGTTCCTCCTCACTACTAAGATCCCCATGAAGTGCATGTGTCTGCAGGCCATGGCCGTGGTGTACGGCAAGTGCTTTGAGGAGATCGGTGCCTTCAACGACACCAAGTACATCGTGCAGATGCTGGACAGGGTAGGTACAGCGACTGAGATACTCTTGGTCCCATTCGATATCTTTTCAATAAAATATGCGGAAAGAAACTATATGTATAATGAAAAGGTAGCAGGTTTTTTTTTTTAAAAAGCTAAGGCTGGAGAGAAATAAATAACACCTTTTAGTATGAAAGTTTTATTTAACATAAATAACAAATACAAAGCAAGATTACTGTGTACACAGTAAGTACATTACATAAATTCTTCAGTGTTCACAACACTAAGCGCACAGAGTTTCTTACAATTCTATCTCTATGTGTAGCTTCATTGTGAATAGAAGCATCAACAAATTTGTTCTTCTTTGATTCACGGCTAAAATGATTCATTACTAGTTGAACAAATTTCCTCAAGTGTCTGGCTCTGTAAGAAGTTTAACCATTTCTATGTATTTTCTGTATCATTTCATTCTGTATTATTATACTGTATTTCTTGGTACGTCTTTCATTCTTGTGACAGAGCACAGACAAGCAGGAGAGGGACCGGCTCGTTCTCTTCCTCAACCGCCTGCTCAACCACATCCGCAACGTCAGACTCCTCATCGACGCAGGCGGCATCAGGGTGCTCGTCGACCTCCTCACCCTTGCTCATCTTCACATCTCCAGGGCGGTCGTCCCCATGCAGGTGAGTCTACCGTGTATTCTATTAAAGACAGCCTGTCCCTTTTTCAGATCACCACAAAACCATCAAAACATTAGCAAAACATATAGAGAAGTGTTAGCAAGCTGTATATTCATAATTTGAAACTGATACGTAGTGTAAAATTCAAATAATGCACTTAAACAACGTCTGATTAATAGTCTTTACCTCAGGCTCTGAGCAGTTTGTGTTGAAATATCTGCTTTATTGATTAATCTGTTTATTAAATTTCAAAACACATTATAAAAATATTGTTCTATAGAAGGAATCATTTCCAAAGTTTGTTTATTACTCATAAAATTAGGATTTCACACGTGCATAATAACCACATAGATACTGTAACAAAGACTAATGCTTTTTTCGTAGTACGAAAAAAGTCAGTTTGAAATTTAACGGCTTAAATTTTTACATACACAGAAAGCTTCAACATGCTATATTCTTAGAAATGGTCTTGAATCACATTTTCTTCAATTTAGGATCGTGATAGACGATTTCAAATTTTAAGCTTGCAAAAGGGACGGACAATCTTTAAGGTGCTGTACCGATTGACTGATCATGTTGCTCCACAACTTTCTATCTCTAGCCTTCTCTATAATTTGTACTCTTCGATCCTCTTCTCCTCTCTCTTGAAACAGCATACTCCCAGAAAATGATGTCAGAATCTTGGTCGTGGTACTTGGTACCAGTAGGGCAAAAAATATACTGGGGTTTATCAGATTGAAAAGTGTTTTTTAGTAAACTTACTTAATGTGAAAATTATTACAAAATGTAAATGCTTTGTGTTAAATTTTCTTATTTTGTTTGTGTGACTGCCTTTTATAGAGCAATGTGATTGAAGCAGCTCCAGATTCCATGATATCATCTGAGAAGGAGTGGTACTATGGCAACGGGCCACGGGAGAGATTAGGGCCGTACAGCTACAGTGAGGTGAGTACACCCTTAGATGGACAGTGATCATTAGGAGGATGCTGACTGTCTGATGGTGATGATGATGATGATTTTGATGATGATGGTTGTGGTAGTGATGGTGATGATAGTGGTGATGATGGTGATTATAATGGGGATGATAGCAATGTTTATGATGATGATTTTGATGATGATGGTTGTGGTAGTGATGGTGATGATGATGATGGTTGTGGTAGTGATGGTGATACTATGGTACTATGGCAATGGGCCACGGGAGAGACTAGGGCCGTACAGCTACAGTGAGGTGAGTACAACATTAGATGGACAGTGATGATTAGGAGGATGCTGACTGTCTGACGGTGATGATGATGATGACTTTGATGATGATGGTTGTGGTAGTGATGGTGATGATAGTGGTGATGATGGTTGTGGTAGTGATGGTGATGATAGTGGTGATGATGGTTATTATAATGGGGATGATGGCGATGATTATGAAGATTATGATGATGGTAACGAAGATGTTGATGATAGTGATAATGGTGGTTATGATGGTGATGGTAATGATGAGGTGATAGTGGAGAGGATTATGTAAGATAAAAAAGATGATAGTAATGATTATGGAGATACCAAAGATGATAAACATAGTGAGTAGGAGAATGACGATGAAGTTGAAGATGAAGATTGATAATGGTGAAGATACCGAAGATAATAGAGATAGCGAGAAAAGGAATAGAGATGATGTTGAAGACGATGACAATGACAATGATAGTAATGATTATGATTATGAAGATACCAAAGATAATAAACATAGTGAGTAGGAGAATGACGATGAAGTTGAAGATGAAGAGTGATAATGGTGAAGATACCGAAGATAATAGAGATAGCAAGAAAAGGAATGAGAGATAATAATGAAGACGACGACAATGACAAAGACGAAGATGAAAACGATAATGATGGTGATAAAGATGAAGATAACAATGATAATGATAGGATGGTAAGATAGAAGAAGCAATAGTAATAATGGTGAAGATGCAGAAGATGATTAAGATAGCAAGAAGAAGAATGAAGACAAAGACGATGACATTGACATTGCATGAAGATCCCAATAATTCCTCCTGTTCACCCCCCCATCCTATCTTCAGATGAAGGACCTGTGGGAGGAGGGCGCCCTCAATGCCAAGACGCGTTGCTGGGCCCAGGGCCTTGAGGGCTGGAAACCGCTGCACACCATCCCTCAGCTCAAGTGGAACATCCTGGCCACAGGCACGGCCGTCATGAATGAGAGCGACCTGGCCACGCTTGTCCTCAACATGCTCATCAAGATCTGCGACTACTTCCCCAGCAGGTGAGCGCATAATCCCTCCTTCCTAGTACTACTTGAAAAAGGAAACATCGCGGATCAAGATGGAATTGAAAAACAAAAGTCAAATTTACAAAGAAATTGTAGGCATACACCCAGTATTAAGGATAGTATGCTCCATCCTCTAATTGAATGAAAAACAAGTCAGAAAAAAATCTTGGAACCAGACGGGATTTGAACCTGCAATCTACTGCTTATCGAGCAGCAACTTAACCACGCCAGATATTTCTAGTTCACGGATCAAGACACGACAACATGGAAACAAATACCGAAGAGCCTCATTTCATCTGACTCATTAATATTCATGTGTAGTCTGCCGTAAGGACCATGTGGCTAGATTTTAGTGAAAGGGCTCTCTGGGGTAATTTCAATTTACAAAGAAATTTTAGTCAAATTGTGTTAAATTATGTTAAATTATGTCAAATTGTGTTAATTTTATTAGAAGCAAGACTTGGACATTTTAATCCTTTGGATATCTAATGTGATTTTTTTTTATTTTTGACAAATTTGGGTCTAAAGATATGTGTGTATCAGATAATTCAACATTATCCTTATTGTACACTGCTGATTGGTGCTGAGTATTATGACTTAAGCAAATGGGACACCCTGTCTTTAAATAACATATGTAAATAACATATGTTGTGATGGATAAGTTCTTTGTTGCATGCCAATATGTTGTACTTTGAGAGCTGTTTACGGTGCAATCATTTGTTTCTGCCTGCACTATTATTTGTTTTTTTTATGGCTTAGTCCACTCTTATTTTAAAGTTCTTTTTTGATATATGTTATCTCTGATGTTCATGTTTATTGTTATTCTGGTTATTGCAATTGTTGATTCTTGTCTCATAATTTGTATATATTTTTTAAAGATAAGTGAGAATAAAACTGAGCGTAACTGAAGAGCTGTGATGTGGTTATACTTGTAGGGATGTTGATGACGGTTGTTGCAATTGTTGATTCTTGTCTCATAATTTCTATATATTTTTTAAGGATAAGTGAGAATAAAACTGAGCGTAACTGAAGACCTGTGATGTGGTTATACTTGCAGGGATGTTGATGACGCCATCATCCGACCGCTGCCCAAACCCAAGCGAATGCTGACTGAAGCTGTCAACCTGCCACACCTAGTCCAGGTAGGTCTCCCAGGGAGGGCATCCACACATTCTATTAGGTGTTAACCTACCCCCCCCCCCCTATCAGTCCTTCATAGGACAGACACCAACAGTCCTTTTTAGGACTACTACAACTTCCAGAACGAATCAAATCCCTCCTTTTCCCACATCGTGTACCATAAATGTCTAGTATAAGGTGTTAACCTGTTGCTCGTGGTTTTATAATCTGGCTTCTTTTAACCTGGTCCAGTTAAGGGAATCAACATTTGCCATGGAACTGCAGTAACCAAAGGGGTGTGGCTTAATTGCACCCTATGAGGAATTTGAAGTTTATTCCTAGCCTGTCATATCTTAGCGCTGCTTAGTATCTGAGTGGAGAAAAGCCAGCTCATAAATAGCAGGCTCAGTAAAGAATGGGTTTAGAAAAAGAGATCTTGACACTTTGGAAAATAATTTAAATGAAATTGTAACTCAAATCAAGCTGAAATCTACCTTAAAGTCAAAGGACGTCAATTTTTTTTAGTGTGATATCATTTGAGCATATAATCAAGACAACTGGTTCTAAATTATGCAAGAAGAGCAAGCAGCAGTGATCACAGCGGATACTCTAATTGGGTTTGCCCGACACTACCCCGCTAGACAATATTGGACTGGTAAACCTCTCACCCTAGAGTGATTCTGTTTAGAACCAGGGCCCTGTTGCATAAAACTTATCATTGATTGTAACTTTGCTATCAATGGCAACTTCTATGGAAACCTTTGATTTGATTGGCTGTTGAGCGATGTTACCATGGTAGTTACCATTGATGACAGAGTTACCATTAATGGTAAGTTTTATGCAACAGGGCCCAGATATACTAACAACATGCTCATATGACGACACCACTTGGGTACCCTATGAAAGATGACTCTATCCTGAGTCCTTACCACTTGGGTACCCTATGAAAGATGACTCTACCCTGAGTCCTTACCACTTGAGTACCCTATGAAAGATGACTCTATCCTGAGTCCTTGTATTTCCCTGCAGCTGCTGCTGACCTTTGACCCCATCCTGGTGGAGAAGGTATCAGTCCTGCTCTACAACATCGTGCAGGATAACCCTCAGCTGCCACGCCTCTATCTCACCGGCGTCTTCTTCTTCATCATGATGTACACTGGATCAAATGTGCTTCCTCTAGCATGGTCAGTATGTTTGTCTTTCTGTCTGTCTGTCTGTCTGTCTGTCTGTCTGTATGTCTGTATGTCTGTATATCTCACCGTCATCTTCTTCTTCATCATGATGTACACCGGATCAAATGTGCTTCCTCTAGCATGGTCAGTATGTTTGTCTGTCTGTCTGTCTGTCTGTCTGTATGTCTGTATATCTCACCGTCATCTTCTTCTTCATCATGATGTACACCGGATCAAATGTGCTTCCTCTAGCATGGTCAGTATGTTTGTCTGTCTGTCTGTCTGTCTGTCTATCTGTCTATCTATCTATATATTTCACCGGCATCTTCTTCTACATCATGATGTACACTACCTCAAATGTGCTCCCTCTCGCATAGTGAATCTGTCTGTCTATCTGTCTGTCTGTCTGTCTGTATATCTCACCGGCATCTACTTCTTCATCATTATGTACACCTGCTCAATCATGCTTCCTCTCGCATGGTGAGTATGTCTTTCTGTCTGCTTATATATTTTACGGGCATCTACTTCTCCATCGTGATGTACACCGGCTCAAACGTACTTCCTCTTATTAAAGAAACATATCAAAATGGCACTTACAAACCATTAGGGTATGAATGTGTGGAACATTACTTTCACAAGAATCCAAGTGAGCCAGCTGTTCATTGTGCAGTGATGTTGAGAAAACTTACCCTCATTTCATTTCATTGCCTGATATTCTGTCTTCATTCACAGGTTCCTGAAGTATGCACACATGAGACAAGCCTTCAGATCAGAAGAGGTATGAACCCGGTTTGAATCTTTCATTGAGGATCATGCTAATAGTGAAAGGGGGAGGAGAGGAGGATTAGGAAGAGATGCGAGAGAGAGAGAGAGAGAGAGAGAGAGAGAGAGAGAGAGAGAGAGAGAGATCAGAAGAGGTATGAACTCGTTTTGAATCTTTCAATGAGAATCATGCTTAAAGTGAAAGGGGGGGAGGAGGATTAGGAGATGAGAGAGAGAGAGAGAGAGAGAAAGAGAGAGAGAGAGAGAGAGAGAGAGAGAGAGAGATATCGAGAGAGAGATCAGAAGAGGTATGAACTCGTTTTGAATCTTTCAATGAGGATCATGCTAATAGTGAAAGGGGGGGGGGGGGGGGAGGAGGATTAGGAAGAGATGAGAGATGTGGAGCTACAGAAGGCAAGATAGGAGAACAAACATATGGATTCTGAACAAGATTGGCACAAACTTAACTCTTAGCCCGCTTCATTCGACTTGCGGCACATACAGCGGGCTGCCAAGTTCGACTCAAGTCACATTTCGCACACAATGCATACGGAACGCATTTAATTGTATTGTGCGCACACACATACAATAGCGACGCGTGTCTTAATTGCATAAGGGGATCAAAGTATCAATAGGCAGGAAGTCTCCCAGGACAGGAAGTCTATTGAGAAGTACCCAGGGTCAATTTCAATAGAGGAGTTTAGTTCATTGTAAACTTACTCTTTTTGAACGCCCCACTTAAATCCTAAATTGCTTGGCTCATTATTCCCATAAAGACATGGGTTCAGTATGTAATGAAAGCTAAAGAACACATCTTTTTTTTATGAACTAACTTAGAGAATAACTTTCATCAGGACATATTAAATATATAAGGGGTATAAAATAGCCTCCAAAACGATAATTTGGAGACAGAATGTAAAGTTATAATTCTCATAATCTATGATATTATACATGACAAAAATGGTACCATTGGCATGATTGGCAAAAGTATTAATTTCTTTTAGACTTTGCTTTTTTTTTCATCACTACAAACCAATAAAAAGTTATTGCAAGTTGAATAAGACAGTGCATGCAAAACCCCTCTGAATGTGGCACCCTGAAATTAATGTGGCGCACGGGAGATAGTGTGCGTGGCGGGCAAAGAGTTAACTATCAGAAGGGGAATTATAGAATGAACACTCAAGTACTTTGGGCACATTGTTAGGAGAAAGGAAGGAAGTGAAAAAACAATCCTGCAAAGTGCAATTGAAGGGAAGCATGGCAGAGGTCTTCCACTTTCATCTTGGACCGATGATATAACAAGTGTCCAATGAAGGAATGGAGGGTGCAACACGCTTGGTGGAAAATAGAGTTGTATGGCGTGCTCTCGTGAAGACCACAGCAGCGCTTTACAGTGCCACCTGATCTTGATGATGAAAGAGAGAGAGAGCAGTCAAGAAGACAGGATAGAAGATAAGAAATGAGAGGAGAACTGAGAGGAAAAAAGGAGATCTTAAAGAATTAAGAAGAAAAGGAAGAGAGAGAGAGAAAACAGATAAATGTAGGCAAAGAAGAGCTAGGTGAAGAAAGATGAGAAGACATGAAAATACCTGAAGGAAGATGAATGACAGGATAAAGGAGAGAAGGAAGAGAGAGCAGACAAAGATATACAAGAGAGGAGCTTGATGAAGATAGATAACAAGAGAGAAGAACAAAGAAGGAAGAGGAGTTCAGAGAGGATAAAAAAGAGAAGGAAGAGAGAGCATACAAATAAAAGATCCAAGTTCCTAGATGAGAAAGGGGAGGAAATAATGGCGTCACCCATTCACTTGTGTGTCTTTTCTATTTCACTTTATTTCACTTTAGAACAAGGGTTCGGACATCATCCAGTGCAGCATTCTGGGTAATATCCTGCCTGAAGCCATGGTTCACTTCCTGGAGAACCACAGTGCGGAGAAATTTGCTGAGACCTACCTCGGAGAGTTCGACACTCCGGAAGCCATCTGGAGCAATGAAATGAGGTCATTAAAAAAAAATGATTCAGTCTCTTTTTTTTTTACTAGGGTTGCCTCACCAGTAAGCAAAGCACTATTCTCTCCGGGGTCCTGGATATATGAAACAACAAACATTACATAGACAATCATTTTGACAAACAAACAATTTGAGTAACACTGATCTCATTTTTTCGCATTTTTAAAAGATAATTTGCCAAAGTGTCAAAAAAAATCTGTTGACACCTAGAACAATTGAACGATAGAGTCTTTGCTATTTAAGGTATGACAGTTTCTGAGTACGTGCACACTTATTCATGGAGGAAATTGTTACCATTCATTGCCCGTAGGCGGATGATGATCGAGAAGATCGCGGCCCATATAGCAGACTTCTCGCCTCGTCTCCGTAGCAACACACGCTCCTTGTACCAGTACTGCCCCATCCCTGCCATCAACTACCCACAACTCGACAAGGAACTCTTCGTCAACATCTACTACCTGAAACATCTCTGTGACACCACCAAGTTCCCCGATTGGCCAATCAAGGATCCTGTAAGTTCAAATTGGGTTTTTAACGTTATAACCAGTAAATGCCCTAATTTACAGTAGATTATATTTTTTGTTTGATGCGATTTTAAACCCAAAATCCAATGTTAATCACAAATTGAATAGAATTAGTCTAAGAGTGATTATTAAGTATTTTTGAAGTTATTTTCCTAATTTACAAAAGATATTCTACTACATTGAGAATTTTGTTTGTTTGCTTGTTAGTATCAATAAACCAAAATTGAATAGAATTGAATTGAATTGCATTGCATTGAATTGAATTGAATTGAATTGAATTGAATTGAATTGAATTGAATTGAATTGAATCATATCAAATTATTATGTGTTGCTGTTTGCGCTATGCAGGTGAAACTTCTGAAGGACATCTTGGAGGAGTGGAAGAAGGAGGTGGAGAAGAAGCCTCCCACAATGTCTATAGAGGATGCCTACGAGACTCTCAAGCTGTCTACCGGTACAGGAGGGTGAGTGGTCTTTAATTCTAATCAGACTAGGGGGAGGGGGGGGGGGGGGGAGGGAAAGGGAGGAGGGGGAGGAGGGGAAGGGAGGAGGGGGAGGAGGGGGCGGGGGAGGGGTATGGTAGGGGGTGCAATAATGCCCACCATGTCTATAGAGGATGCCTACGAGACTCTCAAGCTGTCTACCGGTACAGGAGGGTGAGTGGGCATTAATCCTCATCAGACTGGGAGGGGGAGAGGGGGAGGGGAAGGGTGGGGGGTGGGAGGAGGGGTGAGGAGGGGGGAGAGGGGGAGGAATGATCGTTTTTTTATGTTTCTGTGATTTGTTTTTTGTTAGTTTTTAATACCGTAATGAGCTGTTTGTTTTGTTTTTTGGTAGTCACGAGGAGAACGACATCAGGAAAGCTTACTTCCGCCTTGCCCAGAAGTATCATCCTGACAAGAACCCAGAAGGAAGGGTAAGTGACTCGGGATGCTCCAATGTTTCTATATTACTTAAAGAGATTTATATCAAAGCGCTTTAGAGCTAACAATTGAATGAGGAAAAGAAAGAAATTTTTGAGCATCATGTAACAAGGTCTAGTAACAATATAGTATGCCTTGTGCATTAGATGGGTTTTTAATTTTGACCTAATTGAAGTAATATTAGAAATGGAATGAATGGAGGCTGGTAGAGAATTCCCTAGATGTGGGGCAAAGCATGGATTGGACCGTTTACCAAAATATATATATATTTTTTTTTTGATTCGCAGAACGAATGGACCTATTAGCGTGTATAACTAAATCATTTGAGGAAGATTATTATGATACTGATGTCATTCCCCCCTGTAGGACATGTTTGAGAAGGTGAACAAGGCGTATGAGTTCCTGTGTAGCAAGACGTCCCGACTGTCCGAGGGCCCCAACCCAGAGAACATCGTTCTCATCCTTAGGGCCCAGAGCATCCTGTTTGGCAGATACAAGGAAGGTACGATATCTCCTTGTTAGGACTCACTACCATTGAGGAAATGTTGTGCAGTGTCAGTTTTTCTTTGCGATCAACAAGTTTTGTAGTGCTGCTAAATTCTGAGCCGAAGAAGGACTTGTTGACTGAATGTGTGTTATAGGTTGCACTTTATCCGTTGCTCTGATCTTATGCTTGATAATATCTCTGTGACAGCTCTGTCTCTTGTTGTTTCTGCTGTAATTCGTGAAGGCTACAAGTATATATTGCAATCCGTGGTGGTACCTGTTGAATTTGTTGACTGGGCATCATAAGATCAACATTTGTTTTTGTGTGTCTCCCTCTGTAGTCCTGGAGCCGTATAAGTATGCAGGCTACCCAATGCTGATCAAGACCATCCAGATGGAGACGAACGATGACACGCTGTTCTCCAAATCTGCTCCGCTGCTGACCGCTGCTAGTGAGCTGGCCTTCCACACGGTCAACTGCTCTGCTTTGAATGCAGAGGAGCTCCGTAGGGAACAGGGCATTGAGGTGAGGGGGAGGGGAGGGGAATTGAAATGAGGGGCAGGAAAGGGGCAACAAAGGGAAGGGGTGGTGGTGGTGGTGGTGGTGGTGGTGGTGAGGGAGGAGGGGGGAGGAGGGGTAAGGAGAATGCAGAGGAACGAGAGGAGGGGAAAGGAAAAGAAGTGTTGGTAGGAGAGCAAGAAGAAGAACCGGAAGGAAAGGAGGAATAGGATTGCCGTCATCTACATCTGTCTCTTGTTATTTTTTAATCCGAAACATGGATTGCCGTCATCTACATCTGTCTCTTGTTATTTTTTAATCCAAAACATGTTTACTTCTCATTTCAAGTTATCTAATTTATTGTTTGTGTGTAAACTTCACAGGCCTTACAAGATGCGTTGACAAGATGTGTAGCAGTACTCAACCTATCAAGCAATCCCGAAGACATGGCAGTACAGGTAAGTCTGAGAACAGGAGTCTTAAAGGGATAGTTCACCCTGAAATTAGGTTGCTGTCACAAAGGCTTATAAGCATCCGATGACCAGCGTAATAACATTGAGAAGCGCTTAAAGGGATAGTTCACCCTGAAATTAGGTTGCTTTCAATAAAAGCAGACACATAAAAGAAACATATTAGTGAAAATTGGATGAAAATCTGTCAAAGGATTAGAAATGTATGATCTTTTAAAATGTTGATTTTGTGACGCCATGCGTGAGGTGCTCTTCGATATGTTGTGTATAAATTTTTAGGAAAATGTCAATAAACAAACATACAAGGCTTTCAAACTTGATATCATTCAATCGTAGTCAAGCCTAATTTTTGCTATGTCCATTAAGTTTATATGCCATGTATGTTTGTTTGTTTATACAATGTATTTGTTCATGTAAGAACAGTAGTAGGAGGGTCCATGATTATAGAGAAAAAGAGGACTGCACACGTCTTCTGAATAAAAAGAACGCTGGCAGCCGTATATTCAAAAGGATGGGGGATTATTGAGTCTTCTACATCTTGAACTTTTGACAAGACGCCTTTATATGATTTCCTATGTCTTGATCTCTACTAGGTGTGTCAAAACGTCATCAAGTGCTACGCAGTGGCTGCACAGTTTGAGGGCTGCCGGGATCGCATCACTGAGATCCCAGCCATCATCAAGGATCTCTGCAGAACGCTCTACTACAAGGTAAGGCATTAGAGCCAGTTTGGGCTTCTCCCGTTTGTCCATGAGCAAAATAGTGAACAAGGTAAGGCATTAGAGGCAGTTTGGGCTTAATCTATTTAGTCTATGAGCAAAAATGTATGAGTGAACACTTCTACAAGGTAACACATTATAACTACTTTGGGTTTGGCCTGAGAAATACTGAGAATACACTCTTCTGTAAGGTAATGCATTATATCAATTTGGGTTTCTCCTATTTGGTCTATAAGCAAAATTCTGAGAGTACACTCTTAGATTAAGTGATGCATTATAGCCAATTTCTGCTTTTTCAAAGCACACCTACAAGTGCTAACCACTGTCCTAAACATTTTGTAGCAATTTACAAACTTATTGGAATCTTTGTGCCTGCAGAACTTACAGCTGCTGTGCTCAGTGGCTGCAGAATGTGTGAGTGCCTTCTCGGTAGACAAGTACCTGCAGGACCATCTTCAACAGGCAGGCGTGATCTGGCATCTTCTCATCTACCTCTTCCAGTATGACTTTACCCTCTATGAGAGTGGGGTGGAGGCCAGCGAGGGGTCCAACCAACAGGTGGGTGTGGCCTGGTGGTGGGTGTGGCCCAATTGTGGTGGTGTTGGTGGTGGTGGTGTTGGTGGTGGTGATGGAGTGCGTATGGGTATAATGGTGGTGGTGAAGGTGGTGGTGTTGGTCATGGTCATGGTGGTTGTGGTGATGGTGATGGTGATGGTGAAGGTGAAGTTGATGGTGATGGTGATGGTGATGGTGATGGTGATGGTGATGGTGATGGTGATGGTGATGGTGATGGTGATGGTGATGGTGATGGTGATGGTGATGGTGATGGTGATTGTGGTGGTGGTAGTGATGATGGAGGTGGTGGTGAGGATCAAAATGATTTGCAATGTCGCCTCTGGGCTGTGAAAATTATTTTCTTGTGAAATGAATGAATGTTCCATGTCCTGTATTCTGCCCTCCAGCAAGTGGCTAACAACCTCGCGAACCTGTGCTTCATGGCGCTGGCCAGACTAGCTGGTTACCAGGAAGGGGACAAGGCCACTCCTGAGAACCCTGCCATCAGGAAGTCACTCAATGCCCTCCTCACACCTTATCTTGCCAATCAACTCGGGACAGAGAACCCCAACCAGGTAGGCTACATGTGCAGCAAATTGATTGTGCTTTTTTGTTTGTGTGTTCACCTTCTTCTCCGTCTCTTTCCCTTTCCTTCCCCATCTCCGTCTCCTTCTCCTTCGCCTCCTGTTCCTTCTTCTTCATTTTCTCTTTCTCCTCTTCCTCCTCCTCCTCCTCCTTCTTCCTCCTCCTCCTTCTCCTTTGTCTCATTTTCCATCTCCTTTTCTTTCTTCTTCTTCTTCTTCTTCTTCTTTTTCTTCTTCTTCTTCTTCTTCTCCTTCTTCTTCTCCTTCTCCTTCTTCTCCTTCTTCTCCTTGTTCTCCTTGTTCTCCTTGTTCTCCTTGTTCTCCTTCTCCTTCTCCTCCTTTGCTTCTTCTTCTGCTTCTCATTTTCACTCTTTATTTCTCCTCTTGTTTCTCTTTCTTGCTCTCCTATGTCCTGTTCTCCTTCTGTTCGATCTCCTCCTTCTTTCTAAAGTGCCTCTGCGTGACATGGTAAACTTCCAAAAAGGCAATCAACCCAGCAATTTGAAATATAAATCTGGATGGCAATAATTGTCACATCTTGTTCAAACTCTATTTTGTTGATGTGCTCTTTGTTCTCAGGTTCTGAAGATTCTGAACAGCAATACTGAGAACCCGTATCTCCTGTGGGATAACTCTACCAGAGTCGAGCTGACGGAGTATGTCAAGGAGCAAAGGACTAATAAGATCAGAACGGTGAGTATGGCATGATTGAGTTATTCATTTAATATTGATAGTGAGAGCACTGTGGACTAGTGGTGAGAGCTCTTGACTCTTGCAGAGAGATCTCGTGTTCACCCCCAGCCCGGTCCGTACACCCTTGGACAAGTTCTTATGCTCATGCTTGTCCCTCTCAACCTAGGCAAATTAAATGGATATCTGGTAGGATTTACTCCGGATCTGATTCAATCAACTAGCTTCTAGCCGTTCATACTTGGCTACTTTACTAAAACCAGGGTAATAATAAAGCGCTATATAAGAGTCGGTTATTGTTCTTAATATTGTTGGTATTATTATTATGATTATTTTTATTATTAGTGATTATTGGTTGGGTTTATTAGTCATTAAGTAGTATTTTCTTTCTGGTAGAATATAATATTTTATTTTTTGGAGTACAACTTCTTTTGGGTAAAGGTTGGCTTCCTGTGCATCTGGATGATCACTTTTTCAAATCATTAATTATCTTGTTTTTTATGGATTGTACATTTTTCTTAGTGTTTACTGGTATTTTTGTTGATGTGATCGTATACTGCATTTATTACCCATGATAAGTTTCCATGATTTATATCATTAATTACCTTGGGCTTTCTTTCTGTCAAGATTGGGCTTTTTACTTTTTTTTAATAGCCTATTATGTGTATTTCATATATTTTTGTTTTATTAATGTCCTAGAATATCCACACTATATACAAATTGACAGTTGTAGTTCCTATTGTACTCTCATTAGATACATTTGAAATCAAGCAAAAAAGAAAGTAGTCAAATCAAAATGAATTTGAATTTGAATTTGAATTTTGAATTTAGCTGTAACACATATTCTTTCTTTCTGTTTTGCCTATGACAGGGGGATTGTGACCCCAATTTTGGAGCGGACTTCACCTTCAGTGCCCATGCCAAAGAACTCATCGTTGGAGACATCTTCGTGCGCATCTTCAACGACATGCCAACATTCCCTCTTCATGTAAGTATGAAGTGAAAACACATTAATTTATACCGAAATAAAAACAAATTCATATACCAAATAACATTTACCTGATATGAATGAATTATTATGGAACCATGATGAATTATTTCAGCTTACATGTTGCTTTCTTACAAGGTGTAAGAAGGATACGAAAGGATTGAAAACATAATCCTCATTATTCGCATTTATTAATCCTAGTATACCAAAGTGCTCATATTGACACCCTGTTTTTCTCTCTCCAGGATGCGAAAGGCTTCCAAAACCAATCATCAGTCTAATTTATTAACCCTAGCATACCAAAGTGCTCATATTGACACCCTGTTTTTCTCTCCCCAGGATGCGAAAGGCTTCACCAACAGCCTGCTGGATTACCTGGGCTCCCAGGCCCAGTACCTGCACTCTCTCATGGCCCTGACCGCTAAGGAGGTTGACACCAGTCAGTCCAGCCAGCAAGCTGACCGGCTCAAGAACTGTGAGATGGCGCTGGACGCTCTGGCCAAGGTCATCAAGAACAACCCTGGTACTGAGATCCAGTGCAACGGTCACTACAAGCTGCTCTTCTCCCTGCTCAGACTGACCGGTGCTACTCAACTGCAGCTGCTGGCTCTAGAGGTAGGTAACACATGCAGACGCACACACAGATACAGATACAGATGGACATATGTACAGACACACAAGCACATACACACAGGCATACATACACACAGACACACAGACACACAGACACACAGACACACAGACACACATACACACATACACACATACACACATACACACATACGCACACACACACATACACACATACACACATACACACATACACACATACACACACACACATACATACACACATACACACATACACACATACACACATACACACATACACACACACATACACACATACACACATACACACATACACGCATACACGCATACACACATACACACATACACACATACACACGTACACACATACACACATACACACATACACACATACACACACACATACATATACACATACACACATACACACACACATACACACATACACACATACACACATTCATACAGACACACAGCTGCTTGCCCTAGAGGTATGGGACACATACAGACACACAGACTCACACACAGAAGGACATATACACAGACAGACAGACAGACACATGCACACATGCAAACATATGCACAGCTGCCTGCCCCAGAAGTACCAGACACGCACACACACTTTTATTTTAATCAGTTTTTATTCCCAATTCTTCAGGTTTTAGACAATAAACGAACATAAACGAGCATGAAAATCAACTTAATTATGCATGAATATATAAACTTTAAGGCATTATGCACATAATTAACATAACAATTTCATTCACATCCCCTTTGCAATGATTTTGTTCTGTTCTGTTAAAGTTTAACAAACCTTCTGAACAGAGACAAATATCTACCACAAAACAAAAAAACAAACTAATAAAATATAATTGATAAATACACAGACGCACGCACAGATGCACCCAGGCACACACACAGACACACACACATTGAGACACACACACATTGAGACACACACACAGACACAGACACAGACACAGACACAGACACAGACACAGACACAGACACAGACACAGACACAGACACAGACACAGACACAGACACAGACACACACAGACACAGACACAGACACAGACACAGACACAGACACAGACACAGACACAGACACAGACACAGACACACACAGACACAGACACAGACACAGACACAGACACAGACACAGACACAGACACAGACACAGACACACACAGACACAGACAAACAGACACACACACAGACAAACACACACACACACACACACACACACACTCACCTAGGCATACACACATACACACCCCACACACATACACATACACACACACACACACACACACACACACACACACACACACACACACACACACACACACACACACCACTCTAACCCTATGTGCTATTTCTTCTCATTCAAATTTGAACTGCAATGTTATCAGACCTCAATTTGTAAAGTGTTCCATTTCTGTAGGTGGATCTGCAATCTTCCCACTTTAATTGCCAAATTCTTCTCTTCCTCCATGAAATCCCTTATAATTTGACATATCTTAACCCTGGTAGGTAAGTTGACACACACGTTGACACAGTTGACACACATGTAAGACAGACACACACACACAGACACACACAGACACACAGTTGCACAGATTTTTTGCTTGTAAAATATGTTACGGCAAAAGTTGGTTACCATCTTTGCCTATCTGGTGGTACAGTGTGTGTGTTTGTGTTTGTGTCTTGCAGGTGATCCGCAATGTGACAGGGAACCAAGACTGCGTGGTGAACATTGGAGACTCGGGTGTGGTTGGCTACCTGCTTCTCACTCTTCACTCTCTGCCTTCAGGTGAGAATAGATAAGACAACTTTAAAGGGATAGTTCACCCTGGAATTGAGTTGGTTTTAGTCAAGCAGAATCATGAATGAAACATATTACCAAAGATTTGAGGAAAATCTGTCGAAGTTAAGTTGATAACGACAGCCCCAATCCAAATATTTGAAGCGGCTGGTCCGGAACGGCTTATTTCAAATTTTTTTAGGATATTTTCTTCTTGACATTCAACATGGAAATCATCAATTCAATGCAAAGCAGACCAGGCAACTGAGCAGTGTATGTAGTAGAGTGCTGTAAGTAGATCACTGATGAACACTATGCAGTTAAGTTTAAATGGATGATCAGTCATTATTAAAGGAAACCAAAAACATGGAAAAACGCAACAGTGGAATTTTTAAGGTAATCATGATATAAATGATCAATTATTACAACTCAGAAACTATGCAGCTAAGACTTAAATGGATGGTTAGTTATTATTAAAGGGGAAAAACACTACAGAGGAAGTATTAAGTTAATCTTGATATCAATTATCAGTTATCACCAAAATAGAGCAAAGCCAGAAAAGATGGGTGATCTGAATAAAATGACCTTAAACCAAGGTGATCTTAAAAAAACAAAAGCCTAAATTAACCCTTTTGCTGTGAGATTTTTAAACCAGTTTCAGCATCCTGAAACCTGATTAGTACTTGGCACATTCAACCGCTGTACAGACGTTTGTGCTCTATTGATAAAGAAAGGGTGAATGCAGATGGTACTGCTTAAGCCAATCTTGTTATGAATGATCAATCATTGCTAAACAAATCCTGCCAAAGAATGAATCCAGAGGCAGCATCTATTTTATTTTGATTTGAATGATCAGTCATCATTGAAGAAGATTAAAACTATTTAGATTAGTTGACATGAATTTAAAGACATACCGGAAAAATTACAGACGGCATTAAGCCAATCTGGATGTGAATGTTCAGTCATTGAAGAGAAAGACTGAATAAAACTGCTCCAGCACAATGCCAGAGGCAGAATTAAATTTTATCTTGAAATGAATGATCAGTCATCATTGAAGAAGATTAAAACCATTGAAATTAGTTGATCAGAATTAAGAAAATACCACAGCAGTAATAGAGGATGTATTAAGTCAATCTTAATATTAAGTAATTAAATGATAAAAAACAAAATCCCAAGGTGATCTAACTTTTGGATTAAGACCCAGAATGAAAACAGAGGAAGTTTTTATTTAATCCTGAAATCAAGGATCAGTAATACTCGATGGGATACAAACAACATCAAAACATGTTGATCAGCTGAAGAAGAAATCCCTGAAAAATGACAGAGACTCTAACTTCAAAAGGCAAAATACACAGAGAAAGAGCATTAAGTAGACAACATTGCTATTTTCTTGTGTATTTATCATATTACTGAAAAATCCTGCCCTAGCGACCACAAGATAAAGTGATTTTTGTTCTAAATTAATATTTATTACCTTCAAAATGACTTTTCAAAGAAATGTGTGGGTCAAAGGATCACTAAATTATCAAATTGGCAATGCGCTCAATCGGAATGAAACCATGCTTTTGCTCCTCAAATTGACACAAATATTTCCCTACAGGGTATGTTTTGGACATGTTGTTAATTTGCAAGTCTTGTTCACTTCGTTTTAGGATAAAAATTGGATTTAAAAAAGATAGTAATGCCAATTTGAAAGCCAAGTAGGTTTTACTCTGAAGAGACATTTTTCCCGCATGAGTTAAGACCACATCTGTCGTCTGCCTTGAGTGGCGTTTTTATATCTATCTTTCATTCTTGTTTTCTTAAAATATTTGGACAGGTTGTTTATCAGTACTCGAGACATTGTTTGCCTTGGTGTCCCACACAAAGATAGTCAAGGAGATCGTGTCCAAAGGTAAGGAGACATCCTGTTTTTGTTTATGACAGTCCTTTGTAAGATTATTTCTTACTGGCTGCTACCCTCTCATGCAATTCTTCCCCAAGCTCTTTGTTTGTCTTTACCCTGATCTATCCATGTTTATGTTTGTAACATAGTGCTTTTACTGTGTATTCCAAAGAGAAGAATATAGTTTTAAAGCAAAGTGATTTTTTTTTAACAGAACTTTTAAAAACTGTTCTAGTCAATAGCAAGCCAGACTAGAAGAAATTTTGAATTTTGATATAAGTTGTTGTCGTGGGGGGGGGGGGGGGGGGGAGGATATTGAATTGAAACCTCTTCTGGTCAGTGGCAAGCCAGAAAGGAGGACCTGATGATTGAAGGACACAAAAATATAATTAAAAGATTAGGGTTCATATTCATGAAATCTCACTAGCCTACTTAGTTACTAAAATTGTGTGTAGCTCTATGGCACTTAGAAGCCAACTAGGCTTAGTAAGGTTTCATGAATATGGCCCCTGTATATTTTAAACATAAGGTGTGAAAGTAGCAAAGTATAAAGGTCCCAGCGGGTGTTTCACCAAGCTGTTCGTAAGTTACGAATGACTTTACAAGCGACTGGTGATCCCTTCTTGTGCTAAATCAGAATCTCAATGAAACAAGGCGTGGTAGCGCATTAAGTACAAGAAGGGATCGTAACTTACAAACAGCTTGGTGAAACACCCCCCTGTAATGATTGTTGTACCGGTATGATCGACCATGTGTCACAGGGCACCAATAATTAGGTGGTCTTTCGCCAACAACAGATCACCTCTTAATTTCGTTAGAATTTTCTTTATCTTCTTCTTCTTCTTCTTCTTCTTCTTTATTTTTATTCCTTCACCCCCACTTTTTTGTGCCGCGCATAACTCATAATTTCCTACACAATTTTTATTGAAACTTTTATCACTTCTTGGTATTAATGTTATCTTTTAGGAATAAGCTTTTCAAGGTTATCACATGATCATGACGTCATCAACGAGCAATTTATTGAAAAACTATTACTTCATCCTACCCGAGAATGGATAATTGGATCAAAATGAAATTTGACATGAATAAATTAAACAAGTTGACAAATAATTTCATTACCAAAAAAACGCGCGCGTACGCAAAAAACATGACTGTCTTTAATCGGCCATATCTCCTCAGAATGGCTGGTGATCCCCAATTTTTTTTTACTATTCGAAAAGTGTATGAAATGTAGATGTGATTTCATATGTCATTTCACCTGTAAGTTCATCTTGACGACATCATATTGCCATATGAATGAAAAAAAGGAATTTTCAATTATGACGTCACTAACTTTTTTACCCGTTTTTGCATATCTCAGTAATCCTTAGTCAATTTTCTCCCCAATTTTATTATTAGGTAGCTTAGACATTGCTCTACGAATTACTAGCCTTCCTTTTTTAATATAATTCCACATTCTTGGTATAAATTTGATTATAGACATTAATGTCAAAATCGGACCTATCTACGTGCAATGTCAATGGAAGGGGTATTTCTGAATTGACATGACGAGCTTCTAGGAGCTGTATCTCGCTTATGTCATGGACCTATCATGGATGGACTGCGCTCGGATAGACTTCCTTTGATCTATGAGGTCCGCCGCCTCATAACAATTCAAGACATTCAGGTGTTTTAAACAATTAGCTGTATTTCTAATTAGGTAGTGCCTTCCTCTGAATAATAAAAGACAATCTGTTTTGAGAAGCATGTCAACCGTTCAGCCTTCGCTGGGAGCTCGTAGCTGATCTATTTACACACACTGTGAATTAGTTTTGGGGTGAGCGAAGGGGAATTTTGAAAAAACTTGTAGAAAGAATTTGGTCCGTAACTTTTCCGGACACCTCCGCACACGAAATTGAGATTGTTTCCATGAAAGATTAAACACTCAATAAACAATTTACAAGATATTTTTAAGGAAATATGATTCGGAAATGTGCGATATGGAGGCATTTCTCTGGCATGTTTTCTACAGTATTCTCCTTTTATCACAAAAACGAAGCAACAATATAATCTGAAATTCACAGAATCGTATCTTTATAAGATGTAATACTACTGCACATGCACTTCAGTTCATGAAGTGGTTCTGAAATCTTCTGCGCATACAGAATATATATTCCTCAAAATGCATCCTACATTTTGTCATGCTTGTTTGGCGGCGGATCTCCCTCGATCAAAGAGCCAAACGCGTCAAATATTCCATTGTGATATCAATGCACGCGACTGCTGTAGGAATAAATTACACTTCGTGCTGACTCCATTCCTGACACCTCTCTGCTTATGTTCAATTCTGTTACTCTGAAATTTTAGTATGCTGTAGCTGAGTCTACTAGCTTTCGGGGACGTCACCTCCATTTTTTAATCAGATGTCGGGATCATGGCGAAATTTCAGCTTGATTATCGATTTCTTACTCATTCTAACCCCTGCTGGGCATTACGTGTTAAGTGAATGGGAAGATTTGTGGCACAATGGGTAAGGCGCTGCTTTAAGATCTCGAGGCCCCCGGTTCGATTCCTGGAGTGGGTACGGTCAATTTTTGTATTCCTTTTGCAATGTTTATTTTGCCACTTTCCTCTGTTCTATCCCTCACTTTGTCATTGTCTTTGAGATTTTCTTTCCCATTCTTTTTCTCTCGCCCCTTTATCTTTACATGATATTAATTCATGTTATTAGCACAGACATGTGATCATTTTGTGAAGTCTCTGAAATGTTAGTATATTGTACGTGGCTTTGTGAGTTTTCTTGAGCGTTGCCTCTGATTTCTAATAAATAGATAGTGTCACCATGGAAAGACGATGGTGTCACCGTGCATTTACCATACCATGTCTGTGCACAAATTTGCCAATGCAGATCACCTTATACTTGTCCACAAGTATGTCTCGTTGTTTTTGTTATTACTTTTCATATTCTCTTTGCTCGTATTATTATCATATTCAGTAGTATGTTGTTTGTTATTAGTATTGCTGTTAATGTAATTGATGTTTTAATTGTTCTCATTAATATGAATGAAATTGATCATTATCATTGGAAATTGTATTTTTACGATTACGATTATTGTTGTTCTTGTTGTTACGACAACCCCAGGTGGTCTAGTCTACCTACTAGACCTGTTCTTTAACTCTACCAACCCATCTCATTGTTACCTTACATAGGTGGTCTAGTCTATCTTCTAGACCTGTTCTTTAACTCCACCAATCCCTTCATTGTTACCTTACATAGGTGGTCTAGTCTATCTTCTAGACCTGTTCTGTAACTCCACCAACCCCACTCATTGTTACCTTACATAGGTGGTCTAGTCTATCTTCTAGACCTGTTCTGTAACTCCACCAACCCCTCTCATTGTTACCTTACATAGGTGGTCTAGTCTATCTTCTAGACCTGTTCTGTAACTCTACCAACCCCTCTCATTGTTACCTTACATAGGTGGTCTAGTCTATCTTCTAGACCTATTCTGTAACTCCACCAACCCCACTGTGAGAGAGAAGACTGGGGAGCTGCTAGCTAAGATGCAGTCTGACAAGCTGGTCGGGCCTCGCATCCGCATCCTCTGCTGCAAGTTCCTGCCTCCCGCCTTCCTTGACGCTATGAGGGACTCCCCTGAGGCCAGCGTCGTCATGTTTGAGAGTAGGTGGCTTAGTGGTTAGGCGTCTGGGTGGGTCAGTAGGTTATGAGTTTAAACATTCGAGGGGATCAATGCATTGTAGTATGGTTCCATTCCACCTTGTGCTGGTCCCTGCTTCCTCAATTCTATGCTTGAGATTGAGTGGCTCAGTGGTTAGGTGTGCTGGTTGGGCCAGTGGGTTATGGGTTCAATTGTCCAGGGAACTTTTGTTTGTGATATTTCCTTACATTACTTTTCATTCTAGTCCATGAATAATGCCTAGTTATCATTGAGTCGATAGAGAGCTTATGAAGTTTGCTTATGAGCAGTTTGGTGCGTCGCAGGCCGCAATTGTGTAAAAAAAAAGAAGACGGGAGCTGATTGTGATGACTGTCACGGTCACTTAACTCTTCCGTCTTGGAGCTCTCCTTTGCCGTTTCAGACTTCAGTTCTTGCGTGTATCCAACAAGCACTTCTGGCAGAATGCTATTTTGCAAGAGAACCTCCTGGAAACAAACAGAATGGTGGGATACTTCGACTTGTGCACGCGCAGATCAATGTTTTTGCTTGGCTTATGGTCCTTTTCACCTCCTGTCCTGAAATTGTAAGCTCACAAGTGTCAGAATGGCCTCAGAGTATGACCCTACTCCCAACATGCTTGTTGCCTTGCAGGTGTGCAGGAGAACCCAGAGCTGATCTGGAATGATGAGTCTCGGGAGAAGATCTCCAACATCATCGTCCGGATGAAAGACAGGTAAGCTGTCACCATGGCAACACGTCCCTAGCCTGCCTTCATACATGTAGGCGCTGGGATGATCATAATCAAAGTGTGCAACAGCGTCTTGTACTCACAAGACTTATTCCTGTTCCATTCTCCTCATTTCTCAGGTTTTGAAGTTTTCCTTCGCTGTTCTGGAGAAGAACTGGAGACTGAATAGGCAGCAGCCAGACCCATTTGCTGTAGAGTTTGGATTAGAAAGGCCCAATTGCCTAAAGTGTGATGTCACATTAACATGCCTTCTATAGAGGCCAAGCTATGGTGGTACATAGTGGTGACTCTCATTGAGAGTGACTGACAATGTTGAATCAGCAAACCCCATGTTTCCATCCTCCTCTTGTCCCCACATTTTAGTGTTCTCGTTTAGAACTACAAGCCTGTATACCAGTGAATAGCAATCGCTGCTCTATATTTCCATCATATCTTGATGGATGAAATTATAAGAACATCCAATCTAAAATCATGTATACATAGGTGGAATATATGTTTCTGTAGTCCAAAAAAATCTGTGCTGTCGTAATGAGTGGATGCATATATTGAATAGAAATGTTCCCCAAGGATCTTATTTGATTGAATGTCATCCTTGCTTTGCAGGCATTACAAGGAGCAGAAGGACAACCCTGATGCTGCGTGGAAGGTAAGGATGGATTGAAGGACAGACAGACAGACAGACAGACAGACAGACAGACAGACAGACAGACAGACAAACAAATGACAATAACATTTACAAATATACATTGATCACAATATAAATATACTTATGTAAGAGTAATCAAAGTAAACAGCAAATGAGCTAAGCATATGTAGATATTGCCATGATATTAACATTAGTTGCAGAGCCTCAGACAATATGCTGAGTATCACTTTGCTTTCCTTCTACCTCCCTCTTTCTGTCTGTATTTCTGTGTCTCTGACTGTCTCTGTCTCTCACCATCTCTTGCCTCTCGCTGTCTCTCTTTCTCTCTCTTTCTCTCTCTTTCTCTCTCTTTCTCTCTCTCTTTCTCTCTCTCTTTCTCTCTCTTTCTCTCTCTTTCTCTCATTCTCTTGTTATATGCTTCCACTACCTCTCTCTTCCTCTCTCACTCTAATGAGTCTATTTGTCTCTCACCCGTCTGTCTCCGTCTCTCTCCTCAGCTTCCAGAGGACTTCTCTGTGTCCAGCCAGATCTCTGATGAGATCGTGATTGGTGGTGTATACCTACGCCTCTTCATTGCCCAGCCGACCTGGGTACTCCGCAAGCCCAAGGAGTTCTTGGTGGAGCTCCTGGAGCAATTCACTCAGCTTGTCAACATGAACAACCCAAATGTGAGTGCCCTTGGGAGTTAAACTCTTGTGATGGTGGTATTGGTGGTGGTGATGGTGGTATTGGTGGTGGTGATGGTGGTAGTAGTGGTATTGGTGGTGGTTGTGGTCGTGGTGGTGATAGTGGTGGTGACGGTGGTGGCGGTGGTGGTTGTGGTGGAGCTGCTGGAGCAATTCACTCAGCTCGTCAACATGAACAACCCCAATGTGAGTGCCCTCTGGAGTTAAACTCTTGTGATGGTGGTATTGGTGGTGGTGGTGGTGGTGGTGGTGGTGGTGATGATGGTGGTGGTTAAGGTGGTGGTGGTGGTGGTGGTAGTAGTAGTAGTGGTAATGGTGGTGGATGTGGTGTTGTTGTTGGTGGTGGTGGTAGTAGTGGTATTGGTGGTGGTTGTAGTGGTATTGGTGGTGGTTGTAGTGGTATTGGTGGTGGTTTTAGTGGTATTGGTGGTGGTTGTAGTGGTATTGGTGGTGGTTGTAGTGGTATTGGTGGTGGTTGTGGTGGTATTGGTGGTGGTTGTGGTGGTATTGGTGGTGGTTGTAGTGGTATTGGTGGTGGTTGTGGTGGTATTGGTGGTGGTTGTAGTGGTATTGGTGGTGCTTGTAGTGGTGTTGGTGGTGGTTGTTGTGGTATTGGTGGTGGTTGTAGTGGTATTGGTGGTGGTTGTGGTGGTATTGGTGGTGGTTGTAGTGGTATTGGTGGTGGTTGTGGTGGTATTGGTGGTGGCTGTAGTGGTATTGGTGGTGGTTGTGGTGGTATTGGTGGTGGTTGTGGTGGTATTGGTGGTGGTTGTGGTGGTATTGGTGGTGGTTGTAGTGGTATTGGTGGTGGTTGTAGTGGTATTGGCGGTGGTTGTAGTGGTATTGGTGGTGGTTGTAGTGGTATTGGTGGTGGTTTTAGTGGTATTGGTGGTGGTTGTAGTGGTATTGATGGTGGTTGTGGTGGAGCTGCTGGAGCAATTCACTCAGCTCAGCACACCCCAATGTGAGTGCCCTCTGGAGTTAAATCTTGTAATGGTGGTATTGGTGGTGGTGGTGGTGGTGGTGGTGGTGGTAGTAGTAGTAATGGTATTGGTGGTGGTTGTGGTGGAGCAGTTCACTCAGCTCGTCATCATGAACAACCCAAATTTGAGTGCCTTCTGGGCTCTGTTGCATAAAACTTACCATTGATTGTAACTTTGCTACCAATGCCATTTTCTATGGAAACCTTGAATTTTATTGGCTGTCAAGCGATTTTACCATGGTAGGTACCATTGATTGCAGAGTTACCATTTATTGTAAGTTTTATGCAAAGGGGCCCTGGAGGTGAACTCCAGATTCGTAAAAGGAAGTTGCAAATTTGTGACAATCACGATTTTTGTTTTTGTTACAACAATCACATATTTGCCTCTATATATGCAACCCTTACCCTAAACTAAACATTATTGAATTTAAATTGTGAATTCATTGAAGAAACCATCAACATGAGGACAATTGAATTAAATCATTCTAAATTACATGTTATAAAATGAAATTGAATTTGTTTTTCCACCAGGGTGACTCCTTGGAGATGGTGACAACAGGGGTCGTGTGCTTCTTCACGGCTCAGCCAGTCATGGCTGACCAGATGCCGCAGCTCGGTCATCTACCGGTCATCACCAAGTGTCTCAAGAACCAGAATGATGCCATACCAAAGTGCGGACTGATGGTGCTGCACAGTATATCCAACAGTGATGTGAGTATAAAGGGAAAGAGGGGTTAAGAGAGAGAGAGAGAGAGAGAGAGAGAGAGAGATACAAGTGAAGTGAGGTAGATAGAGAAGGAGAGAGAGAGGGAGAGAGAGAGAGGGAGAGAAAGGTGGAGAGAAAGAGGGAGAGAAAGAGGGAGAGAAAGAGAGAAAGAGGGAGAGAAAGAGGGAGAGAAAGAGCGAGAGAAAGAGGGAGAGAAAGAGAGAGAGAAAGAGGGAGAGAAAGATTGATATAAGTAAAGAGAGATAGATAAAGTAGAACCAGAAAGATGCCTTACCAAAGTGCAGACTGATGGTGCTACATGCAACAGTGGTGTCACCGAGGAGGGAGAGGGAGAGAGAAAGGAAGAGAGAGAGAGAGAGAGAGAGAGAGAGAGAGAGAGAGAGAGAGAGTGAGCGGGAAGATAGAAAAGGAGAGAAAAGGAATAGAGAAAGAGAGAGAGAGAGAGAGAGAGAGAGAGAGAGAGAGAGAACGAAATAGAGAGAGAGAGAGAGGTCAGGTCATTGCAAAGTGTTACAACATTCATGACAGTGCAATAACATAATTTGATAGCACTATAAGTCTTAAGGGGGTTTCATACAGGGCTCGCCTTGAGTAATGTAGATACATCAAACCTGGTGTGTGTAGTCTCCACAACTCTATGCGTACCGGGTGTGATACCCCTTAGAGTGTGACTCCTGTTGTGTCTCTCTTAGAACTGTGTACGCAGCCTGGCTCAGATAGATTGTGTTGGGCCTATCCTAGCTGCTATGACTAGCTAGTAACGCTTCTCTTATACTCCTGTTGTGTCTCTCTTAGAACTGTGTCCGCAGCCTGGCTCAGATAGATTGTGTTGGTTCTATCCTGGCTGCTATGACCAGCTAGTAATGCTTCTCTTATACTCCTGTTGTGTCTCTCTTAGAACTGTGTCTGCAGCCTGGCTCCTGGCTGCTATGACTAGCTAGTAATGCTTCTCTTATACTCCTGTTGTGTCTCTCTTAGAACTGTGTCTGCAGCCTAGCTCAGATAGATTGTGTTGGGCCCATCCTGACTGCTATGACCAGCTAGTAATGCTTCTCTTATACTCCTGTTGTGTCTCTGTTAGAACTGTGTCCGCAGCCTGGCTCAGATAGATTGTATTGGGCCGATCTTGGCTGCTATGACCAGCTAGTAATGCTTCTCTTATACTCCTGTTGTGTCTCTCTTAGAACTGTGTCCGCAGCCTAGCTCAGATAGACTGTGTTGGGCCTATCTTGGCTGCTATGACCAGCTAGTAACGCTTCTCTTATACTCCTGTTGTGTCTCTCTTAGAACTGTGTCCGCAGCCTAGCTCAGATAGATTGTGTTGGGCCTATCCTGGCTGCTATGACCAGCTAGTAATGCTTCTCTTATACTCCTGTTGTGTCTCTCTTAGAACTGTGTCTGCAGCCTGGCTCCTGGCTGCTATGACCAGCTAGTAACGCTTCTCTTATACTCCTGTTGTGTCTCTCTTAGAACTGTGTCCGCAGCCTAGCTCAGATAGATTGTGTTGGGCCTATCCTGGCTGCTATGACCAGCTAGTAATGCTTCTCTTATACTCCTGTTGTGTCTCTTTTAGAACTGTGTACGCAGCCTGGCTCAGATAGATTGTGTTGGGCCTATCTTGGCCGCTATGAAGCTCAGGACAGACACGACCGCCATGGCCTGTGAGCTACTGCACAAGATGTTCCAGAAGAACCACCCAGAACTGGTGGAACAGGTAGGAAGAACAGTGTTGTTGATGTTGGTTTTGGTAATGGTGTTAGTGTTGGTTGTAATGGTGGTGGTGTGGGTGCTAGTGTTGGTGCTGGTGTTGGTGTTGGTGATGGTGTTGGTGATGGCGTCAGTGTTGGTGTTGGTGATGGTGTCAGTGTTGGTGATGGTATCGGTGTAGGTGATGTTAGTGGTGGTGTTTGTGCCGTTGATGGAGTTGGTGTTGGTATTAGTAATAGTGTGGTGTTGATGTTGGTGTCGGTGTTGGTGTTGGTGTTGGTGTTGGTATTGGTGTTGGTATTGGTATTGGTGTTGGTGTGGTGTTGGTGTTTGTGTCTGTGTTGGTGTCATTGTTGGTGTTGGTGTTGGTGTTGTGTTGGTGTTGGTTTTGGTGTAGGTTTTGGTGTAGGTTTTGGTGTTGGTGTTGGTATTGGTGTTGGTGATGATGATTGTGTTGGTGTTGGTGTTGGTGTTGGTGGTGCTGGGCATGATGGTGTTGGTGTTAATGGTGTTCATGGTGTTGGTGGTGGTGGTGATGGTAGTGGTATTGGTAGTGTGCAAATGAGGGTTGTGATGGTGAGAGTGATAATTGGGAAGATGATCCTTGAGGTGAGAGTGATGGTCATAATGATGATCAGGATTATAATGATTGTGAAGAACTATCTATCTATCTCTATCTCTAGCCTATTTTTTCATCATCTTTCAAAATGCTGACAGACTTGATATCCGCTTTTACTTTCCCTCTCGTACCAAAAAGTCCAAAATGTAGCCTATGCAGTGCCTGACATGTTCCTCTCTGTACCCTGGCTTTGTAGGCCCTGAGCTGTGGCCTTGTCCCGTATCTACTCAACCTTCTTGAAGACAACTTAAACAACATTGAGAATGCTGCAGCCACCAAGGCACAGATCGTCAAGTCTCTCAAGTCCATGGCTGTATGTCTGGAGCATGGCGAGCGGGTAGGTTCAGTCAAACTGAAGCTAGCCATCATTCAGGTTCAGTCAAACTGAAGCTAGCCATCATTGAGGTTCAGGCAAACTGAAGCTAGCCATCATTGAGGTTCAGTCAAACTGAAGCTAGCCATCATTGAGGTTCAGTCAAACTGAAGCTAGCCATCATTAAGGTTCAGTCAAACTGAAGCTAGCCATCATTAAGGTTCAGTCAAACTGAAGCTAGCCATCATTAAGGTTCAGTCAAACTGAAGCTAGCCATCATTGAGGTTCAGTCAAACTGAAACTAGCCATCATTGAGGTTCAGTTAAACTGAAACTAGCCATCATTGAGGTTCAGTCAAACTGAAGCTAGCCATCATTGAGGTTCAGTCAAACTGAAGCTAGCCATCATTGAGGTTCAGTTAAACTGAAACTAGCCATCATTGAGGTTCAGTTAAACTGAAACTAGCCATCATTGAGGTTCAGTCAAACTGAAGCTAGCCATCATTGAGGTTCAGTCAAACTGAAGCTAGCCATCATTGAGGTTCAGTCAAACTGAAGCTAGCCATCATTAAGGTTCAGTCAAACTGAAGCTAGCCATCATTGAGGTTCAGTCAAACTGAAGCTAGCCATCATTGAGGTTCAGTCAAACTGAAGCTAGCCATCATTGAGGTTCAGTTAAACTGAAGTGGACTGTCATTGATTGCAGGTGTTTTTACTCAGTAATAAACTGTGCTGAAATATGTAACATTTTGTCAAGTTTGTGAGTAAATTCAGCATAACGAATTGAATAACTACATGTAGGTTTATAATAGAATGAAAATTTAAAGACAAAGAAATGCATGGATTTATATGAATGAATGAATGAAGTAGAAGGAAGGAAGGGAGAAATGATGTTTTGAATCAATTCATCATGAGATACTAGTACATGAATAGAATAACTCATGAATGAATAAATGATTAAATGAATAAATGAATAGATGAATGAAGGAATAAAGGAATAAATAAATAAATGAAACATTGAATGAATAAATGAATGAATAAATGTATAAATGAATGAATGAATAAATGAATAAATGAATAAATGAATAGATGAATAGATGAATAGATGAATAGATGAATAGATGAATAAATGAATAGATGAATAGATGAATAAAGGAATAAAGGAATAAATAAATAAACGAAATAGTGAATGAATAAATGAATGAATGAATAAATGTATAAATGAATGAATGAGTAAATGTATGAATTAATAAATGAATACACTTTTTGTGTTTAGGTGAACACTCTGCTGGGGAAGTCGTCTGTGTGGGCGACGTACAAAGAGCAGAGGCATGACCTGTTCCTGTCAGACAGCAACGTAGCCGGTTATCTCACAGGTATCTTACCTCAACTCACTCCTACTCCACCTACCAAACCCCCTCCATACCAGTAACGTTAACAATCATCATTAATAGAGAATCATTATTATATGACACCTAGATGGATCCCTGTTATTTGATTGGTTGTTTGACAGCAACGTAGCCGGTTATCTCACAGGTATCTTATCTCAACTCACTTTCACTCCACCTACCCATAACCCCCTCCATGCCAGTCACTTTAACAATGATCATTAATAGAGAATCATTATTATATGACACCTAGATGGATCCCTGTTATTTGATTGATTGTTTGATATCGATCATTCAGTCTATTTACAATGATGTCCTCAACCGTGCAATTTTGGATCCATATGATATTGTCCACTGCATGCTCACCGAGACCACCAGTACCTGCGTGTATTGTGTATGTGAACCGTAACCGCTCAGCAGCTGTACTTATGCATATGCATATCGAGCTAATTTGGTGTCATATAAAACAAACAAAAAATGAATGTTTTTTCATTTGTGCAATGGACAGAATATTTCATTTGGTGAATGGATCTTTTCATCTCTCACCTCATGAAATATTCTGTCCATTGCACTCATAAACATTCATTACTTGTATAATAGAGGAAAAGAGGAAAGAGATGAGTTAAAGATGAAGAAGCAGGACTACTAGGAGATCGAGCAGTTGGAGATGACGAGCATAGAGGAGATATGGGCCCCGTTACATAAAACTTACCATTAATGGTAACTGCCATCAATGGTAACTGCCATGGTAACACCGCTCCACAACCAATCAAATTCACAGTTTCCATAGAAGTTGCCTTTGGAAGAAAAGTTACCATCAATGGTTAGTTTTATGCAACAGGGCCTTGGACAGGATGGGATGGGATGGAGGAGTAGTCGCATAAAATGAGTGAAAATATTTCATTGTATTGTCGCAATTTGAAATTGCAACACCAGTTAATAGTCCGCTTTAATACTTTGATGCTAAATCTAAACTTGCCTTTCTGCCCTTGCCGTAATTGGTGTCTTGTAATGTGAATCCGATTGCTCTTGTCCCCTCCTCTTCCCTCTCAGGTCCGGGCGTGGCTGGGTACTTGACGCAAGGCACGACATCCAATGTGGCCACTGGCCCGCCCCCGGTCGACACCACACACGACAACCAAGCAGAATAGTAGGACTCTACCACTCTTCTGACACAGCTGTGTGTGCAGAGTGCAATCAGGAGGGACAGAAAGTCTGTGGAAATTATTCCAGGTGACACTAATGCTGGCATGCATGATATGTTATGATGAAACTTAGGTGACGCTGGATGGATTATTCCACTTTCTCCCGGAGGGGTGTGAGGAATGACAGATGATCGTAAGGCCGGGCATGTGCTAATTTTGCTACTAATTGGAGTACAAAAAAGTTAGTGGACCAAGATCGTGGATCGTGGATCAAATTGGACTCTCCTACTCTCTTTTTACTGGAGGGGTGAGGTGAATAATGATAAATAAGAGGAAAGAAATGTTGCAGTTCTCATGATGACATTAAGAACAGACACCTAGATAACAGACTTATGTTGCGATAAAAACAGGAATGTATGCTAATGAGGATTGGTCCACTATTAGTAAGGGGAATACTAACATTTAGATGAGGGGGGGGGGCAATTACATACCAGGACTATCAATATTTTCAGAAATTTATTGCTGACTGTAGATGGAGGATGCTGCTTGCTAGTAGCAACAAGCAACCAGATAATGTATGAAATCAATTTTTAAGAAACAGATGGGGCAAAATGCATGCTTGGAAGAATAGAAACAAGATGATTATAATCATTCACTGCTGCTCTCCACCCAGGAGTATAAAAGGGTAGGAGATGGGGGACTAATAATCGTGACCCATCGTCGATATCATGGCCTCTTGTGGCAACAGAACAATATGCGTTTTAAAATTCACAAGCTCTGATGGAGCAGATGAATATGAAATGGTTAAAGAAAGCCAGTGATATGGAGTTTGTTTTAATATCAAAATATCTATGAAAAATGGACTTTTGTAATATTTTGATCAGCCATATGTGTTGTGCGCGATCAAGGTTCATATACCAGGTCACGCCGTCAGGTTATGCAGCCAATTCTCTGTTCTGTGTTTGAAAACACTTGTATGTACAGTGATGTGATTGTGCATTGCTTTTGCTCGAAAGTAGAAACACAATGTTTCTACCAATGTTCCTCTGGTTGGCAAATGAGATTACAACATTCCTTTGTAAAGTCTGTCAAGTACATAATCATGAAAGTGTTGTTGACATTTTATTTTATTCATGTTGTCTCCAATTTTATTTTATTTGACATTTTATACTGGTATCATCATGAACATTTTCCATCACTGTACACTCCATTTACAAATTGTTGTATGTGCTCAACTGATACTAATATTTCAAAGGGGCCAACTTGCTTTCATGGGGGCATGTTGCTCTGTTTTGCCCCTAAGCCCCCCCCCCCCCCCCAATCTATACGGGAAAAGCGGGGAGGGGGTGTTTGTAATCCACTGAAGCCTCTGACTTAACTTCGTGGACAGGGGTGCCATGATTCCTATATGTTATCCATTGTTGTAACTAACAAATAACCTTTGATGGTCACTACCCATAACAACATGTCCAATGCTGAGAGCTCATTAGCTGGTTGCCATGGTAATTCCAATTGCTGTTTAGATACTTATGAGCAAGAGTCTGTTTCATATCGTGTCTGCAGATGTATTTTGTCTAAAGATTGTGGCTGCAGTTTTGTCTCAGCGTTAACTCTTAGTCTACCAGTAAAAATGATTTCCCAGTGGATTTTGTGTGTATTACCTGTGCAAAGGTTTGACCGTGGTATGTGTAGAGGTACATGACACCAGGCCACCTTTCCCATCCTTAGCCTTACATTGGTTGCTTCTCATACAGGAAGAGTTTCTAGCATTGTGCAATTGCTACTGTCGAATACTAAATTTCACAGTTGTTGGGAGGAATCCATGTGGGAGACCTCGCAAGACATGGGAGGAGACAATCAAAGAAGATAGAAAAATGTTGAGCATTACCCACATTGACCCAAATGACAGGACAGTATGGAGGAAAGCCATCAAGGAAATGAACGGTCTAACCCCACAAAGTGGGGAATGGGACTTTAAATGTTGATGATTATTGCTGATGAACCTCTTAATTCTTTGTGTGCCAAAAATGTATTAGTAATAAACACACATTTTTTGGTTTATAGAGTACCAGTTTGCGTGGCACACAAAGGGTTAAGACCACACAAGGGAAACATAGAAAGTGGCCTTTAAGGACAGGTGGTCTTTATAGACAAGTCATTGAACATGGCTTTGACTGTAGTTGTACAACGTACAATAGAATAAGGTTTCATATATAATTTGATTATATATACTGGTATATATGACAGCAACTTTGAAGGATAACTAACTCAAAGTCCAACATCTTGCATTTTTAATCTGAACCCTTTGTGCGCCAGGTGAACTGATTTTCTATGGGATTTGTGTGAATTTCTTGTGAGAAAGTCCACACATGGCACATTAAGAGGTATAAAAATATGAAAAATGTAGGTGTATTGTTATGTAACATTACCTAATCACTTCCATTTTAATGTGATATTCACGAGTTGAATGTTTTGTTCTTTGGCGTTGATCTGAAAACCCAGAGTCATCTATATATCCATCATATCCCATTGTATGCATCCTGATTGGTCAATCCCCTAGCCAATCAAGATTCAAAGAGATCAGGTGGTCTAATGACATGTTTATGATGTAATGACTTCTGATACTTGGGCGCAGTGTAGTTAACCAGTATGAAGAAAATGGAAAAGGACCAATTGCGTGATTTTGTTTTGATGTGAACATGAGGGAAGTTATAGTTTTGAAAATATTTTATTTGCAAAACCATTGATCAGAGCATGTCTTTGGCAGTTCAAGCTCATGATTAGGATGCTGAATTCTACTCGATTGTCCAGTGAAAGAAATATTTCAGATCCATTTAATCATGTTTGATAACATTCATTTCATACAGTGTTCATTGTGATACAACACCAAAGTTGATAAATGTATTTCCCCTCTTTGTTAATCGGGATTGTGGAAGCAACAATCATATGTAAATTTGTGATCTAGCAAGGATTTGATTTAAGGAGAAAGAAGGAGCTAACATAAGAAAAGTGTGTATGATATTCATGGAATTCCCTTGTGTGTGAGTATGTAGGGGGTGTGGGGGGGGGGGGGGGGGGTGGGGCGTGTAGGTAAATCATTTTATATTGTGTTCCTACTTGTGACTCGAGTATAAAGATGTGCTGTTATCAGTTTTTCTTGTGATTCAGTGGTAAGAAGTAAGAGTATTGGTGATAGCGCTGGTGCTGCTGCTCTGCCCCCATGCAATGTTGCTTGTGTATAAAGTGGCCAATTTCACAAACTTCACAGTACATGTATCAATACAGAATCCCAATACCAAAACCAGTTCCAAAATCAGTACCAATATTAACTGCCCGTGGAAAAACCAATACTAACATGAAACATACAATGCCCTTTTCCTATACCAGTACCAAAGTTGGTTACCATTGAATCCAAAACCGTATGTAGTACCAGTACCAATACCAAACTTGAAACCAGTACCACTACCAATCCCAATACCAAAACCCAAATCACTACCATCAACAACATTAGCACCATTACAATACCATGTCATTATTTGTACCCAAAGTGGCGTAAACGTGTCTCGTAAGTTCTCTAGTCCGTGATGCCATTAGTCGTGTAAGTGGCTATCTTTTGGGTTAAGGTTTTTAGGAAATTGGCCATGTAATTTGATTGTTTTCTTTCAGGAATGAACCGAATGTGACTTGCATTGGACATGCATTTTGTGTTACATTATTGTGGTATTTACCGGTATGTTTGCACATTATATAAACAAGAGCTATTAAACATTCAAGAGAAAGAGAGTAAGAAGATAGATACAGAGAGAGAGAGACAGAATTGTAAAGTGCGTTTTTAAGAGATTGGCGGAAAATGAGAGGCCAACAGTAATTTGATGAAGTATTTGTGTCAAAAGCTTAAGAAAATCAATACCTGTATCTCTAAAAGACAGACTGTTATGAGGAAAAAAAGGAGGGGAGGGAAAATAAGTGGAAGAAATTTGCACCTTTTTAAAAGACCCCCCTCCATGGCATATGTACATGCATATTATTATGATAATGTAATTATCACATAATTGTAAAAGAAATAGAACTATATTTTAGTAGACATGGTAAATATATTATCATATGTGATTACATACATGTATGTCCATTGTGGTTTTTTATGTTGCAGAATACCAAGATATATATTGTTGCCTCGTGATATCAACTGGAATGATAATGATTAAGTGAATCATTAAATGTTCTTCATAATGTGCTTTGTATAGTCAATAAATTTGTGTAAACACATTTATGAAATGTATATTATGAAAATAAAAGAGCAAAGTTGCAAGGCTATGATTATGAATAAACTAACAAACCGATTTTCCATTCTAAGTGTCGAGTTCACTGTCTCTGTGTTGGGTGATATTGAGGTAGAAAGATTGAGAGAGTTGAATGTTGCAGTGCATTTCACTTGAAATCGTCACACGGTCATATATGAATGATTATTCATGCAGCTATTCAAACTACCGTGGCAACGGCCACAATGCTGAAAGCACATTGGCTGTTTCTATGGTATAATCATTGAACATTTATATGCAATAGGACCCAAAGGATTGACAAAGAAAGACATCATTATGGTAAAGAAAAGAAGGGGTGGGGCTAGGATGGGTGGGGTACAGTAATTGGTTAACTAAGGAGAGAAAATAGAAGTCGGTGATGTATGGAGATACATCCAGAGGAATATTGTTATGTGTGCACACCGTTTATGTACTGTATTGTTTATATAAACAAAAAGTGAGCGATAGAAATGAATAATTTGTTTTCACGAATGGTTGTGTCAAATCTTTGGTCAAGGAAAAGGCATCAATTTATGGTGAAAAAGCAACAATTGTGTGAGGAGGGAGAGAGGGCAAGGAATGCGAGAGAGAGAGAGAGAGAGAGAGAGAGAGAGAGAGAGAGAGAGAGAGAGAGAGAGAGAGAGAGAGAGACAGAGAGAGACAGAGAGAGACAGAGAGAGAGAGAGTGAGAGAGAGAGAGAGAGAGATAGAGAGAGTGTGTGTGAGGGGGAGAAAGAGAGAGAGAGAGAGAGAGAGAGAGAGAGAGAGAGAGAGAGAGAGAGAGGGAGGGAGAGAAACAGAGAGGGGGGGGGGGAGTGGAGCAGACAACTCGGTGATTAAAACCACAACCGTGAAATGTAGGGCTAAAGTCTGCCCGTTCAGACGACACGGAGGGAGTGAAGACAATGGCAGACTAATTAGGGAAGTAGGTCTAGCGGAGGGGGGAGCAGTCCCCCGGTACACCCCCCTGGGCGATGACCACGGGCGGTGATTCGTCATACAGCGATGCCGCGGGGGCTGCCCCGGCAATCAGGCTACATGGAGAATCTGATGGGTGTAGGGAGGATGGGGAGGGGGGGGGGGGTGTTGGTATTGGAATAACGTACGTCTACATTACCTACAATATCGTGTGTAAGTTAATTCGAAATACGGGGTGGTTTAGGGTAAACTAGGGGGACGGGGGGGGGGGGGGGGGTAGGGGGAGGGGGAGGAATGTTAATGGAATATGGTACGTCTACATTACCTATTGTATCGTGGATTAGTCAGTTTGAAAGACGGAACGGCTCAGGCTAATTGGATGTAGAAGATGAAAGGGGGAAGGGGGGGGGGAGACTGTTATTGGAATAACGTACGTCTAATATACCTACTATATCGTGGGTAGATTAATTCGAAAGAAAGAGCGGTTTAGAGTAAAATAGACTAATATGATATTGTAGATGAAAGGTGTGTGTGTATGTGTGTTTGTGTGTGTGTGTGTGTGTGTGTGTGTGTGTGTTTGTTTGTGTGTGTGTGTGTGTGCGCGTGTGGGGGAGTTGGGAAAATCGGCGAAAACGTAGAACTACGACTTAGTTATCCACTATCGGGATGGCATTATTTCAGAGTGTAGGGCGGTTATGGGTGTGTATGGCGATATATATGTAGGTAGGAAGGAGGGGGGGGGGGGGGGGGGGTGGAATCTTTGAGATTGAATTGAATTGAATTGAATTCAATTCATTTATTTCTCCACTTTCAATTTTTACAATGATGGTATAGTTAACTTCACAGATTAATATACATATAAATAAACTTGCATAATACAATGAATTAGATAATACAAATTGAAAGGGAATGAGGGCCGACTAAAAAGCAAAGCTTGTAGGGTGTAGGCCCCCCTATTAAAGTAAATATCATGAACTATTACTTTATGAAAAAAACAACAATAACAACTGATTAAATAATTACAAAAACATTTTAAGACGCAAATCAATGAAATTATATACATAAAATACGAAATGTACACAAACATCAAAGTTGCACGCTACAAATTATATTCAAATGGGAAATGCAATTACCTAGTAGCTATGCAGAAGAAAGCTTCTAAGTCTCCTTTTGAAAATCTGTATTGAATTGCATTTTATAATGTCATTTGGAAGAGAATTCCAGAGTTTTGGACCTGTAAAAACGAATGTCTTTTGAGCAAACGATGTTCTATTTAGTGGCAGATGGAAGGAGCTCGCCTGGCGAGTGAAGTAACTATGAATCGAATCATTCTTTACAAACATATCATTAAGAGGCATAGGTACATGTAATTGTTTAGTGCTGAGCTTGTACATTAGCTGTCCAAGCTGAAAAACATACAAGTCTTTAATTTTCAAAGTCTTATCATTCAGAAAAAGATTATTCGTATGTGCCCGGAAATCTGCATTATTAATAATACGAATTGCTCTTTTTGTAATATAAAGAGTCTGTTAATTTGGGAATTATTTCAAGTGTGGACCAGATTTGCGTCAGGTTGAAATTACACAAATACATTGTTTATCACCTTAAACGTCGCGTTTCTCTGAATGATATGTATTAATAGTGATAGCGGTACATACAAATAAAGATAAAATGGATTAAAATGAAGCTCATGATTCAATTAAAATTCACACATTATGTACCAAACCTTGATTTATTTGAAAAATTCAAGTATATAGGTCCTCCAATGTTAATTTACACACTGGCTAACTCACATGAAAAGCGATAACAATGTCCATGACGTCACAATGATCGCCCAAATCTCGGATGTTTTCGTCACTAATTTGTAGTTGTGTTTGCATAGGCACATACGCTATGGAAATCTGAGAAGCTATTCGTAGTGTAAACAACATTAACGTGATAATTGTTAGATGTTGATTAAAGTAAAGATAACAAAGCTAAGAAAATGGTGTTTTATACAAATAAATATATTAGGTAACGGCCATCAATATCTTACCCACCATTAACATTCATCTTCTCTACAATAATATAACTATGAAATAACAAAAGGCAAACAACATTCCGTTTCTGAGGCAATTTGGGCAATAATGCAAACTATCGAAGAGATCCAAGACCTTCTAAAAAAAGTGTTAATTCGTGTAATAATCCTAAGACTTCTTGATTTGTATGTGTCTTGCTTTTCGTCTCCAGTCTGGCGACGGAGCCTATTGGCCTCGTGACATCAGACAGTTTAACGAGACTTGAGAGCGAAAGTTGTTTAACCTCTCGCTTTCTCATACTATGATAATTAATAGATGCCTCCATCCCCTGGAAATGAACAGCATTGATTTGCCCCGTTCCGTTCTCCGTCTACCGCTCTAGAGGGGCACATGCATCACGCCGATAATTGCGGGGAGAGAGAGGTTTGCGTGGGATGTAATGGCTGCCGCGTAAAAATGACAGACGACCACGCTTCGAAATCATGGGAATTCACCTCTCATCTTTTCGTGCGCTCGCTCAAAAGCGCGTCACACCAAAACGCCCCGCGGCGGACGCACTTAACACGCCAATTCTGCAAGTCGTTGTCAACACACTCGCATCCCACTCCACGCTTGTTCCCTGCGATATTACTAACCCTTTGAAGGTGACAGTGGTTGGCAGAGGAGTTCTTTTATGATGCGATCGAGCGATAATTCTTCCCACTCCGGGACAAATTGAGGGACTAATTGCGTAACGGACGCGCGTGCGACGTGCAAGGAATGCATGTAGACACCCCGATGCGGATGGGAAATCATATTTTCTCTTTTTAACTTTCTTTGCAAATGATAAGTGGAGTATTTTGACGCCTGAAGCGCATGCACGCACTGCTGATGCATAATGCTGTGAACCGCAACACGACTGTGTCCTAATTCTTATCCTCCCATCCACTGAAAGATAAATAAAAGCCAAATGCTCATTAAAAGAAGTACAGATACGAGAAGGAGGAAGAAGTATGAGTTATCACTCATTAGATCATAATTGACGAGACCTTTATTCATGAGAATGGTCACGTGGTCTTCACATTATTTCCCCCATGATGCATATCCCATGTCACGTGATCCCGTGAGACGAGGTCTCTCAGTGAGACATATGTAGGCTTGAGATTTTTGTCTTCCTCCTTCTTATTCTTCTTCCTCATATCATCATCTCCTTCGTCTTTACCTTTTCCCTTTCCTCTTCTTCTTCTTCTTCTTCTTCTTCTTCTTCTCCTCTTTTACTCCATCTTTGCATCACTCCCCTGTTCCCCCCTTTTTTTTATCATCTCTTTAAACTTCTTTTCCCTCACTTTTCTCCTTCCTATGTTTTTCTTTTTATTTATCACTGCCTATATGTCTTTTATTCTGGCTTTCCCGTGGTCGTCCCTTTTCTATTTTTGTTTGTTTGTTCTCTCCCTCTCTCACTGTCTCTTTTTCTGTCTCACAACTTCCCTCTCTTTGTTTATCTTACCCGTTCTCGTAATACCCACGCTTCTTCTTCTTTTCCCTATTCATCTTCATTGGCCCGTATTCTAAACGTAATGCGAAATGGCGTTAATACCGGTGCGGAGAAAGCATTCGTCCAAAACGGCTCCACGCGTTACAACAAATGGATCCGGCAAATCACTTCCGGTTTTTTTTACTTTTAGATGTGGCAAAAGTTGAGAGATAACATCATGCTTCATAAGCTATGCCATAAAAATGTCCACAAAGTTTAAATATTAGTCATGGTTTGGTGCAAAGTTAAATTAGTGTTAAGAATATGGGTCTTTATCTCCATCACGTCACACCTATTACCCTCACCATACTAATGATCCTCTAAAATCTTACTGGTTTTATGCGTGTCGTATTTGTCCTCCGCGAGGGCGCCCTTCTATCAATTTTACCCAAGTCACATGATGTCTGTAAATACCACAGTTTTATTTTTCTCATTGATACCTGTATAAAAACGAATTTATACTTATACTTATACTTATTAAAACTTTATATCCAGGTTTGACTGTATTTACATATTTTACTTTGAAAATATCAAATCAAGCTACGTTTTGAACGGAAAGGGACGCACTACCACAATCATTCTAAGAAGTAAATAAGTAAATTCCAAGAAGGTGTGCGTTACTACCGATGCGGAGAAAGCACGCGTCGACTCCAAGACGTCTACAATTATTGTTCCAACAAACTGATGGGGAAAATCGCTTCCGTTTGTACTTTTAGGCAAAAATAGCGAAGGTTGAGAGATCATGCTTCATATGCTATGCCGTAAACAATGTTCCCCTTTTTACACAGATTTTTTAGGCATACAACCAGTAGTAAGGATTGCGTGCTCCATCCTGTAAATGAATGAAAAAAACAAGTCAGAAAAAAAGAATCGTTGTTTCCATGTTGTCGTGTCTTGATCAGTGAACTAGAAATAGCTTGCTTGGTTAAGTCGCTGCCCGGTAAGCAGTAGATTGCAGGTTCAAATCCCGTCTGGTTCCAAGATTTGTTTAGACTTTTGTTTCAATAATTTACAGGATGGAGCACGCTATCCTTACTACTGGGTGTATGCCTAAAATTTCATGTAAATTGAAATCACCCCAGAAAGCCCTTTCACTAAAATGTCCCCTTTGTTTGAATATTCAAGACTCAGGATTCAATCTGTTCAAACACGTCAGTAACAACAATGCATAACTTCAGGTACAATAAACTCAACATAACGAATTGAACAACTTTAACACGTTTCATTCACAGAAACAATATTCGTTGTGGACAGGTTCAAAAGGAACCAAGGCTTGTAAACATTGGACCCCGTATAAACATGTTTAGGAATTACGTGATGTAAAATATGTCTGACAAATCGTTTTCTCGAAACATTAATAAGTGACATAACAACAAAAAATACAATCACGAAATATAGAAATAACTAATTTTTAGCTTTTCGTATCATATATGATATTATAAAAAAGGCAAAGGAAGAAAAAGTTATAACACACACATTAGGAAAAACAAAAACAATTTACTTGACAGTGATTTTCTTTGCATGACTTGCATTAATGAAGGTTTGATGCTCAGTTAGATAACCGTTAAGAATATTGGCCTTGATTTCTACTACATCACTTCCATAGGCCCTTATCACTATCAAACTAATTAATCAAATAATTCTTCTAATATATTATTTACCCATCATTTGGCTTCATGCGTGTAATCACTGTCCTTCATGAGGGAACCCTTCAATGGTTCTCACCCCGGTCACGTGTCTGTTAATACCACAGTTTTAGTTTCTCTTGATTGACGTTTGTCATTGGTTCTACTAATATTTGCTCAATGTTCAGCCGCATGAGGGAGCTACTTGTCCTCTACCTGCCCTGTGATCTTGCTCGGTACAGACCATAGGCTTAACGCACTGCTGGTGAAATCTGGTTCCATCCACTTTGTTTACGAATTCATTATTCTTAGATGTGAATACCACAATGATACTTTAAAAAATATAAAAAAATCATTACATTGTTTGAATCATTAGAAAGACGGGCTTAATGATAATCCCGGTTATGAAGTTTTCCTTGCTTAGACAGGCCCATGGTGTGGATTAATGATTACTTGAAGAATGGAAAATACGACCCCTCCGAACTAACTTCTAACTTCTAACTTCTCCAAACATAACCGAACCCCTGTCAACCCTACTGAGATGTGTGACGTGACACTTGCTGCGACTCTCTTGATTATATCCTGTGGAATAACGATTATGATATGGTTCTAATCACTTCATCGATACCACACACTTACCGCTATTACTACCACTTCACTAACCATCATTCCTACCATCATCCCCAAATACCACCATCCAACCACACCTACCAATCTTACCACTACTTCTACCACCACCACCACCACCACCACCACACCACCACCACCACCACCACCACCACAACTTTCACACATCCTAAAACTCCCACTTCCAATCCTAACATTCCCACCACACATACGATTTATTTTCAGAAATTAGTTCAACACTAATCATTGGAAAGGAACAAAAAAGGCTCATATTTGTATCATAATTAAAAAAAACAGCATCAGAAACAGACTTATTTGAAAACTGAGCTAGAGAGGGGAGCTACACAATAATATGTTTCCATGCTGTATGCGAATTCTACGTCACTGTCAAGTGTCATACTGCATAGACTGGACCTTCATGTTGTGATAGTGTTCTGTTGAATGTGACGTTGTCTTCAAAAGTGGTATACCCTCTATTCAGCTACGTTTGCGCGGAATCGTTTTTCCGTTTTCACCCGTTGTCTGTAATCAAACGCTAAATGCGACGACAAAGCAATAAAATCGATGTATGCATCAATTGGTAAATCTCAGTGCGAACCCCAACTTAATCAGAGCGGTAAAGACCATCTAATGAGTTAAATAGGAATTGTTACGACCGGAACCGGTAAAAGGCTTCCGCGTAACAGTCCTTTCAAAAAGAACTTCCCGTATCAGCTCATGTTATTATTGACTATGAATCTTAGCTGCGAGCTGAAAGTATGCTCGAGAACCCAAGCTTTAAACGATGGTCATGAATGTTGGTCTTCCGCACACCAACAAAATTAGATTTAGTTTTTTTTTCTTACAGAAAATAAACACTTTTTTGTTTGGTGGGGGAGGGGGGGGGGGGGCGACATCTTTTAGATGCCAAGCTGAAGTTATACACGCTATAGTTTTTCATTGATCTCCATTGATTTTGTAGAAACACATGAAATATTTGATACAGTATAAACAAAAATAATGTATGCAGGTGCGTGTCTTACCGTTTTAAGATATCAATAGATTATTTTCTTTTTCAGTTTACTTTTGCAAAAAAAAACACCCAACAACATACAAAATGAAATATCAATATTTTGTATGATGTCATGGCACATACAGGTCGACTGACTGTCTTGTACTGTGTATTTATACAATGTTTATTTGTGTAATACAATAATGAATATGTATTTTTTTTATTCAATTGCCTTTCAAAATGTACATAGACTGTTGAAGTATTTTGCTGAGAACTTTATTTGGTTGCCCGTTGTCATTGCATGCCACTGAATTATCGTTTGAAATAACAACACAAACTTGTGGATTTGATCAGACTAGCGCCACACGTGACGAGTTGTGGTCATGCTGGTGGTATTGATGCATCTGTTTCTTCCGCCAGATCAGACCGAGATTAACCAATATTCGGCACATTTCAAACAGATTGTGTCTATGTGTATGTATTTATTCATAACAGTTTTATGTTACAATTTTGAACGTGATTAGGGTAAAACGGGGTGATGTGAGGTGGTTGTGTGTATGGTGTGTATGTGTGTGTGTGTGTGTGTGTGTGTGTGTGTGTGTGTGTGTGTGTGTGTGTGTGTGTGTGAGTGAAGGTTGAATAGGGATGAAAGGGAGAATTTACTCCCTGAAAGTGTTATCGCTTCATTTTGTGTCATTTTGCAAAGGTAGAAATTAAACATTGAAACATTCGAAATCTAAATTGTGAGTCTAAAATTATTCACATGCTGAACCTGTACTTGCATCAAATTGATAGTGAGCTGTATCTTAACAGGAAATGAAAAAAAAAAGGCGTGTGTATTTGAAGGAAGGGGTGATGTGGGTGGGTGGGGGTAGAGATAGGGCTGGGACAGTGTATCATTCATTCTGAGTCAACCGTCCTACCATTAAGGATGTGGACGTTCGAGGACGGAGAGGATGGGGAGGAAGAGTGGGAGGAAGAAGCGGAGGAAGAGGAAGTGGAGGAGGACGATTAGGAAGAAGAAGAAGAGGAGGAGGAGGAGGAGGAGGAGGAGGAGGAGGAGGAGGAGGAGGGGAGGAAGAGGAGGAGGGGAGGAAGAGGAGGAGGGGAGGAAGAGGAGGAGGAGGGGAGGAGGAGGAGGAGGAGGAGGAGGAGGAGAGGAGGAGGAGGAGGAGTAGAAGGAGGAGGAGGCGGAGGAGGAGGAGGAGGAGGAGGAGGAGGAGGAGGGGAGGAGGAGGAGGAGGAGGAGGAGTAGGAGGAGGAGGAGGAGGAGGGAGGAGGAGGAGGAGGAGGAGGGGAGGAAGAGGAGGACGAGGGGAGGAGGAGGAGGAGGAGGAGGAGGAGGAGGAGGGGAGGAGGAGGAGGAGGAGGGGAGGAGGAGGAGGAGTAGAAGGAGGAGGAGGCGGAGGAGGAGGAGGAGGAGGAGGAGGAGGAGGAGGAGGAGGAGGAGGAGGAGGAGGAGGAGGAGGAGGAGGGGAGGGAGGAGGAGGAGGAGGAGGAGGAGGAGGAGGAGGAGGAGGAGGAGGAGGAGGAGGGAGGAGGAGGAGGAGGAGGAGATAGAAGGAGGAGGAGGAGGAGGAGGAGGAGGAGGAGGAGGAGGAGGAGGGGAGGAAGAGGAGGAGGGGAGAGGAGGAGGAGGAGGAGGAGGAGGAGGAGGAGGAGGAGGAGGGGAGGAGGAGGAGGAGGAGGAGAGGAGGAGGAGGGGGAGGAGGGGAGGAGGAGGAGGAGGAGGAGGAGGAGGGAGGGGAGGAGGAGGAGGTGGAGGAGGAGGAGGAGGAGGGAGGAGGGAGGAGGAGGAGGAGAGAAAGGGAGGAGGAGGGAGGAGGAGGAGGAGGAGGAGGAGGAGGAGGAGAGGAGGAAGGAGGAGGAGGAAGAAGGAGGAGGAGGAGGAGGGGAGGGAGGAGGAGGAGGAGGAGGGAGTGAGGAGGAGGAGAGGAGGAGGAGGCGGAGGAGGAGGAGGAGGAGGAGGAGGAGGAGGAGGGGAGGAGGAGGAGGAGGAGGAGGAG
>OZ022595.1:1404614-1519614 GCA_963669155.1 Arbacia lixula
GCAGTAGTAGTTGTGTAATAGTAGAAATATCGGTATGTTACAGTTGTAGTAGTAATAATCGTGTCGTGGTATAGTAGTACTAGTAGCCGAAAGTGGTAGTAGTGTAGCAGTAAACCGTAAATATGCCGAACAGGCAAAAGAATTATAAATGTTATTAGGCATACGTTTAGTTCCAGTGTACAAGGAAAGTAATCGAAACATTTCAGTCGTAACCGTACATACGTGTTTATTTAAGGGGTCCAGTCTAAAGGTTTTACTTCCTTAAACATCCTTTACGTTCTATCCTCTTTATTTTCATATTTTCTCAATGGATATGACTTCAGAAATATATCAGAAAGGCTACCACTTTTTACTTGTTATTTTGGGGGCGAAAGCATGGTGAGAAGTATTTTCTATCCATTATAGTCTGATGGGGGTTATCCACCTGTAGAAAGAAAGGGAGCTATGCGGGAGAGAGGAAGAGAGAGAGAGAGAGAGAGAGGGAGAATGCAGAAAGAGAAAGCAAAAAGGTAAAAGAGGGGGAAAGAACGGCTGCATCAAAACACCCACGATGCTACATAAGATGTTTACGTCTTTAACAGTTTCGGTGCGCACAATATTGTTTGCCTGTAATGTATAGCCCTATTGAGCCTTTTGTCCGACGGAAGATTACACGTGTGGGACTGTTGTAACAGACGACCTAACCGTTAGGCCTTGGTTCAATTCAGCCAACAATTGATTGGGCTCAACGGGTGAGAAAAGGAGTATAAATTGCTCAATTATGGCCCTTCAAACCGCCCAGAATCTAATAGTGAATTAGGGGATTTTCGTTTGCGAAATGTTTCACCGATATCCAATTAACAAACGTTGCACCAATTAATGGGTTAACATAATTTGTGCTCTACCCTTTTCGCGCCCATTTCTTTTATCCCGTGTAAATTATGTTTGGAGAAGGTGTCGTGGGATGGCGTAGAACGGTAAAGAAGTACTTGTGAGTTATAATGAGCTCCGTCGGTTTTAGATCTTCTTTTAATGACAGTGTTTGGCTTTTGGTTTAGGAGAGGGTGTTTGGGGTTGTTGTTGGCGAGAAAAGGGGGTCATTGAAAGAGATTGGGAGGTGGGTGAGATTCAGATAATTACATATTAACTCCACCAATTTAAACGTCGGCTGGACATTCTTTGAAGTTGCCGCTTTTTTATGAAGCAGAATCGACTCTTTGACACCATTTCGGTCGCATTTCAATGAGAATGGGCAATCATGGAATATACTTCAAGGAATAGCATCGGTGTGTACCCACGTTCTGTTTGGTTTTATAACTTAAACCAATTGATCATTATTTTGTTTTGACCTACGTATCATCTCCTGTTTACACCTGTTAATACTCGATAATCAAAATAAAGCTATTGGCCTCTCAAGACCCAAGAGAATTCGGGTATAGCAGGATACTTAAAATAAAGTAGAGGTTGATATGGTCTACATAATTATTTCATTGTAAATTTATGACGCAATGTCTACAATTTCTGATATATGTAATCTGTATTGATATCAATTTGTCATTGTATTCATTTACACTGTATAATAGTAACCGTTCCAATATGTTTGAACTGTAAATGACTATGTAATTCAACTACGGATGCTAAAAGTCATACTAATAACCCTGTCTTAAATTGAGTTTAATTTAAATTAAACGAACCTCGACGGTGACGGCAGAACAGGTCTGACATGATTCCAACCTTCGACCCCTTATTAGGCCTTACATCTTAGCAAAATTGGAACTATTTCCCTTAAACAATCAAAATGCTCATCAATATTCAAACTTTTGGATGCCACATTTCTTTGAAAAGACGTTGCCATCGTAAAGTGCCAATACCGAGTCTTGCATGGATGTTCTCATCACCGTCGTGTCAAGTGGGTAAATTACTAAATTCCTCCTATGTTGATATGCAGATAAACAGTAGATTCTCCAATACACGTACTACATTCTATTTCAGAATCTGATCTTTAACATGAGACACGGCCCTTCTGAAAAACAGCCTTATTGGCTAATCGATGGCTCCCGTGCATAAAACCAAATCATATTAAATCAACAAGCATGATGAGGGCTTACTTTCTCGTTTCATTGAGCGTGATATAAGACGTATGCCGAAGAAGCTCTTCATCTTGAAGTCTTTTTGTACATTTGTACCGTCAAAATCCAAGAGGATTCAGGTATATCGGGCTACATGGATTCAGGCAGTGGCCATGTATACCATCACTGTAATCTTATAGACATAGAGAATTATGATTATCCTTGTATTTCTGTTTCATCTATTTTGGGGATTTGGAAAGGAGTCCCTCATAATTATGGGGATACGAGGTGTGTGTATGTGTGCACGTGCATGCGTGCCTGCGTGTGTGTATGTGTGTGTGTGTGTGTGTGTGTGTGTGTTTCGGGGGGGGGGGGGGGTTTAAGCCTATCCCACCCTCCCCTTCCCACGTGCACTTCACTGATAATGCAACTAGATTCATGTTTCATCGCATTTTCTGCTTGCAGCTCGTCACCTTTGCTTTGTTTGTTCCACCTTCTTTCCTGTTTGGGGGGATTCTTTCTTCTAAGCTGACAAGCTTGTTAACGCTTCCATTCTTGATATCATTTGTTAATCAAATGGGTTATGATCTATTCATATTGCAATTCGTTTGATGTGATGTCCGCAGTAGCAGCTATCAGCCCCCTTCTTCTTCTACTACTCCCGCGGCTTCCTCCCGTCCTGCTACGGTGTTATAAAGCCTTGACTCAGAGCAGACGCGATCGTGTCTGACGTCTTCGTACTGGTGTGAGAATCCGAAAACTTATCCATAAATAACGAGGAGCGAGGAAACGAAGAATAATTGTCCCTAATAATCCAAAATCACAGCCTTTTCCCCCCAGAGAGTATTTTGCGGAGCCATGTAAGCTCGGCGCGGGACCCGAGCGCGGCCCTGCGTTTTCACACCCCGGTCGCGCAGGGACCCTGTCGAGTTACCAATGCGTGCCTAATCGTATGCTGTGTGTGGTGTGTGCGGTAGTCGGCTAGTTAAGCGGGCGCAATGTGATAGCTGGCGAGGCGGTTCCATAGGGGTTGCCCCGTAGCCGGCGGGTTTTCTACGCCAGTGGTGCCCCGTGGACGGGGTTGGGCGAGTCCGTAGGAGGCTGCGGGTCACAGGAGCTATCTCATTCTCTTCCCTATCATTTCGCTCCTTCTCTCTCTCTCCCTCTCTCACCCTTTCTCCACTTACATCTCATGACAGCTTAAAGGAAGGATTGGATTATCAGAACAGAATTAAGTACACAACGATTGTGTTGTATAATGTAAAAACAAATGTCCTTTATGTCAGAATGTATGCAGCGCTGTTTTCAATTATAATGCAACATTTAAAAAATGTTGCTTGTTATTTAAGACCTCTTTTCTGCGCCAGAACAATGACTATCATAATTTGTGTGGAATAGAAAACAGAAGAGAATACGACAGTGACGAATAAAGATATACTACTAATAGTCAATAACTGATTCGGTCTGCACCCTTCAAACAAGGTGAAAGGTCGAAATGATATATTGATAATACGGTATTTGTAACACACATATGAATATCGATATCGTGCGGTAGGCTAAAGGAGGGGGGAGGGGGGGGGGGAGGGGGGAGGCCTAGATCACGTATGTCATTGAAAGAAGGAAACAGGCAGTAGACATGTTATACAAGATGAATTATGAGCAACCTCAAATACCATTCTCACTTCATTTTTCGAAAGCATGTTTTTCAAGAGAAATGTTTAAGCATTTTGTCAACCATGTGAAAGTTCTCAAGATTAGTGAGTTACATTCAATGTGCTATTATGGTATGTATAGATAGATCCTTAGAATAATACTTTCCAAATACTGATTTATTCCCACGTTTCAAATCAGCCATCTTTCAAGGCGATGGATTCATATGCACATGATGTATAGATGTAGAACTTCGTCATCGGTAATGTATGTAACATTTTCATGTATCAGTTATGGCAAAGGAAATATCGGCATTTTCTGTGAGATTTAACTTTGTAATAATGGTAAACTTACACGAATCTCTTCCTTTCTCTCTCGGCTCTTTCCGCAAAATGCTTAATTCTCTCAAGTTTCATAAATGCAACGGGGAAGGGTCAAAATATTGCGGTTTGCGAAGCACCGCATGCGTCATTTTTGCTTGGCCGTTTCGGATACAGCTTACAAGCATGCGCGCGCGTTAAATTCTCATTAATAATTACTAAGGTCGGAATACACGATTGAGGTTTTTTTCTCCTACAATACTCCTCTTTTTTGACCAAAAGTGGCTTTTTAATTAGATTGGACTTAGGTCCGTCTCATCAATGTTTACTCTGCCGTGCCCAGCAGCCCTGTTTGCTCGTATAATTGGAAACAAATTGATTTGAAAACAATTAGTTTTCTTTGAGAAATTTGATAGCTACGCACGAGTCTTAAGATTGGTCTTATGGTTGGAGATAGGATAGTTCATTGTGGTTTCGTAGATGTGACTGTAGCTAAATACTAAATTCGATTTAATTTGTATCAATCAACAGCAGAACACTTCAAGAGACAGATCTGGCGAAAGTTTAAGAAAAGATTAATAAATTATATGAAAATCATTATCTCCATCACACAAAACTTCTATTGTGACTGTCTTTTCAGCCGGTGAATCACTGGGTGTTGCTTCGCTTTAACATTATTCAGGAGAACATTGACAACTTTGCAAACTGCGTCTAACCCATGACTACATAGAACGCATAAATATCGTTGTAGGGCGCTGACGGTGTCTCTATCCGCCAATTGATCAATCTTAATAAGAATCATAATTAATCATGAATTAATTGATGTTAAATCTTAATAGTGAACCCCTCTTTCCAAAGTCTGCTATTAAATTTTGATTGGATGAGAGCTGTTCATGTACCATATACACGTATTCAGTTTTACAGAACAGGCTACAATATCACCGATATCAAACGATAGCAATCGATAACAATCTTACGATGTTTGCGAGCTCCTTGGACTCAATAGATTCTGTAGATAGCTATTGTAATGTACTTCTTTAATTCTAGCAGTTAATGGACATGAAATACCATTTTACATCAAAACGATGGCAATGTTAGAACAATAAATAAATTATTATAATAGACAAAAAGTCTACTCAATGAAAATACGAATCTTATTGCGAGAATCAGCTTTAAAAGATTTTGTTTTGAGGAAGGTTTATTTTGAGTTTTAATACTTAAGTTTCATTTCGTAGGCTTAGCGTTGTATTTGCATCATGGCTTCTAATTTCATTAAAATTGAAATGAAACGCTTTTTAAAATTTGTTTTGCTCATTTTAGCAATCAAATTACAACATTTGGAAAAATAAGTGATATCAGCTGATAGATGTCCTTGCTATGTGCGAGGTGATTCACTACCATACGGCCGGTAAATATATACGGGAAACTGATGCATGGTTCTCGTTTTGTTGCTGTTGCCCATTAATGATGTACGTTTTTAACGCACGCGGTAATGTTGTCGAGGTTGAAAACACACTCGGCTGCGCCTCGTGAGTTTAATCCATGCAAAATGATCTTGTCGACATAATTCTTGCATTATTATTTTGTAAACTATTGATTGCATAATGATGGGAACTGGAAGGCCTGTAAACGAAATGGGTGAGGGGTAAAGGGGGGTAGGGTACGCGTTTTGGGGGTAAACGAGATCCCCCTCCCCCCCCCCCCACACACACACACACACACACTCGTCTGTCACCGCAATGGTGGGAAGATACGTATGGGCGTGATGGGAATGGGTATACTGCGCGCGCGCGTTCCCGTCTGTGCGAGTGTGTGTGTGTGTGTGTGTGTGTGTGTGTGTGTGTGTGTGTGTGTGTGTGTGTGTGTGTGTGTGTGTATGTATGTGTGTGTGTGTGTGTGTGTGTGTGTGTGTGTGTGTGTGTTGGGGGGGGGGGGGGTAAGATAAAGAGAGATAGAGAGAGAGAGAGAGTTATGGAACCCAAGATGAATACAAGTGGAAATTGACAGGTACAGAATGGATGTAGGGAAAGAAATATAGAAGGCGAAAAGGCAAGAATGTATAAACGGAGGGGTTGGATGTAGGAGAGAGAGAAAGCGAGGAAGAAAGGAAGAAACAGAGATGGAGAGTAAGAGCTTCTGAAAGGAGAAAAGTGACGAGTTAACTACATTCCAACAAAAACAAAATGACACACTTCAACTCCAGAAAGAAGGTGGGAGGAATGTTAAGCCGAGTAGCTTTCCACAAAATCAAGCAGAGTTAACGCAAAAAGGTAAAGCAAGAGAGAAAGAGATGCCGAGAGATAGCGCTCGTCACCCGCGCACCATCGGGACCAATCTCGCCCGGCTCGGGCCGGGCATCCCTCTCTCCCCGTTCCGCTCGGAGGAAGCCGCTTAATGCAATATTTATTTATTCATGATTTTTCACTGGCCAGCCGGGGCCTCGTGTGGGCTATACGTTAACCGCGTAAGGCGTATAACGGCTTCCCTCTCTCTCATTTCTTTGATGAAAAATGGAGTACGACCCTTCCACTGTGTATCGCCTTCTCTCTCTCTCTCTCTCTCTCTCTCTCTCTCTCTCTCTCTCCCTCTCTCTCTCTCTCTCCCTCTCTCTCCCTCTCTCCCCCTCTCTCCCCTCTCTCCCCTCTCTCTGTATTTTTCTATCACTTCTTCTCCTTCTGTTTCTTCTTGTTAACGAAAATCTGAGTAATCATGTGCTGCGAGGTTTTTTTTCTGTCACTTTTTTTTTGCAGGAATGTCGCGGATGGAAAAATAGAAGGAGGAGGGAGAGGGTTCTGGTTGTTTTTGGCGGTATTTACATCCTTTCTCTACAACCCAATAAAATGTCAGTAAAAATTATGTCATCATTGCTATGCTTATTCCATGTAGTGACTTGATCCAACACGATTAACATGGATTTATTGGCCATTCCTATGTTACCTATGTTAATTTGGTGTTATGAGACGTAAAATATTGGCAATGGGAATTCGAAAATGAAAATGAATGCTACTTACATAACATTCTCTATTGATGATTAATGACCGATGATTGAAGAATGATCTGATCAAGTTCTTAAGCTCACTTTAATTCTTTTTATGGTATTATGCAGTAATTATTGAATGACGAGTTATGTAGTTCTCAAGAGGAGTCAATACTGACAAAAAGTGTCGAAGAAACCCAGTTGTTGACCATACTTAGCGAGACAAACGATTTTCACTAGCGATTTATTAGCAACTAGTAACATATTCAGCATTATTACACCAAGTTGTGTTTGTCATGCTCGTGCAATGTCTTAACCCTTAACTCTTTGATTGCCACATGTGCCTTTTTATCCACAAGTAATACACACATTATCACGTAGAAGACCAGTTTGGCGCACAAAGGATTTAGGTGCCACTTATGCATTTTCTCACAAGTATTGCGCACAAATCACATCGAGCAGAAGTTAGTTTGGTTGAGCGGGTTAAATGGTTAAATAACATAACTTCGTTAGGGTGTCCACGCGGTTTATTATTCTTGTTCCGAGTGTCTCAATTTCCCCTTTGAATCGTGACAGTGTATACGTGACGTTTTACAGCGACTGTACGTGACACTATATAACCCCCTTTAAAGATTTTATATATTCTATTGGACCATACTACGTGAAACTCAGAGCCATCTTTACAAAAAGTTTAGCCATTGCTTTACAATAAGTAACGATATCGTGCGTGTCGCTTTGCTGGGCAAGCTGGTAACAAAAGAATGTGCGCAGTGTTGTTACTTATTGAAATCGAGTTGGTCAAAGTGTGTATATAGATGGCTTTGTGTGACACAGAACTGAGAACTCCCTCTGCCGTTCAGAAGTGTACAGGCCATACTTACACGGCTTTCCCATCGCGTTAATGATAGGGCATTACAAATGGTTTAGTATGCTGTCGATAGTATTAACAGCACTCTCTTAATTCAATTTAACCGTAATTGGGTGCTTTTTTAAATAATAGTTTAGTCTAATACTTTCAATTAAGACTTCATTATTTGTGGATGGAACAAAGGCGGTATGTAGGACGCTAGCATGACTGCCGATCAATGACTCTTTCTTAGTCTTAGAATGATTATCCCGAAGAAAACCGCCGCCTCAATCATGATACCATAGTCCCATGCATGCCCTAACGGCTAAACCAGAGAGTGGGTATGTTGATTAACTTACACACGCTGCTTACAGTCCCGGGCATTCATTCTCGCGTCCTGTTTAATGATTCGTCCACGGACTTTCTTCCTTTATTGCCTCATTACCAAGGCGTTTACAACACGATTCGTCCCATCGCCTCCCCTATCAACCTTTCTCGCCAGCTCAGTTCCTCCCTTAATAATAATCTAATCCAGACGTTAATAAACACCTTCGGAGCCGCTTAAGATGGTAATAAGGTGATGCTAGACTTTCTTCATCTCACCCTCCTGTTATCGCCCGTTTTACTCGACCGAGTTGGAGCTTATTATCGGCTTGCCTGTCACAAGTTATTACGCACTACATTGAGTCCAGCATCTCCTGTTAATTCAGGAGCCGTTTGTCCTTCAACTTCCCACTTTTCCTGTCTCCTAATTCAACAACATGATCAGCGCAATAAGGTCAGCATTTTCTTTGTAAGATGATAAACAGCACACTTTAATGGTAGTGAGGAGAACGGACCAGGCGTATACAGAGCAAACGAACTGGTTCTGTGCACCCTTAATAATGTGTCATTTATTAATTACAACGATATATCATATAATTATCATCAAGGTGGCTTAATGAGCCTTGATTTGCCAAAATATAGATTATGGTTGGGGATGTGAATGGGTTTTACGTTAGTTTTGGGGATAGGGTTAGATATAGTGCTTGATCTAGGATTGAACTTAGGCAGACAAGTGTTCGACATTGACCACTTATTACTTTCATTGTCGCCGGAGAAAAATGGAACTACACCTGATAGTATTATCTTGATCGGCATTTCATCATCATGGGATGGCCGTTTTCGTTGATGGGGGCACGGTGGGGGTATTCTTCTACCCCCTGGCGCTCCCTTTCCCACTCCACCCCACCCCACCCCACATTCCAAGGCATCCTTTCGATTTCCACACAATTGCAGATGTTTTTCTCACCTTCTGTCCCGTCTTATTACCCATCAAACTCTCCCCGTCAGCTCTGCCTTCGCGCCAGAAGACATTTTCCCTAAGATGTTCCTCCGACCATTGGTCTGCTTCTCCGATCAGGTCCATTAGATATCTGGCCGGCTCTTTGATCGCAGACCGGCAGAATTCTTCCCGGCATTCCTTGCGCCATGAAGGGCCTATAATAATAAGAATATACCTGGTGGTGACGTCACACAGGTGCGACAGACATTACGCGCTCTGCCGCCGGTCGCTGACTCTCATCTCTGCCCATCTCTGAGTGTGCCATCAAAAACTCGACCTTATTCTCATCAGAGTTCGACGTACCAGGCATGGGTATCTGAGGGGAGGGGAAGCAAGGTAGGAAAGGGGGCCGGTGTGTGTGTATGGTGGGGGGGGGGGGCACCCCTCTTGGACCCTATTGATACCATAACCCTGCTAAGTATACATTTTTGTCTTTAATCTTGGAGGCGTACAAGTTTGTATCCTATTACAACGCTTTGATGAGTGTAACCAAATTCCACCTACACTTAATATCAAATTAGTCATACAATACAAACAACAACAATCAAAGTACACCCAATAAACGAAAAATTGGCGCTAACATGGACTATGGAGTCAATCTTAAAGTTTTCGCTGGATGAAATTACCAGCTTCTCTTTCTCACTCTTTCTCTCTCTCTCTCTTTCTACATTTCTCTCTCCCCTCTCTCTCCTTTTTATTTTCTCCTCACTTTCTCTGCCCCATTTCCCCACCCCCTCCTCACTGACTCTCTTCTTTCTATAGACACAACACACATACACACACACGCACATACACACACACGCACATACACACACACGCACATACACACCGACATAGACACACACACACACACACACACACACCTACATAGACATACTCTGTCTCTATCTCATTCTCCCTCTCTTTTATCCTGTCTTTCCGTCCTTTACTATTCACCAAAGTCATCGGTCACCATACTTTGTCTGCCCGGTCTTCTCCCACCATAATCCTCCCTGTTTAACCATCTCATCTTGTCTCTTAATCATTAGCTTTGATGTAATACCCCTCCACCACTTTGAGATTTATACCCTTATAACCGACTGAATCTCCGCAAAACAGAGCAACGCGTTATATAAAATCGCTTGAAACCCATCACCAAACGAATGAATCATTATCGGGGCTTATCATTTGAGACAGCCTGGCAGAGAGCGGTTAACACCCCAACCCGTTCCCCGGGCCAGCTGGCCTAACAAGCGCAGATCACCGGTAATGTTTTCAAGCCGCTCGTCTCACACTTTCCCGGGTCTTAGCAGACGACACGGCGAACGCGCGGGAAAGAGAGGAAGGGAAATGCGACAAAAAACCTGCCCTGCGCGCGAAAAAAAAAATGGCGCGCAAAGGGGCGAGAAATAGGGTTGATAGATCGCGATTCTTAGTAGCTCGTTGTCACATTGAATAATTCCTCGATTTATCAAAAATGATGGGCTCGGGTGATACCATGATAGATCAGCAAGGATGACATTTTGAATAAAATCGAGATGGGATGGAAAATCTCTGGTTTTAAGCGCAGATCTACGTGCCTAGAAATTTGATCTGGACCCCCTGGACGTTGAAAATGGGATGGTGTTGGTTTATTGTGTCACCAAGCAATGCCTAAGTGAATTTACAGGTGTGTATTTCGCTTTCGCCTCAAATAATACTTGCTTCTTTCTCCCTCCTACTCCATGCTTGGTCCTTTTCTTCTCACCCACGAAGAATCACCTATCCACTAGTCGCCATTTACGACAGATGATAAGGAAAGACTAATCATCATAAGATATGAATATATTGATAATGTTTAAGTAGCCTCCAGAAAACGCATTGATTTATAACAAATTCTAATAGGTTTATGCAGACCGCTAGTCCTACTGAATTCACAGCCTGTATAACCTTTCCTGCAGCAATACATTTCGGGAGAGAGGATTACTAACAACATAATTACTTCAAAACTACAATGTACATTTCTGTTATCAACATAAGGAATCTAAACTTACCAATATAAATGTTTTCAGCCCACGTAACTCAAAAGGACGTGAATTCTACATATTATGCTTGACCTTTGATCTTCATGTTTATACTGGAATTATATTGTAATATAACGACGAAGGCCTACGTATTTGCACGTGAGTTTCTAAAATAAAACCATTATATGCAAACACAACGTCAGATAAAGAAACGAACTATGATGTGACCATCATTTTTTTCACACCAAGAGTTTATAATGATCTATTCGTTATCATTTATATGACTTTTATAACAGAGTTCATATGGAACAAAGAAACGTACTTGACATCTCCGGCGACAACATTGTCGCCTGCACCCCCCCCCCCCCCTCTCTCTCTCTCTCTCTCTGTTTCTCTCTCTCACTCAATCCTGTGTTTAATAAAAGTAACATACAGGTTTCCCCTACCATCAAGCTTTGGCTAATTATGATAATCCTTTTGTCATGTCTGTTTGATATATTGCTGTATTCTATTTTGATGCATGGGAAATCAAACATGAGTAAATAAATTAAATCAAATCAAATCAAACTATTTAGTTCAAAGTGGCAACACACTATCCTATCGAACCGCTTTGGGTGCGCCCATTGGCTTTGGATGTGTCGTTGTCATTTGTCGCTAGCGTGGCAGCCTGAAACTCAAACCACAAACGTTATGTTAAAGGATCATAGGTCATGAGTCGCTAATGCATTCTGGGAGGAATCAGGTACATTTTCGAGGATGAGCAATGTCACCTAGAAAGCGCTAGGGCGGCATACAGACACTTTAAAGATTAACAGTCCATTACGTCTTACAATACGATGTGCATGTTCGCGTTCCAAGGTCGGAACAATGCGACTATTTTTGTAGCTATAATATTTATGAAAAATCTGGCGCCTGTTTTGTTGTCGGATGTCGTTTGTTGCGCACGAGTGGTTAGATCGCGTTAAGAAGGAGGCGTCAAGAATAGAACAGCGCCTCTTTACATTACCATGGTGTGGAAGCGTTGGGGGCGGGAGGCGGGGTGGAGGGGGGAGGGGGGTGAATGTTACCCTAAGTTAATCATTAATTGTATTCGATCTTTAAAATGAAGGATATCGCAGCCATTCATTCTTCTATGCAGAACAGCCGAGATGGGAACGTAATGTATAAAGTCCTGCATGCAAGGGAAAGATGTAGTTATGATAATCACCATCATCTTGATTCTTCTCTTTCTCTCATCTTCGCGCTCTCTCTCTCTCTACCTCTTCCCTCTCTCTCCATCTCTTTCTCTCTCTCTCTGTCTCTCTCTCTCTGTCTCTCTGTCTCTCTCTCTGTCTCTCTCTCTCTCCCTCTCTCTCTCTCTCTCTCTCTCTCTCTCTCTCTCTCTCCCTCTCTCCTGTCTTCCTCCTTTCCTTCTCCCGATCCTAGGTTTATGAATCATCGCTTTACCAATACTGAAAATATATTTATCTATCTGTTTATCTTTTCTCCTAATATTTCGTTTTCCCTCTCTCTCACCCTCCCCCTTCTCTCTCTCTCTCTCTCTTTCTCTCTCTCTCTCTCTTTCTCTCCCTCCGCCTCTCTCCGTCTCCATTCTCTATTTCCTTACGCATGTCTCTCTCTGTCTCTGTCTCTCGGTCTCTGCTTCTCCCCCCTCCCTCTCTTTTTCCTCCTCTCTATCTCTCTCTTTTCCTCCTCCTCCTCCTCCTCCTTCTCTCTTCCACCTTCTACCGATGCATTTTAATGGCGCGCTGCAGCATCATCATGATCATCAGTAGCACACTGCTCCCCCGGGAACATTTTCCACTCATTTTCACCCTTTTCATTTGGCAGGGGATGACAAGATCGTTAAAATCAGATACTCCTCGCGATCCGCTTGAGCGATCCAGCATATGCTTCGCGCCGTCCCAGGCGGCGAGCGGCCCAGGGTACGCCGGGGAAGCGACGGGGGGCTTGGCGGAGGCGTCACGATAACTTGACCAAGGGGTCGCGTCATTATATTGCGTACGTTCGCACTGAATGTGATTTGGAGAAGCCGAGACGATTATGTATCTATGTCTTAACCCTTTCTGTACCGTGTAATATTAGATTATATATACTGGCTGATATTGCACACATGCATTATAGGGGCTTCCAGTAAGGAATTAACACATTGAGTTCCAGATGACGGTATGCTGTATGGGATTTGTGTGCATTACGGGTGCAAAATACACACATTATGGCAGAAAGAGTTCATGTATATGGATTGTAAATAAGATAATCTGATCAGAGTTTGATTGTGCTGATACTAAACACTAGAGATTTGCCGTTGTTCGAGACGTTGTTTTGAGAAATACACAATATTAAGATAAATGGCTGAGGAGAGTCATGGTTCATACATATACCTACACCCCCCCCCCCCTCTCTCTCTCTCTTCTCTCTCGCTCTCCCCTCAAACACACACGCACAAACACACAAACACAAATACACACACACACATACACATTGTCACTAACAGTATACGCACACTACGCATTCTTACCTTTGTATGTGTCATCGCCACAGACATCTATTTGGACGATAACATAACGCACGCATTCTGGGTGGCACAGGAGCATTACACAATATTGGACACGACGAACATAAGAGGGCGACATTCAATATCTTGGTATGGCAAACTTTGACAAAATCTTCGTCAAGATTTTTCTCGTTAGTTTCTTTTGATCTGTTTGTGCTCAGTGATACCTTCGTTTCATTTTCATCAATCTACGTTACTTACATGGTCTACTTATCTGCAGCTCAACAAGTCTCACAGACACCTACGCACAGACAGACAGCCAGACAGACATACACATACTCCATCGCGTGGTGGTGAGGTATTAATAGATCCACAGATCTTCTGCGCATGAAATCCACGTTGGTTATTTGGCTTATCCTAATGAACATCTAACCCAGAGATGCCCGCGGGCAAGTTATGAATAATGTGACCACTTCTGCCTCGCCCTCCCCACCCTGTCACAGCGCATCCTGGGCTTAGTTGAGACTTGTTCCACCTAGGTTAACACCCCTGGCAAGCATGCTGACATGGATATGAACAACTTTGGTCGCTCTGATGTCTTAAAGAGGTTTACAAATATTGATTCAAACAGCGTATAATCAATATGAATCTTTAAAAGTAAATTCTATCATTCTGACCACAAAGCGGTTGTTTATGTTGATTTCAATAATCAGCGTTAGTTCCATCGAAAGCACAGCCCACACATGTACATACAGACGTACACATACACAAACTCTCGCACATACTTAAGGAATCTGCCTATGACCTGATGACACTTACTGAATAAATCATGGGGAAACCTCCCTCCCCCCTCCCCCGCCCCCTCCCCCTCCCTCTCCCCCTCCCCCTTACATGCCTTACGCATACTCGCACATACAGACAGACAAACGTACTCTCGCTCGCAATCATGACAATAAAACTTGTGCGATATGCAGACGACACACCAAAATTCCAATCATTGGCGCGCGCGGCCCGCGGGAAGAAGGATTCCTCGTTTCGTTTCGACAATGGTGATCAGAACTGATTTCAAGCCCGTCACTCAGTCGGCCCACGATCCTGCCTGACGCGGCCGTGTCGAGAGTAATTCTTCCCAGAATCACTCAGTTCACCCGAGATCGAAATCCCAAGAAGACAAATTAGCCTTTCGAGGCTGAAAATAAACGGGGCATCGCAGAGGATTTCGAGGGGAAAGTGGAGAAGAAAGTGATAAGCGAGTGTCTCGGTCGAACTCGATGAGTGACAGTTTGGGTGGAAGCTATAGCTGGTGTTTCAACCCTTAAAAACAAAATTTCATCTCATCGATCTTCTTATTTCTTTTCTGCTTTATTTTTTTTTCTTCTTGTGCATTACCATCATCATCACTTCTTTTCTCCTTCTTCCTCATGTCATTTTCAGCATGAACATTTCTCCTCTTCACCCCATTTTTCTTCTTCTTCTTCGCCCTCCTCTTCCCAGCCATGACACAGATCCTTCGTCTTTCCTTTCTTTAAGTTCCATCTCTTTCCAATCATGTCCATCACATTTCTTCAAGATATTGCTTTCTTTCTTCTTCTAAATTTATTTGACTCTTTCATTCAGGTAATTCTCATCTTTTTTTTGTTCTTCTAGTTTTTATTTTCTTTCTTTTAATTTAAGTGGGCATCTCCCTACTTCTCCTTGTGGTCCGTTTTATCTCCCTCATCTTTTTCTCACCCCATGCATTTTTTGCTCTTGCTCAACCTCTCCGTCTTTCTGCTTTTTCTTCTTCTCCCTTTTCTTCTTCTTCTTCTTCTTCTCCTTCTTCTTCATCTTGTTCTTGTTCTTGTTCTTCTTCTTCTTGTTCTTGTTCTTTCTTCTTCTTCTTCTTCTTCTTCTTCTTCTTCTTCTTCTTCTTCTTCTTCTTCTCCTTCTTCTTCTTCTTCTTCTTCTTCTTCTTCTTCTTCTTCTTCTTCTTCTCCTTCTTCTTCTTCTTCTTCTTCTTCTTCTTCTTCTTCTTCTTCTTCTTCTTGCCATCATCATCATCATCATCATCATCATAACGATTACCATTGTAATCATGATAACCCTGACCATCACCACATGCTTCCCATTCTCCTCCCTTCTTGTTGTCCCCTTCTTCCTTCTTCTCCTCCTCCTCCTCCTCCAGATATTTCATTTTCTTCCCTTTTGTCAAGTCCTCGCCTTAATTCTGACCCTCGCGTATTCCTCTCTTCGTTTCTTCTTCTCCTTCTTCTCCCCTCTTCCTTCTTCCCCTCCCCATTTCAATCACTTCCCTTCGTCCCGATCCAGGGATCACGTGACGCTCTTATCTTGTTCTCATTGGTTTCCTCCCGTATCAGGATTGAAGTTCAAAACGTCCCCCAGTCTGCAACACATACTGAAACTCTCTCACAGGAAATTAATTAACGGTACGTTGGGAAAATGATTCACAATCATGTTTAATTCCCCATAGTCCTACGAGATATATCTGAGGCCAAACAATGCAGTTAACGGAATATGCACCCTCGAATATTAAAAACAAATGGATTGTAGTTGAGAAGGGCACTTCTGATCACGTTTAGAGATATTATTGTGATGCATTATGCTGTCAGTGTTGTCATCCGACCTCCCTGAAGTCACGGGGATGCCCCCCTTTCTCCGTTATTCTCGTTAATAAATGAGGATGAGAGATCAGTGTTACGGGCAAGCTTTTGGTGAGAGGGGGAGTGACATCTCGAGATAGAAATATCTTTTTATCTATCTATCTATCTATCTATCTATCTATCTATCTATCTATCTATCTATCTCTATCTATCTATCTATCTATCTATCTATCTATCTATCTATCTATCTATCTAGAGAGAGAGAGAGAGAGAGAGAGAGAGAGAGAGAGAGAGAGGAGAGAGAGAGGGTGGGTGTTGGGGGATTAAGAGAGGGGAGGTGGAGATGAAGAGAGAGAGGGGGATAGAGAGAGGGGAGGTGGAGATGGAGGAGAGAGAGAGGGGGGGGGGGGCGTGAAGCTATGATCAGAAAACACATTTTAAAAATGGATTGAGACAATATCCAGATATCGGATGTGGTTCCAATAGCACGGCAGTAGGGTTGGGGAGAGAGAGGGGGGGATGGGGGGGATAGAGAGGGTGGAGTGGGGTTGGAGAGAGAGAGAGGGGGGATAGATAGAGAGATAAAGACAGAGAGGCAGATCGAGAGAGAGAGACAGAGAGGCAGAGAGGGGAGGGAGGGGGAATGGGAGGTAGAGAGGTGAGGGAAGTGGATATAAAGAGAGAAAGAGGGAGAGAGGGTACATCAAACAAAGAAAGATAGATAGATAGAAAGATAGGAATATATAAAGGATACATAAATAGAGATATTTCTGGACATACAGATCATTGATGTATTATAGACAATAGAGGTTAGGATGAATACAAACAAAAAATAGTTATACGATTCTTAACGTGTTTTTTTCGATAACATTGCGTAATGTTATGAATCTTAGAATACTAAATAATAATGATTTATTTGTAGGTTTTGTTCTATGTTCCCTTTAGGCCTTCTAATAAACCTAATCAGATATTTTCATCGTTTAACTGTTTTAATGCTATTTACTTAATCTGTTTCGAACATGATTCCTGGTCACTTGGGAAAAAATATATCGATTGCAGTCAAGAAAATGGAACACGTCTCTCTATACAAGCCCACCGTTGGAAATGTTGTTGGGAAGATTTTTTTCCGATATCAGCGTCAAAAGGTTAATAAACATCACGGGTACTGAGCAGAAACGAAGCAGGGTCAAAGACATCGGCCTGGTCTAGACCATAAAATGTTCGTCCCAGATCTGGCACTTACGAACCCCCGGCTTCCACGGAAAGCCCTCCCCCTGTCCCACGATGCCCGGCCTACTTTCTGCAGTTAGCTTTGGCTGCGATGCCTAGGGGCACATCCCCCGGGGCGGTCTCCGGTGGGACGCACTCCTATCCGCGCACGCAACGCGAGACGTGCAGACAGACATACAATTAGCGCGAAGGAAAATAAAATTAGAATTGTCTTGTACGCGAAGGGGGAAGAACGAAACCTATACTTCCGTGTTTTGAAACTTGACAGCGGCTGGTGGGACAATCAGAGCGTCACGGTGAATTTAAAAATCAGTAATTACCCGGAAGGTATTTGGAGATAGATAAAGGCGGGGGCGGACATACAAACTTCCCTTCCCCTCAAACAAACGCTCTCGAGGTCGAGAGCCTTTCTCGACGAGATGGGGGAAATGTAGATTTCTTACAAAGTGACGTCATCGGAAAGTGCCTAATGATGTTTTGTAGAGTGTGGAGCAGCGAGGTTCAGAAGGGCCGTCTCACACTTTACGAGTCGACTCCGACCCGATGAGCAAAGGACCTAACTGATGTACTCAGTAATTGATTTGGGTGGCCGCTAGTACGTATGTCATATGTGATCATGCTGTTTGAAGTGAATCCAATCAAGGATGTACGAAGCCTATATCCTTGATCTGACAGCGGATTCAAGATTCAATGCTCAAGATTCAATTTACTTTTCCCACAAAATTAGTGGGACTAGTGGGAAATCAAACGGTGGATAAAATAGTGGGAGAACTAAAGCAACATAAACAATAAACACACCGCATTGGGCAGAGTGTCATCGCGTCGAAGTCTAGCATGGTAATGTGTTGACTCCGTATGTGCATGTGATCTGTGAATACACACCTCACACTGCCATCATGGAATGATGTAAATATCAATGAGTAGACAACGTCAAAATTAGCTAAAATAAAAACGAAATGTTACAAGAGAAGATTTGTGAATGGGACGGACGCCTGTTGATACAAATCGAGATATATTTAATTGCAACGTGTTTTTCTTGCAATCAAAAACATATTTATAAGCAGAATCTTTAAAAAAGAATAAGAAGAAGGAAAAGGGGGAGAAGGAGTTGTAGAAGAAGATGGAGGATAATAATAATAATAATAATAATAATAATAATAATAATAATAATAACAATAATAATAACAGTAATCATAATAATAATGAGAAGAAGAAGAAGAAGAAGAAGAAGAAGAAGAAGAAGAAGAAGAAGAAGAAGAAGAAGAAGAAGAAGAAGAAGAAGAAGAAGAAGAAGAAGAAGAAGAAGAAGAAGTGAAGAGGGGAGGTGGTCATAATGATAATGATGCAAAGAAGCAGAAAATAGGAAGAAGGCAGATTTCCTCTTATTTCTCATCCCACGAAGCACGCGTTCTTTTTTATTATTTCTTTTTTTTTTTTTATTAAAGGGTGAACTATCACCGCAGTCGGTTGATGTTGTCATCATAATACCACCACATGTTGTTAGCGAAAGTTTTACAATTTGTAAATGCCTGTTCACCATGGAAACCTTCAAATAACATCTTTTATAAGTCTCGTAGACAAGACGTTGGACCACTTCCAGGCTTATTAATCATACATTCATAGACGGAAGAAAAACAGCAGTCCTATAGTGTTGATGGGGTGCACGCGTGTGTGGTCTAGCTTAAATTGAATTGTGACGCGTAATTATGTATGCCCCAACGGTTTCACTTTCCAAGCATTACAATCACTCAGCAAACTTCGATCGATCACGTTCAATGGCCCGATTTGATTTTGAGGGGAAAAAAGGGCTCAATATATTATGAACATCGAACTACTGTGAGTAGTTAACGTCCCATCTGGGTTGAATACAGCTTCTCATGTTCATCACGTATGTATACGTGCCTGTGTGCATGTGTTGTATACGTGTGGGCGTATACTATGTGTTTTGTGTGTATGTTAATGCGAATGAAAGAGAGCAATATAGAAAGAGCTAGTGAAAAGGGAGGGCAATAGTGAGAGAGAGAGGAGGGGAAGGGGAGGAGGAAACAGCATAGGAGGGGAAACAGAAAGACATAGAGAGAGAGACAGAGAGCATGAGAGAGGGAAGAGGGTAGAGAATCGGTAAATAGAGGGAGAGAGGGATAAGATAGAGAGGCGGCAAATGAGAGGGGGAAGAGGACAGGGAGGTGGTAGAGAGAGTATATAGATGATAGAAAGAGAAAGAGAGAGAGAGAGAGAGAGAGAGAGAGAAAGAGAGAGAAAGAGAGAGAGAGAGAGTGAGGGGGGAAAGGGAGTGAGAGGGGGGAGAGAGGGAGAGAGGAGAGAGAAGGGGGAGAAAGAGAGAGAGGTGGAGAGAGAGGGGGAGAGGGGGGGGGGGAGCTGGGAGGGGGGAAGGAGAGAAAGACAGAAAGTGATATAGAGGCGGTAGAAAGAGAGGGGTAGAGAGAGATATGGAGAGGTATATGATAGAAATGCAGTAAGGGGAGGGAGTGAGGATAGAGAGGCGATACAGAAAGAGAGTGTGATAAAGGAAAGAGTTGATAGAGGGAGTCGGAGAGAGAGAGAGAAAATATATAACAGCAGGAACATATTCAATCTATTCCGAGTTGTCGTTCAAAAAAATGTTTTATGTATTGCCAAAATTCCTATTTTTATGTCCCTTCCCACGATATACTAGTAATCAACATCGCTACAAAGATTGCCTATTGATCTCCTTGAATATCTATAACCTTTAGTATTTAAAAGAGTTGGACTTTAAAACAAAATGAGGCAACAAGGAGACACAACACACGCTCTACAATATCACAACCTCTTCTCACATTTACACGAGAGAAAGATAATGGACCGTAGTTCTGGTTCTCTCTCTCCGTAAGAAGCTCTATAAAAGATCGCACTCTGGGGGCATGGTGAACGCGTTACCGCTAATTATGCGCGGCTCATTAAGTAAGATATTAATCTTGAAGAGGGCGCATAAATGGCCGCCCAGAATAAGCTAATATCGACTCCCTTCGCCTACCCCTATACAGTCTCTCTACTTTTGCAATGATACCCGATTAACCCCCACGTGTCAAATGCGTTTTCGCCTCTAAGTGCGTTTTCTCAGCGTCATCATGCAATCTCGCCCTCCCCACCCCACCCTCATCACACCCAGCCCCAAAATCCAATCACTACAGATATCTCAAAATGCAAGATGGGTAAGTCTTAAAGGCCCGTATTCATAACAGAGGTATAACGCAACCAGCGTACTAAAAATTGGATTAACTTGATGGGACGCCAGGTAAAACATGAAACATCATGATCGATTCAATATTATTGATTTTGTCCTCGGAATGACTATGCTATTTTGGATTTGTCTACATAATAATTACAGCGAACAATTGATATCACCCTCTGTTACGATGCTGTGATGAAAATCAATGATATTGTGACAGCATTGAGACATTGTATTTAGCCCCCCCCCCCCATAAAGTTAATCTAGGTTTATATGTGGTCTAAGTTAAACCGCCGTTGTGGATATGGGCCAATATAACTATTTGTTATACATATATTTATTGTACAGTGAAACCTGTCTGTAATGGTCACCCAAGGGAAACAAAAATTATGGCCTTTATAGACAGGTGGCCGCTAAGACAGGTTTGACTGTACAGTATATATGTAGTATGTTGGTAAAAAAAAACTTTTTTTCCGCTCCCCTACGTTATTGCTTTTACAAACTGAAAAGGCGAGGGGTAGTTGTGGTTAAAACTCTGTGACCCATAAGCAACAGAGTGCCATTCTACAACGAGCATTGTTCACATTGTTGTTCAATATCAGAAAACCAGGAAGGCGACATTTGAAGATATTTTTGTTCATATATACAGTGTGTCCCAAAAAAAAGGGAAACCCGTTTTTGGAGGTCGATAACGTGATCATAAAATATCGTACATTGTTATAAAAATTGTTCACGCATGACTGATTTCAAGCAATTACAAGTGCTCGATGTCAGAAACGTATTGCGCAGAATAATGAATGTTGTTTGCACTACGTTGATGCTTCCTTACAAATCTTGACCATTTGTCCTGCGCAACTTGAGTTTGACAATTATTTTTTTAAGCACCCGTTGCTCCTCAATGCATGACTCTTATCTGTCATGTTAGGTGTCAAATGAAAGCAGAAACACAATGCTTTCTAATGATGTGTATAATATTCCATGATTTTTTTCAGTCAACTAGAGAAATAACACAGAATCTCGGTTTCCTTTTTTTCTGGGACACACTGAATACAGTATTGTTTTTATTTAAACAAAAATCCAGACTCTGGTGATGACAAAAAAAAAGAGAAATGCCATGATAAATGCTCCTAATCATTTCCATAACTGCCCCTCAGCTGTAGGTATTGCCTCCTAAAAAACAACAACAAACAATGAAACAATAAATTGCAATGGCATCAGGTAAGTTCAATGTATAGGCTATCCACTTTATTCCCATAACTGTACAATTACCACATTTGTTCTTACATGTATGACACCAGCTACTACACAATAAAGCAACAAAGGCAAAATTGACACAAGAAGATCCATGTGCAATGTAGGTGGCAGTAATAATACAAGCAATAATAGTTCATGGTAGTCTGACTCAAATTCACACAGGTTTCTATTTTTTATTCAGACTATGGTTTAAGCAAATTTCATGGCGTATAAGCAAATGAGTGCATTTGATTCAGCGCCTACACTTCAGAAAGGTCAAATAATTAATTTGTGTTTTGCATTGGGTGCTAAATTCACATTAATTACTGTGGTTTAAATTACTGTTCTTTCAAAATTGATTTGCTAAAACCGTGGTCAAATTTGTGACTTTGAGTCCTAGACTTTCTCATTAGCCCATTATTCTGAGCCTCGTCTACTGTGTTCACATACCTATGCCCTCTCTATAGTGCATAACGTAGAGTCTGCATTATGAGACTACAATAGACCATGTTCTGTAGCATATACCCATGTCCTTCATATAGTGCATGAAGTAGAGTCTGCATTATGAGACTACAATGGGCCATGTATTGTATTTGTAGCACATACCCATACCATGGCCTGCATGTAGTGCATGAAGAAGAGTCTGCGTTATGAGACTACAATAGGCCATGTACTGTAGCTGCTCCTGACACAGTCAGGGAGTGTGGAAAAGTCTTCACTCAAGGCACGATAAATTGTATTAAAGCGTCAAATTGTAATCTGTGCTGGCAGACTAGACTTCCCACATGCAGGAAGGCACTGGTCTGAAATTGAGACTACAATGGATAATCAACTAATGGCAGTTTCCATGAAGGTGACTTACAGACACTGACCATCAACAATTTTTAGACAATACTGTATATAACATAGATATAATATATAGAATATATAACATATCAAACATATAATATATGACATGATTACGGCAGCCTATTTTTATAAGACACTTCAGTATAGGATTTGTGCAGTGTTTGTTTTTTTATATACACCATATGTACAAACCTCGAGGTAGATGAGTTCCTTAGATACTCATTTACATCAAACAATACATAAAATCAAAGAATTTGGAAGAATGTGTATGAAGTACAGCATAGATAATTGAAATTACATCATAAGGCAATTACAGGGATAAGACATCATTTTATATATGCAAATATTTTTTGTAATACTTACAAATTTGTTCCTAAATATTGCTCATTTTCTTGCACTATGCAACATTTCAAACATTAATACTGTTCACAACTTTCAATATGAAGTTCAAATATTTCAAACTCTAGCTTCCCTCAACACCAACAAATCATTTTTGGATGAATAACAAATATTCCCATTGGACTGTCTAACGTTTTACACATTTCGAGACATATTGTACCAAATACTGCCACACAAGTCCAAATTTCACATAACCACTGAGAGTTGCCTTCAGCCAGGTATAAATTACCCTAAACAGAATTATTATTATTATTATGAATATACTACTTTTTTTATTACATTGTATTATTATTTCTATCATTCTTCATTATCATTAACTTGATACTCCTAAGCATTTAGAGAAGATATTGTATCATATTAGAGGCTATATAAAAACTGAATATTGATATTATTAATATATCACAAGATCAAGTATGCTGCAAACTCTATCTGTTCATCCTCTCACCATTCACTTGCTACTCCTGAAGATCTGATGGGATAAAGGTGACCATTAGGAGTCAGGGACACCAACTACATGCAGGCTGCACCTCTTAAATATGTAAAGATGAGCTACAAATTGAAAGAGTACCATAAAATTGGTAAATTTTTGCAGTACAGCACACCTACAACATATTTGTAGGATGTTTTTCCCCACACAAGAAATACTTGTCACTTCAATACAATCCATCTTGAGCATTAAAATCATCAAAATCATCAGATATGGCTGATGGCTGTGTAACGCTTCACAGCGAGCAACATGCGCATGAGCTGAATGCCAGTACTAGTAACTCACGAATCCCTGATAAACTTGGGCTTCTAGTATGCTGAAGATAGCAGAATGGTTTTAAATTCATGGTGACATTATGTTTCTAGGTGAGCACTTTGGTGAACTCCAACGTTCTATTACGCCTCTTTGAGTCTCTGAGTCCTCCTTCGATTTAGAATTTAGCAAAATTACAGAACTTTATGATTGATCCCAAAGAACAACTGATACATCACAACATACGGTACATGTAGATTTTACATGTATGATTGCCTGTGCACTTTGAATAAATTGCCAGTGCCATTTGATAAAAAGGTCAATTTCATAATTGCAATCTGTGGCACTTGAAAGTTTTATGCACTGGGCATAATAAGATCAACATTTGTTGCTGTGTGTCTCCCTCTGTAGTCCTGGAGCAAATACAAGTACGCTGGCTACCCAATGCTAGCCAATGCTGATCAAGACCATCCAGTGATGAAGAACCCAGACATGATCCTTGTAGGGAATGGATGTTGAGCCTGTATCGTCATGACGACTCTGCAGCACATGCTGGGAGATTTCTGACGTGGACACTCTAGTCAAGGACTCTAAAGTGATATGTGTACTGTGAACTAGAATTGTTCATTGTTACCATGCTGCTTCTACAACTCTATACAACTACTTCTACTTCTGCTGCTCGTACTACTATACTAACACTGCAACTATAAGTACTATTACCATGACAACAACGCCTGCTACTACCACTGAACTACAAATTTCCATTGTTGCTACTGCTACTCCACGTACTGCCATTACAACTACCTAAATGTCAAGATCTAATATTGATAAATGATAACAAATATTAACCGTCACGTCTACTGTCTACAAATGATGATACATATCCTTACCCCGAGTACTTTTATTATAATGATTGATGATTTATGTGTTTCTTCCTTGGTATTGTAATGTATAGTTCATGTTTTACCTTTGTTCATATTCCTATTTGACTTTTCTTCTTATTCGAAGGTTTTAATTTTCATAAAGTTCTTTAACAGCATATTTGTCCATTTTTGGTGTATTTACACCAATTACTTATTTTGACCTCCAAAAGGACTACCCTGTCCTTTACAGTTCTGAGCTTAAGTCAAGGATATAAGGTTGCGCTGCTGCAGGAGGTCAGTCAGCTTCTTGACCGGCTCAAACTGGGCCAGGATCTTGAGACTGCCTATGAGGAGCAGCTTGTGCTTGGCCCGGGTTACTGAGACATTCAGACGACGCAGATCACTCAAGATGGAGCCGCCCTGACCAGTGGGGAAAATAACACAATTGTTTCTGTCTCTCTCTTGCCTGCAAGTTGTTCTCATGTATAGAAATAATAACATAAAGCACTTGAAGTGGAACACATCTTCCTATCTCTAATGTATCTCTCACTCTATCCTGCATATAATGTTAGCAACATTAAGGTTTTCATAACTGCAAGCTTTGGCTCATCAAAACCCTTCTGTTCAATTTTCCTTTATTTTGTACCTGTAAATCCACTAGCAACTGCCATCACAGTGACGTTAATAGTGCATGCGGCAGAAAAGACCATGTTGGTTGACCATGTGTGATACACAATGGGCATTGTTGCATTCTGAATCAATCATTTGATACACACAAATGTTTAGGTCCAACTTTATACAAAAGTGAAAATCTTATTACATATGCAAAGGAATATTCACAAGAAAAATATTTCTTATCATGTCACGAAACCTGCTTCTTAAAAAATGATCTTCCTTTGACTTTGTAATGTGTACATTTCAGTTTGATTTAAGTTGTAATTTTTTTGAAATTATTTGTCTAAAGTGTAAAAAGTATTTTGAAAACCTAGTGGAAGTAAATCCTATAGAGCAGTGGTCTCCTTTGGTACTGAAGAGGATAAAGGCCTCTTCCCTCTTACCTGAGAATCAGACCGGCTATGAGAGAAGGACACCACAATGACGTCCTTGTCGCGACCTTGATACTTGTCCACCGTGTTGACCTCTAACGATTTAACCTTTGACCCCAGGTCATCCAGCATGGAGGTCAGGAGTTGACACTGCCGGCGGTATGGGGAAATGACCCCAATTTGATCCGCAGTACAGCCGCACTGGATTGTGGGAAGGATGAAATAATAGTCAGATACAAAGTGGTAAGAGTGATTTACATATATATAAACCCTCTGTGTGCCACAGACACTACTGCTCTACAGGAATTGCGTGAATTACTTGTGAAAAAAAAAGCCACACGTGGCATTCAAAGAGTTACAGGCTGTTCTTGTTTTGCTGCCTACATAAAAAATTGTATTCAAAGAATTTTATCACCACCACCATCACCATCATCACGACCACCCACCATCACCATCATTATGACCACCAATACCATCACCATCACTATTACCATCACCATCACCACCACCACCATCACCACCACCATCACCACCACCATCACCATCACCATCACCATCACCATCACCATCACCATCACCACCACCATCACCATCACCATCACCATCACCATCACCACCACCATCACCACCACCACCACCATCACCATCACCACCACCATCACCATCACCATCACCATCACCACCACCATCACCACCACCACCACCATCACCATCACCACCACCATCACCATCACCACCACCATCACCACCACCATCACCACCACCACCACCATCACCATCACCATCACCACAACCACCACCATCACCATCACCATCACCATCACCACAACCACCACCATCACCATCATCGCGACCACCATCACCATCACCATCACTATCACCATCACCATCACCACCACCACCATCACCACAACCATCACCACCAGCATCACCATCACCATCACCATCACCATCACCATCACCACCACCATCACCATCACCATCACCATCACCACAACCATCACCATCACCATCACCATCATCATCACCATCACCATCACCACCACCACCACCACAACCATCACCATTATCATTACCATCACCATCACCATTATCATTACCATCACCATCACCATCACCATCACCATAATCACCATCACCATCACCACCACTATAACCACCATCACCACCATCAACATCACCATTATCTTACCTGTAGTAGGCTCTCCACGATCTTCCGTACTAGGCTTGCTTCAAGCCTGTTGGTGTTGTCATTGTGCATTTGCCCTGATGCACTGGTCAGGTCATCAGTGTTGAGAAAATGCACAATGGTTTGGGGATCAACAGTCTCTGTGAGCCAAGGGTCTGTCTGAGTAGACTATCAGATAAATAGATAAAAGCAACAAACCATGCAATTGAAAGTTTAAAAGGCTGTTCAAACCAAGAAATTTATACTGTAAATTCAAAATGTTGAGATATGAGTTTGTTCTTACTTGAAACATAGGTACAGAGTATTTGTTTATGTTACCAATCTTTACTTGGATGTATAATTTTTTAATGTTTATTGGAAGCATTCTAATGACAGATGAACTGAACATTTCATTTGGGGAGTCCATACTTTAGCCCAATAACCTAAGATAAGTCTGGGACTTTTCTAAACCGCATAGCCTAGTCTATGAGAGGCAAACTCTCTACCAATGGAGCCATGATTTACCAGCAAATCAAATCTTAAAGCTAACAACAGAGTCAAACTTTGAGCAATCGACTGAAGTCCTGAACATACCTTGTTCCAACTATCCCAATCAGGCAGAGAAACCGTTGCCGTGGCGACCGCATCGTTGAAGCATTTCATGGCGCCGTCGTACACCAGGTGGTTGGAGAGTGACATGATCTCGGCGTGCATCCTGAACTGTAGACTGAGGCTGACTGCTGCTGAGTTGTGAGCGGTTACCAGTCTGTGGAACAGACTCTCGTCCATACCAAGGTTCCTGTAATGGGGATGGAAATGGGAGAGAATTATCTATAACTGCCCATCTCTACAAGCTTTGTTTTGTACTAATTCATTTTGCAAATGTTAACGCATTAACCTATTGCTCACCATTAAGATTGTTTGGCTTTGTGAAATCTCGCCTAGTTAGGATGTCAAAATTTGTCATGGAACTACATTAACCAAAGGGATGTGGTATTTGATTGGGTATTTGAAGTTTATTCATAGCCTGTCGTCTTATTGTCCAAACAGCAGATTGTATGTGAGTCATCCTGCTTAGTATCTGAGGAGGAAAAAAGCCAGCCAGCATATATGCAGGCTCAGTACAGACCAGGTTAAGGCCAACATTAGAAAAGAACCTGTGCTTTGCTTTTCTCAAAAGGAATGATGAATGAAAACAAAAAATATTGACATAAAAGATATTTGTATTTCTTACAAAATGGACTTATTTCTTCACTTTCTGTCATTTTGTGCATTTGTGGGATTCAATCATTGTCAGAATTATATCTTAAGCTGTGTATTATCATGAACAGTGTTTGTGATCCTCACCTTGCCCTGGTGCTTTGGACCAGCGGGGGCAGCTGCCGGTCATCACCCACCAAGACAAACTTTGAGGCAGCGAAGAGCGCCCCCACACAGACCGGCTGGCTTATCTGTGATGCCTCGTCCACGATGCAGACATCAAAGCTGTGCCTGGAGAAGAGGGCATGCTTCATGCCCAGGCTCGTCGTGGCAACCACTCGCTATAACGGTAAGAAAATTTTTATGATTACGAGTATATCACATGTCACGTAGTGAAGTTAATAAACAAACACATAATCACAATTTGAAGATAAAAATGAAAAGAGCCCAGTGAACACACTTTAATCTGAATATGAACCCATCTTGGTAGTCATGACAGATTTGCAATTTTGTCACACACACTACTAGGCTATGTTAAGCTTCTATGATAGTCAATGTACAAACAATATCCATCATTGTTTTTGTGCTGTTTTCCTGGTACAAGAACCACCCAAAGCAATTACTACCCTGATTTTTAATCTGTTCAAGATATAATCATTCCATTTGATAGGTAGTCTTTACAGACAGGTGGTCTGTTTATACAGTTCTTGGGTAAAGTGAGTTTGACTGTCCTACCTTCCTCTCCATCTCCCTAGCCAGCTCTGATACACCAGATGCCTTCTTCATCAGCCTGGAGTCAGAGAACCTCCTCAGGGCTGGGTGGATGTTACGCTGGGCTCCCAGACGCAAGATGTCCACATCATACTACAAGGACAATATCAATGTCAATGTCAAGGACAGTTACAATGACGCTTTCAATGACATTTACAATGACATTTTCAATGACATTTTCAATGACAGTTCCAATGAGTTACAATGACAGTTCCACAGACATTTCCGATGACGATGACATTTCCAATGACATTTCCAATGATATTTCCAATGACATTTACAATGACAGTTACAATGACATCGACAATGACATATACAATGACATTTACAACGAGTTACAATGACTGTTCCAATGACATTTACAATGACATGTACAATGACATTTACAATGACATTTACGATGACATTTACAATGACAGTTACAATGACAGTTACAATGTCCAGGGCAATTTCAAGGACCATAACAGTAGCAGTTGCAATCTCACCTGAATGAGCTTCAATAGGATGTTATCCACAGCTGAGTGAGTATAGCTTGTCAGAAGAACAGACATGTCACAGGCAATCAGGATCCTGACCAGAGCAACGATTGTGGTAGTCTTCCCTGCATGGGACATTGCACAGATTTATTTGGTCATTAATCACCATAGCTACTACCAACTTTCACTGTAGGATAGTTTCCTCATATTATTTTTTCTTCTAAAATTCTTTGCTCTGAAATTGAATTCAGGGAAACCTTGTTTGATTGTAACAAATTCTCCTTCCCCATCCACCCATTTTGTCCCCCACCCCAGTGCCAGGCATACCAATGACCAGGACCCTGTTGCATAAAACTTACCATTAATTGTAACTTTGCCATCAATGGTACCTACCATGGTAAGATAGCTTGCCAGCCAATCAAATCCAAGGTTTCCATAGACATTTCCATTGGTAGCAAAGTTGACAGCAATGGTAACTTTTATGCAAGGCCCAGAATGTAGACTTGACTCTGCAGCAAAGCCTTCATGGTTACCCATTCATCTTGATTTTAACTCCCCTCCCCTTTTTTTCTTACCAATGCCAGGCATACCAATGACCACAATATAGACTTGATTCTGCAGCAATGCCTTGACGGTTGGCCATTAGTCTTGATTTCAACTGAACTTTCCTCCTTTATCCTACCAGTGGCAGGCACACTGATGCCTAGAGTGTAGTCTTGACCCTCCAGCACCGCCTTTATGGTTACCCATTAGTCTACATTTCAACTCACCTTCCCTAGTCTATCCCTCCCCTATCACTTTATTTTCCTTTCTCCAATGCCCTATTTTGTTTTCTCCCCCCCCCCCTCCTTTTTCTTACCAGTGCCAGGCATACCAATGACCAGCGTGTAGTCTTGACTTCTCAGCACTGCCTTGACGGCTGCCCGTTGGTCTTCGTTCAAACCCTTCATGATGGAGGCCACCTCAGCCCGAGCTCTGGCCGGCAGGTTGGGCTTCAGCACGGAGGACGGCGGCTGCTTGTCGATGATGATGTTACGTAGCCTGAGAAGAAATAATTAGAATTGTTTCTGACATAGCACTTTCCCTCGGAGTAGCTCATAGAATTCAACAATTACATTGGCTTTAGACAAGTAGAAAGCAATCAAAGTTAGTGGATCAAATTGATTCAGAAAAATGCACTTCCAACTCCCAGCCTACTACTACTACTACTACTACTACTACTACTACTACTACTACTACTACTACTACTACTACTACTACTACTACTACTACTACTGCTACTACTACAAGTTTGGGGAAGGACACATTCGGGCTTTTCTTGTGCAAGGATGTAAACACTGGTGGCATTTAAACCCAGGATCTCTTATATCAGAGTCAATGCTCCTACACATATCTATTTCAGGCAATTCAGCTGGAATTGAACATTTAAATAATTAAATAGTTTATTTCCAGGAAACTGGCCCTCTTACGGAATTTCACTTTAATCATGAACTTGTATCTTATTAGAGAACCAGAGATATTAGAGAATTCAATTCAGAGAGAAGCAGAAACACACCGACACAGCAGAATCATGAGGCAGAGTAGTCACACAGTTATCACCAAGTGTAAAAGCCAAGTTCCCACAAAATGAACTGCACCCTGAAACACTCTGAGTGTCCACGTCCTCTTAGAATTTATCATCACTATAGGAGGGCATTTCATGAATATTGTTCTCTGGCAAGCTGTCTTTCTCTGACAGTTACCATAGTAACAGTCAGAGGCTAGTGCCTCTCAGCCAATCAGAACCGAGGATTTCAATGAAGTTGTCAGCACTGACCATTTAGTCCATGCTGACAACGTTCATGAAACGCACTCCTGAACTTTAAAGTTGATCCCAAAGAACAACTGGCACTACACAACACTATACAGGTTGTTGCTAAGTCAGGTTTGACTATACCTGGTTTGCTCAGGTGTCATCAGCTTGGCCAGGTTGACTAGGCTGGCAGCCATGCTGTTGTAGCTGTCATCCTTGTCGACCCGATACACCACTTCTTCTTGGCTTGATTTCCCCTTCAGCTGGCTGTGAGAGGACAGGGAATAAGCCAAATATTGACAGTGCAGAAAAATCCTGACAGCACATAGAATAAATCATTTTCGATATAAATACATAATATAGGCGTCTTTCAACTATATGTTTCTAATGGTAACCTTAAAGGTTGATGCGACTAGCATGATGCAAAGTGCATTCCATCTTTTGAAACTTGATAAAGATGCATGTACTAATGTTTTACTTTGCAGTTAGGGTAAAGTTTAGATTACATCATCATGAAAGTGGCTTATTGAACAGAAATAGAAATATTGAAGCAAGGGATTGGCAAGGAATTGAGAGAAATTAGACCGATCAACAAACATACAAAACAATGTATTTTGGGGCATACTCAGAACTAGTTTGCAAACCACCTTGCAACTTGGTTTTGTAGTGTTATGCAAACTAGAGTTTTTAAACATGTTTATGAGCCATTCTCAATGGGCACTCCACCATAAGTCACTATATAGACCAGTTTCATTATGTATGCAAATTTTATTCATGTTGTTCAAACAATACACTATTAATGAGAACCACAAATCTTGTCCGAGTAGCAACAACTAATAGACTCAATTTGCATTCCACCCATTGAAACTGAATCACAAAATACAAGTTAACAAGATAATTCGTTACTACGTAGTTAGGGGGAAAGTTGTGAATACATTACAAAAACTGCCAATGAATGATTTTTCTTACAATTACAATCACAATCCTAATCTTACCAATCTGAAGAGATCTTGACCTCGGTGCTAGAGAGAGACTCGATGAAGCCCACACAGGCAGCAACTCTCCGCGTCCCTTCTTCGCTGACCACCACTCTGTCGCCCTCGCTCATCACGCAGCTCTCCAGGCTGCCATTTTAGAACAAAAGCTTCAGGTTGATTTTCCATAAATCTTTTAACTTTATTTTATTTCTTTCCACATTTAAAGTAAATTAACAGCAAAAAAAAAATAAATCCAAATAAAATCATAACACATACATTAGAAAGGTATTAGTAGTAAAAACAAGCCAAGAAGATTAAAAAGAGAAAAATAGCATACATGCATAAACATGTTAAAGTATTTTAATAAATACAGCACACAAATATATGTATAAAGGTTTGTCGCTGCAGTTTAAAATGACAATAAGTAAATAAATTCTATTACCTTAATCACACAATTGCTAATGCAGAAGAAACATAGTTTCTGTAAAGTTTGTTACTTCTTGTAAATTCTTTGGTTACAACTTGTTTGGCTAGAACAGCTGCAATTATGAATTCCTACTTGTTGTTGTTTTATCGTCCTTTTTTTTTTTTTCTAACCCCCTCCCCTCCTTCTCCTCCTCTTCCTCTGTCCACTACCCCACATGGTGCACTCTCCCCACAACCCTAGCTAGAGCAAACACGTGATAACGACATATTCCGCTATGCCGTACGAGCTTTGCGATTAGCGAATCACATAAACAAGCCACAACGTGTACAGCTATTTTGCAGGCGCTTACCCTAATATCAAGATAACAGCAAAATTAATGCAAATATTGCGCATATTTTGCGGACACATGTACTAGTAGGTGGCGTATATAAAAGGGGGTTTATATGTACATAACACATCACAATTCTCAAAATCTTTGTTGTTGAAGGGGCAAGAACTTACCCCATGCTTTGAGGTGTCTTCCTGCTAAACGCCAGGATATAACCCCCATGCTGCTGGTCCCTAGCTTGACAGCTCGTCAGAACCATGTTACTCCAGCACTCAGAATCCTGCTCCCTAGATAAATACAAACACAAATACAGAGGTGTTTCAGCGGCAACGTATGGTTCAGAATCATGGACAATTAAAAAGTGTGATGCAAATTGGAAATACATGAATGCCTTCAAGCACAAGTGTTATCGGAAAATCCTACAGATGCTTTGGATACAAAGAAGAACAAATGAATCAATAAACAAGAGGTGAAAATGAGAGATGACTATCTTCTCAGCGCCATCAAAAGACGTAAATTAAAGTACTTTGGTCAAAGAAGCAACACCATACACTCAAGAGCAAATTCATGGATAGGGGTAGTACCTGGAAAGCATTCAAGAAAAAGGCAGAGAATGCAATAGGTATAGATTATTTTCACCAATTAAATAATTGTGGCGTGGGCGTGCTAACTGTATTTGTAGAGTGAATTCAGAAGCTCACCTTGCTGTGGCAGTCTTGCACCAGATGTTTTTACTGTTATTCCTCTTCCTGGTAGCCTCGTGTTCCAGGGAGCACAGCAGGTACCAGTGAGAAAAATACTGGATGTGGGAGTCTAGCAGGTGGTTTGTGCCACCCTCAAAGAGCTCCCTCATTGACGAGGAGAGGCCAGTTGGAGCGCCATCCAACCTGACAGAAAACAAACATCACGCATTATTTCTTTTAGTTCAAAGAAACCTCATTTTTTGGAGTTGCTTTGGTGCCTGTGAGATTTCTTAGTGCATTTTTTCCATATTCTTTTGTGTTTTTACCAGAACTATGTTTGAATTTTCTAAGTCTTTCTGAGCTTTGCAGATCTAAATAGTACATGCCTATCTATGGTAAAAAAAAAAAATGCACAACAGGATATCATAGGACCAATAGGTGCCACAAATTCATACATAAGCTAATACAGTAATTGAAGTAAGGAACAGATTCACATATTCTTTGTAAGTATAACTCAATGCCCATAAGTCATAACAACCCCAAACAATTGACACACTTTTCACTAGTAATACACATAGATCGTGTTAAGAGCAAGAAAAAGAGTTAACACTTGTTAAGTGCAAGAGAAGAAGTTCTCTGAATGCCCACATCATACTTTTGCCCAAGTACATGTAATGCACACTAAAGATGTACACAGCATTTTGCCTGGCAGAGAAGGAGTTAATTTAGGAATCTCTCCCAACAAGCCTAGCATCACTCAGATACCTTTTTTTTTTCTCCTTGACATTTAGATGTAATCATCAAAAATAATTGTACTATCTATGCTGTTCATTGTTTTTCTATAAAAGACCTATAACTCAATTGGTATACTTTCATTCTATTCATTTGCATTTTTATTACTAGCCCTGGGAGTCCAGATGGTTAATTTTTAATAATTAACACCAGAAGGAGAGGCAGGCAAAGTAGGAGGTGGATTGATGATATTAGAGAATATGGTAGTATGACATGGAAACGAACGGCACAAGATAGATCAAAATGGAAAAATGATGGAGAGGCCTTCCTTCAGCAGTGTATCACTTCAATTCACTTCAATCCAACTTACTTGTGCAGCAGGCTGCAGGATAAGAGATGGGCACATCGACCGCAGGTGAAATCATCCTGGATGGGGTCAGGCAGACTAGGGGGCGCTAGGGAGGGGGTGGCCCCCACTGTGGGCATGGAAGAAGGGTCGATGGACCTTGCTTTCCTTGAGAGATAGTAGGCCAGTTGGTTTCTGAGGTGGATCAACTCTGTTAGGGGAGAGATTTGTCAGGTTTTCAGATTGTTGATCTGTCTCTATTATTTCCTCCCCCTCCCCCCCCCCCCCCCCCCCTCACAGCATATTCCTCATTCCCTTCCCTCTCCTCCTACCATTTCCCTCTCCTCCTCTCTCCTTCATGGCATCCTTTTGTTTCTTCCCCCTTCCTCCTTCTTTCAGGCAACTGCACTCCGTTTCTCGCCCTTTCTTGACCAAGATCATGGAATAAACATTTAGCTTCAGTTGTTTTGTGGCATTTAAAGCTAGACAGTTATAAAACTGAATGAAAAAAACAACAACATTGAATCATGCTTTATCATAACAAGTAAATATAGAACAGTAGATGCATCTTGTAAGTTCAGCACACCTAGGTTACAGTTACAATTTGATAGATATATCTCCCCCTTTCTCACCTCCTCTCTCTCTCTCTCTCTCTCTCTCTCACTTTCTCTCTCTCTCTCACTTGTTTTCTCTCTCTCTCACTTTTCTCTCTCTCTCTCTCTCTCCCACTCTCTCTCTCTCTCTCTCTCTTGGTCTCTTTCTCTCTCTCTCTCTCTCTCTGTTTCTCCCTCTCCCCTCCCACCATAATTCTCCCTCTCACACATGGACCAGAACCACCCTACCTCTTTTGTCAAGACGATTTGCAGGCACAGCTTTCATGGCTGCAGTCTTCAGGTAGAGAAGAAATCCAATGTCTGGGGATGGCTCAAGATCACCTAACATTAGGCTATACAGTATCAGCTGAGAGAGGGTGACAAAGAGAGAGCAAGAGCAGTGCAATCAAATGCAGGTAATGAATGGCAACATCTCTATTTTACATACATACATGACGTCACTAGTAAATTGACACAGCTGCTTTTTAACTCGTTCTTTACCGAGCGCATATGTGCAGGCTGACTTTTTTCCTCTCAGATACTAAGCAGCACAACAATAGACAACAGGCTATGAATAAACTTCAAATACATTATAGGACCCACTTAAGCCACATCGATTTGGTTCCTGAACTTCCATGGCAAGTTTTTACATCCTGACTGGACCGGGGTTCACAAAGCCAGAAAATCTATTCATGAGCAAAAAAAAAAACAGAGCAACGGGTTAAGATTCCAGCCTTACCTGACTACGGTGCTCTATAGAGTTTGTCTCTCTGCCTGTTTTCAGCTCTAAGGGTACACCATACTGACTGGGCTTCATCTGGGAGGGGCGATGGATCTGGAACAACACAAACATTTATTCAGTACACACGTGATCAACCATTCTGTTAGTTATGAATACATAAAATCGGTTTTGGGTTTACTTGAAATGAAATTGAAAAATTAAAGGAGAACAATGACAAATAGAACGGAACAATGATAAATGAAAAAAGACCTAGGGTGAACGCTGTCACTGTTTAATATTTTGCAACATTTTTGTGCAATTAAAAAAGATTTGAGGAGGAGGAGAAGGATGGGGAGGAAGAGGAGGAGGGGGAGGAGGAGGAGAAGAAAAAGGTGAAGGAGGAGAAGGAGCAGAAATGGGATAAGAAGGAGCATCTCACCTTGACCTGCACAGTAAGATCCACCTTGCCCTTGACCCCCCATCTAGGTGACCAGATGGTCTCCTCTATGTCCACCACCCTGCTCACACTGACCGCACACTTCTCTGTCTTCACAGCCTCTGGCCTATAAACCATGACCACACAGACACATATAAGGAGATACTTGAACATGTATCACATTATGGGTGGTTTGTCAGAGCACCCCACAAAAGACTGATATGGCATGGTGTCTGACTCCAAAGATAGGGCATTGCATCTCCAAATCATTAATTTCATCATGAGTGCAACTGCGTCAGATTACATCATAGGGAAGATTCACATCCATTACGTCTCCACCCTGATGCATGTTAATCTCTTGAGAGAGAACATGGCCACAAAAGTTGGTCTCTTGGCAGTTGATTGGTATGCCTCTGCCCTACTGCACAGACACTGATGTATTGCCGATATGACCCAAAATCTAATCAGGTTATTGTCCTGTCATGTCATCTCCGTACCACGTTCCATCATATTTGATTAATTATTTCTTGAGTTATGTAAAGAGTGACAATTTAGGGTTTGACCTTTACCTGTGACCTTTCAGTTTTACATGACCTCAAACCTTATCAGTTAATTTTTTCGTGTCATTGTATCAAGTACGAGAAATTCATTGAATCACTCATTGATTTATTGCATAATCAAGATCCAGACAAATAGACAAAAAGACGCACAACCCTTAAAATGAACAAAGGTCAACCAGAATTTCAATGGATGAATGGACAGATGGAAGGACATGCAGAAGTTGGGCTGGTACAAACACATGAACTGCATACCACTTGATGTCGACTTTGCCTCGGGGTGTCGGGCCAAGGTAGGAGTCGCTCCATTTCTTGATCTTGTCTGCGTACTCCTCCACATCCTCAAGGAGGTTCTTCTCATCCACCTTCAAGGAGTACCTGGTGGGAAGACGGGACAGCGGGAGCATGGGAAAGTGTGAGGTGAAAGGTGTAGACAGAAGAAGAGGGGGAGGAGGGGGAGGAGGGGGAATGAGGGGGAGAGAAAAGGGGAGAGAGAGGCATAGAGAGGGGGGAAAGGCAGGTGAAGAGAGGGAGGGGGAGGGAGAGAGGGGAAGAGGAGAGAGGGGAGTGTAAGGAGAGAGAAGATGTTTGTCATTTTTGTCACATAATAAAAGGTGAAATGTGCCATACCCCAAGGCATAGGTCATCAAGACCTTAACAATGAGTAGGGGATGGACAGTATGAAGTATGGACAGATATGAAGTTGTTGATGTTACTGTTGATTTTACTGTGTTATGTCTTGTCCAATGAATTTGTTAAAAAAATTAATATGTTTTGTATTGATGTTTTATTGTCATTTTTCAGTGACATCAGTTTTATAACTGAAGAGGCCACCCTGCTTAGATAAAACTAGAAATAACTAAATAACAACTAGACTCATATCTTAAAGTTTAAATCAGCCATGTACAAAAGCCTGGAAACTAGACGAGGTATGACAAAGTAGATTTAAGATTGGATGGAAGAGAGCAAGATGTATCTTACATGTCACAGAGAAATGCTGGCTGCATCAGGACATCTCTGGCAATCTGGATCAGCTGAGCTTTCTGGAATTGGTTCTTCACGATGGCCTTTACAAGAATACAAAGACACATTCATAAATCACAAATACAAGGCATTAGCAATATTGTGTCTCGCCCACTTGCGAAAATAACCAGAAATATCGCGATCTCCGTTGCTACGCAAAAGAATTGTATCCCTGACCTCAAATGACCTTTGACCTTATCCTGTGACCTCCAACGGTACCATAACATGAAGGTACCCCCAGTGCATCTATGACCCAAGTTAGGTTGTAATCCAAGCAACCTATGTGAAGTTATTTGTCAAAAGAGAGTCTTGCAGGTAAACTTTAACGTATGACCTCAAATGACCTTTGACCTTATCCTGTGACCTCCAACGGTACCATAACATGAAGGTACCCCCAGTGCATCTATGACCCAAGTTAGGTTGTAATCCAAGCAACCCATGTGAAGTTATTTGTCAAAAGAGAGTCTTGCAGGTAAACTTTAACATTTGTGACGGACGACGGACGACGGACGGACGACGGACGGACGACGGACGGACGCCATTTGGATCCCTTAGTCTCGCCTTCACCTCCGGTGGGCGAGACAAAAATTAAGTACTTCACCTTCTTGAAGATATTTTATAATCTTTGTTTGGGTATTGTTATTCTTATTACTCATCAAAACATAAATTGAACAATGTTACAATCAATACTCTATGTACTATTTATAATTCTACTCCTACTATTACTATTTATAATCCTACTAATACTATCTCGGAAGAGGTTTATGGTATACCATGTATAAAGTCCTGGAAGGACTGAGATGAGAAAAAAGTGGATAGAATTGGAGGTGAATTGGAAAGGCGAGAGAGTGGAGATTTTGGGGAGATTGACTGTCCGTCTTCAGGAGTCTCCTGAAGATGGACAGTCAATCTGCCCGAAATGTTGAGTCTACTTCTCTAGTCATCAGCTCTTCACTCCTTCTGGTTATCAGTCCTTTTAAGGACTACACTCATTTTGAAAGCATACTCTACTTTAAAATCTCCACTTTCTCGCCTTTCCAATTCACTTCCAATTCTATACACTTTCTTCTCTTCTCAGTCCTTCCAGGACTTTACATATGGTGTACTGTAAACCTCTCTCGTGATTGATCATACCACCATGCAAACCTTCAAACATCATCTACTAATGCTAGTACTACTTGTACAACTACTTCTAATACTACTACTACTCCTCCTACTTCGTATACTACGTCTGTTCCTCCTGCTACTACTACCTTTACCACAACTATTGCAACTGCTAACTGTAACTCCTTTTACTTTTGCTACAAATATAACTCTTACATCTTCAACAACATACCACCATCTTTTCTTTTACAACAGGGAATTTGTTGACTGTCCTAAACGCTTAATGTACCATTTGTAACCCATTTCACCAACTATACACACAAATCCCATAGAGCAGCTTGTTGCCTGGCACTGGAAGGGTTAAAGGCAGCTGGACCCACCTGATCAAAGACCTCATGGAGGAGAGAACCCAGCAGCATAGCTCTGTTACCCCTTTCCAAGCCCTGGGGATGGGAGAAGCAAGTCACAAGAAGTAATGTACAGTAGAGCCTGAGATCAAATGCACAGTGATTGCAATCAAATGCAATCAGCTCCATACATTGACTGCTGTCTGATTGCAATCAGCTGTGACATTGATCTCAGGCCCAACTGTAAAAGTGGTATACTAATTTTGCAGTGTTTTAATTAACATGAATTTCTCGAATGAGCCTCACACCTCAAAAAATCAAAACAATGGAAAATTTTACAGGTTGATCATTGATAGTTCTATCCTGAGCTGCAACAAAAGTTCATCCAGCAAAAGTGCCATTTGTAGGATACCATTGGAATTTGAAACAACATTGGTAGAGACAACAAACTTCTGCCTTCCCCCATAATATATATATATATTTTTTTACACACACATGGTAAATTTTGTTAGTCAAAAAGACATAATTACTTTTGTAGAGAGCAGTTATTGAGAAGACATTCATCTATACCCTAAGTATGCTATGATTGTATTAATTCTACCCATAAATGACATACATTAAATCACATATATCTTACTTATAACCAATGTCATTCCACTGCTAAATAAAGAACAATTTCCAATTTATTCTTTTTGTCCATGCAATACTCCCAAATTCCTCACTGTCAATTATCTATCTAAAGTCTCATTATCCTGTTGCTGTTTTATTCCAGTGCTACAAAAGGAAAGTATATGTTAAGTCAGTATAATGATTCGGCAACATAACACACTTCCCTTTTCACTTACCTTAAAATGCTCACTCAAGACGGACCTGAAAGTGAAGTGATACATAGACGAGAGTTTGAGGGAATTCAACAAAGATACTTTTTCAAGAACCGTGCGATGGAGATCTAGACATAGATTCAATACACAGTCAAACCTGCTGTAACAGCCACCTATATAGAACACTGCTCATAAGGACTACTATATTTATGTTGCCATCTTCTAACTCTATAAAATATGCTAGTATCTTGATAAACTTTGTTCATTTCATGTTCCTGGTATGCTTCCATGGTGAGAGTGTACTAATAAATGCTAATCAGAAAGAGCCTTAATGTTTTATTTAAAAATATTTCGTAGTATTGTAGCATAAAAATGATTCACAGGTTTGAGTGGGTCGGTACAAATTGTACGCATAAGGTTACTTTGCATGGTTTAAACACACAAGACGCAGTCACAGGTATTATTAAGCATGCAAAAGTTACAGCATGCACACAATTCTATAGAAATAGAATATACAAAATAAATGTCTATCATTTATTTTATAAAATTGGTTTAAACAAAGAATATATTCAAAAGGAAAAAAAAGGAAAAAAATTAGCGGTCCTGCATTCATACCTTCTCATACACCTGATACTGTTGGACACGGCCGTGCCGGTCAGGAGATGGTCAGGGTTGACCACGATATACCCTTGACCTCTAGTGACCTCACACACACCAAGGCCGTTGAACTCTCCATGGACGGCGACCACCATTCCCTCATCCACCAAGGTTTGCTGCCTGGAGGAATATAGGAGACAAGCACTCATCGGAAATAGTTCTCATTAAGCACAAACAAATCACAAGAAAGATCCATTTTCTCATGTGCAAGGGTTTGCTCTCTAGAAGTCTAGCAACAATTACTGCACACTTTCTTAAAGTTTTGTGTTCTTAATACAACTACAATGTATACAAAAGGTTACAATGAAATATGTAGACACATTTTTAAAAACTGGTCCTTATTTTTAACCACTTTCCTGCTGCCAGGAGTATAGAGTCAAACAGTTCTAAATGTGTAACACCTGAAGTAGAAAGAAAATTCTTTCACAGATTGTTTCATTGTACTGTCACTTCAAGAATAAACATGGTAAGCAAATAATCAACGTTGGTGAGGGTGATGGGACGAACTATCACTTCCGAGGCGATCTGGATGTAGCTATCTTTCCGAAGCGCAGATAGCGCATACATTCAGATCGCCGAGAAAGTGATAGTTCGTCTCATTACCTGAAACCAAAAGTTGATTATTTGCTTTATATTCCACATCTGAAACCCACTATCTAAACCAAAAATAACATTTTGACATACAAAAGTAATGTTTACTTCTCTCCCTAACCCCGAGCCGCCGCCATGGGGAACACGCGTTAGGACGCGCGTTATGATGCGTTAGGAGGAGCTACTGTCAGTTGATAGTCCAAGTGTAACACACTTTTATTTCGCGCATACTCAAATATTGATCACGCGTTAGAACTGTGAGGACTAAAGAGATCAGCAAAACCAAAAAGTACTATCATCTAGAGTGTAACAAACTTTTCTTCTCAGTTGATCAGATGGGCAAAACTACGCTTTATCACGTGATCAACTCTTGACCAATCATATAGCAACATTCTTTGTATGTGGAATATAATACCTCATAAAGGCCACCGCAGATGACACAAGATCAGTCATATGACCATGTGACTGGCTAAGATTGCAGGGCCCAGTCACTGGATTCATGCAAGAAAGTGACATCACATGTCCAGAAGTAGACCCTTACGACTGCAGAATCCTGCCATCTGCCGTGGCCTTTTGTGACATTGTACAACACCATAGAGAAATGGTTCTTACATACCAGGTATCACGTAGAACACAGGTCTTCTCAGTTTGGTCTGTCATACATGTCAATATTAGCGTCTTCTCACTGCCACTGTAAAATGGAAAGAAACAGGGGCAGAAACAGTTGATTACTGGTACAGTATATGCATTTTTAAAAGTAACTGATCCCCTTTTTCATACAAAGCACATTATCAAATCATTATTTTTTTTAAAAGGCATGAACAACTAAAAATATCATAATGTACATATTTGTCTAGTTTATGAAATATGAAACTTAACACCTCCCCAAACTTCAACAATACATGAAATGCTATTTTTAAGTTTCTCTATCAGCCTCAGCTAAACATTTGTGGCACCTGGGCCATGTTGCATATAGGTTTTCAATTATTGTAACTTACCATCAATTGTAACTACCATGGCAACAACCAATGAGCTCTCATTATTGCATCTGTTACCAATGTAGTTCCCATTGATGGTAAGTTACAATAACTGAAAATAGGCAACATGGTCTTTGGGGTGTTTCATCTAGCTGCGCGTAAGCTACATGTACACACGACTGGTGACCTGTTCTTGTGCTGAATCAGATTCTCAATGATTTTGATTCCCCATCAGCTAAGTTGGAATCTCATCTTTGTAAACTAAAATTCTTATTGTTAACAAGCATTTGATGAGGATTGTTGGAAATTAACTTTCCGCAATGTATTCACAACTGTAATTCTAATTAGTGCATAGTAACGTGTTTCGACATTCACCTGTATCTAGTGATTCAGCTGTTTCAATTGGTGGAATGCACTCTGAATGTATTAGTTGTTGCTACTCGCCAAACTTGGAGAGCTTTGGGGTTACCAATAATAACATATTGTTTGAAAAAAATGCATGAAATGTGCATACATAACTAAAATGGCCTTATCATTGTATCAGTAAATCTAAGTAAAATCTGCCAATCCGTATTGTTGGGAATCGCTTACCTCTCATTCTCATGGATCCTCTGCACTGTGAATCTGCAGAGGTCAGAGGGCCGCCATTCAGGATGAGACGTCTGTTTGCTGCCCTCTCTTGGTTTGGTCTTGAAGGGAGACATTGCTGCAAACTTCTGATCAAGCTTTGAGACGGATTGAGCTCCATTCTGCAACGTTTGAGTTCAAGATCATGTTCAAGTTTAGGTTCATATCTTTCTACCTTTCAAGAAAAAAAAAATACATACTAAATGCAACAATTGCAATAAAACGAACAAACTAAGATCCAAAAGGACAATTTCATACTAAAATTGAGTGTTAATGAATGTTCAATTAAACATTCACAATATAACCAAAAAACAACAAAAATCATACTAAAATTGAGTAAAATCATTAACAAGGAAGCACATTCCTTGTATCTACAAGGAATGTGCTTCCTTGTTAAAGGTGAGAGGTTTTGAAAACAATTCAATGTCCAGTCAGCAAATATGTATTTCTGTCTCCAAAATTTGACTCCCGAATAATATCACAAAGTTGATTTTATATTTGCAGACTTTATTTTCATTAGCCCTCAAAAACACAAAAACTAAAGACACCTCCCCAAAACAATTGTGTTTGTAATATAAAAATAAGGTCTCGGATAGAAAAATTTAAGAAATTAGGTCAAAAAAATTACTTTCTGATTATCCAGTTCATCCAGCTCATCAAGATCCAATCCATCCAGGAAGGAATCATCCATTCCTTCCCATAATGCAGTAGTTCCAGGACTGTCACCTTTCTTCGTCCCATCGCTACCACCCATGGTAGCCTTTGCGGGAGTCTTGAGACCAGCAACATCCTCTGTATCCGTCTCGCTTTTTGTTTGTGAATTCGATAAATTTTGCTCGCAAGTTGTTTTAAGTTTAGCTTCTGCATCAGTATCATGTTCCAGGGCAAAGTCAACTGCAGACATGTTTCTCTCTTCCTTGCCTGTTGAAAACTTGTCCCTTCCTCCATCACATACTTCAAGATTATGATTGTTAATGCTTGCTACAGGTCCTGGCTCTGATATTGCACTTGTCTTATGATGAGGGATTGTTGACTCGAGGTGGCAGACATTGGTACTGATTTGGTTTGGAGTCTCTGGAGCTGTCTGGATAGCTGCAGCATCCACGGAGGGACACGTGTCTGGAATCACGGTGACGTCATACTCTAGGCTCGGCTGCATCGGACAGGAATCTGGGATGGAGGTGATGAAATCGTCATCGTTTTCTGATTCGACCTTGAGAGTTGATCCTCTAGGAGTGTCCATTTCCCTTTCCTTTGTGCCGTTGTCACCTAACCCTGCAACTTTGCTGCTGCTACCACCAGCATAGAGCTGAGCATGAGATACTGGACCGACTTCACCAATATGCACGCTGACGTCAGCACCACTCTCACTCGTCAGAGGACTTGCCGCGTCCTGTTTCTCATCCCCAGTAAATGTGAGGCCCTCTGAAGGAATATCTTCAGCGATGGCATACTGTTCCAGGAGAGACTTCCTAACCTTCTCAATATTCTCACTGTCGCTTGACTCTACTCCATTTTCAAGACATTTCACTCCCTGAAACCTCTTGGCGCACGGCGAGTTGCCTCGAAGCGCGGACCGTTTATTGAGCGAGTTGTCTCTGGGAGACGATGGACTCCTCTGGACTTTCTTGGACAGGCTTAATCGGGAGGTCTTCTTCCTCAAAGGATTCCTCACCCTGCACAGAGCAGGCTTCATCTCCACTCCCTCTATCCTTGACCCCTGCAGACCACTGCCCCTAAAGTACACCGACTCCGAGAGACTGGACGTTTGATTCTCATCATGACCGTCATTAGACTTCTGGGCTGCATCGCCATTCAAATGAGCGAACTTTTTTCCCTTTCTTGAAAGTCTGCCCAATTTGTTTTCATGTTTGGAGAATGCTGAATTTGGAGGTATTTTATCAGCAGCAGAAGGAGATTTCCTCTTCTCTAGAGAGGTATTGGTATGGTCCTCAGCAGCAGCTGAATCTGTTTTCTTGTCCATCATGCAGTAAACATCCTCACAGCTAGCACTGGCTGTCTCCTTCTGATGTCTGGGAAGGTTCTTACTCAGGTTCAGCAGACTGGTGAAAGGCCTCTTCTTTGGAATGACATTATCTGGGGTGTCAGGGATGATCAGCTGTGAGATGGGAGAATCAATCGCAGTCTCCTCTTTAGTATGAGGTGAGCCTTGGTTAGAACGGCTGGTACCACTTGCCATGGCTTCTGGAGAGGCAGGTATCACTAGAAACAAATCACAAGTATAAAAAAAATGATAATGATGCTCATAAAATTATCTTAGTATCATCTACACTGTATATCTTTTTACAAAGTGTATATTATTTCTTTTATCTAAGTGTTAAGTTACACTGTGAAAGTTAGCCTATGGCTGACATGCATGTATGTTTTTGATCAATAACCCTTGAATTGAATTGAATTGAATTGAATTAATAATTATAGAATGCAGATAAATGAAACATACCAAAATAATCATTATCCCTTCGTAAATCATATCTGTTCAGTGGACAAGATAAAACATGTAGCATGAACATTAATATATCACATTTTACATCTTCTAATTCAATTGGCACTTCTGACTCAGAATGAGTTTGTAGATATATTCTTTTTTTCTCACTCAAATGGCCAACAAACCTAGAGGGTCTTCCTGCTCCTTGGGTGATGGCCGCTGAAGCTGTTTGTGGGACGGTTTACTTGCAGATGAGAGAGGGGGGTGAGGCTTCAGAGAGGCGACCTTTCCTGGGGCTCCAAGAGGCTTCATCCCTGTCAAATGATACAGAATAATGTTTATATGCAAATGGATGTGCACCAAAAAAAAAACACATAAACTAACATGGATATTCTGCCTTGACCTCTTGAATGACTTTGAAAGATACGTTTATGCCATTTTTGTGAATTAGTTTATATTACAAATGTTCTTACTTTGTGATATGAGATATCTTGACAACAAAGTGCATACTGCAGGTATCTTTATGTTAATTTCTACTCAATTTCAAGCTTTCATATTGTTTTTTCTAACTGTTAGTATCTTGATGTGCAATAAAGGAAAGAAAAACATTGGCTGCATCTATTACTGTATCTATCCATTTATCTCTGTCTTACACTCTGTTTAACTCTCCCTCTCCTCTCTCTCTCTCTCTCTTGCATTCTCTCACACTCTCATTCCATCCATCTCTTCCTTTATACTCCTCTTTCTTTCTTTTCTCTCCCTCCCTCTCTCTCTCTCCCTCTCTCTCTCTCTCTCTCTCTCTCTCTCTCTCTCTCTCACTCAAACATGTTTTCTTTCCTTGGCCCGTTCTATGTAGCTTTCTTTCTCTTTCTCTGTCTCTCTAAGTCTATGTCTTTCTCTTGTGTACTGATCACTAACCAATCATGAGCTTAAACATACTGGACCACAAACCTTTTGATGATGGAATTACTTGTGTAAACAACTTGGAAGGCATCTCAGATTTCTGGAAGAAGAAAAAAAATGAATGATGCACATAATATAGAAATAAAACACAATGTATGCTTTACTACTTAATGCATCGTTAACCCATTGCAAATACCCAAGTACTGCGCAACCACCCAATCCCATCACACATTAGCGATGGATTACCTACCTTCTTGAAGAAACTGTTGATGGACGACTGAGTCCCAGAACCATTCTGAGCACCCATCTGAGAAAGGGAGGATAAAACAAGGTCAAAATACAAGATAATAATTTCGTTTTCACAATTGACAACAACATTGACACAATTGACAACTGGCTTTACAAAGACAATTAAATATGATGTATGATATTCAGAACAATAAAAAGTGTCTTCAGCATGTAAAAGTATTATATCTCATACCAAAATATGCCATGTTCCTGTCTCAAATATTATAAATCAGTACCACCAGAAATATCAAGTTCCAATTTTCACTTGCTTTCCCTCGTTATATCCAATTTATCACTCTCTTCACCTCAAACTGTTTTTTCGCACGTATGTATTTTCCTTCAAATTTGAAGTGGCAAGCATCATGCATAACCCACCACCAGAGAAGACAAATGATTAATAAATAGACACAGTCCTATAGCACCATAAGACTAAAGTAAAGTAACATTTACAAAACACAAGTTTTGCAGTAGTCATAACAAGATGGTCCTTAGTGGATTTAGGTTATGTCATAAATACCTTTGAGGGCAGCTTGGTCTTAGTTGGTTTCCCCATGTTGATGTTTTCCTTGTGTGTCAGTTTCTGCTAATATTCCACTCTGTCATGATCATGACCTGTATGTAGGAAAGATGAGAGAATACAGTCAATTTACGTATGGTCAGTGCAGTGTCATAATTCTTTCAATGGCATGCATTGCCCTACTGAAGACAGGAATAACCGTCTCATTCGGGGCATTCTTTAATTGAAATTACATTTTTGGACATTAAATCAGCCCCCTCGTTTTCTTTTGAATATTTTCATACCAAGATGAAAAGGAAAAATACTGAAATTTCGCTCACAAATCAGCAAAATGATGCTCTTCAAAAAAAAAATCACTTGGTAAAACATAGCACATTCATAACATTCACATCAATGAACCTTAAAAGCTGGCCCTACATAATGTATATTTCTGTCAATCCGACGCGACGAGTATAGTGAGTGGTCCACAAACCGGCCCCTACCCTTGAAACCGGCCCCCGCGTATTTCTGCTCATTGCGTGTTATCGAAGGTTGGATGCGCGATTTATTATGTATTTATGCATTAGTAACCAAAATGCAAGATTTTCGGAAGCAAAATTAGACAAAATGTGCACTTATTTGACAATTGCACATTTTCATTCGAAACATCTCTGTTTTTCAACTTGCGTTCGTACTTCCGTGATTTTCTCGTCGATTGCCGAAACTTTCCCGTCAATTTTCACTGCACTGGAACGGGCATGATCGAGACGCAATGATAGTGAAATGTCGGCACTGTACTCGTCGGATTGACAGAGATATCGCACATAATCGGTAGGGGCCGGTTTCAAGGTTCAGTGATGTGAATGTGCGACGATTTATCGAGCGATATTCGAAGCGCAATTTCTCCGAAATTTCATCATTAATCTTCAATCCAAAAATAGTTTTTTAAAGAGCATTATTTTGCTGATTTGTGTGTGAAATTTTAGAATTTTATTTGGTTATCTTGGAATTAAAATATTCAAAAGAAAACAAGGGGGCAGGTTTGAGGCACCCGCTGTATTAGCCCCGGGACTGCTCCCGCGCAGCGAGAGCATCCTGAGGGCTCGCCACCAATTTCCCCGCATGTCTGGTCCGACTATCGAGAAATCAACCCGTGCACATGAATGAATCACTCATTTCAAGTACATTTATCACATATAAATGGCCAAATGTATTGAATGTATACCTGAGCTATAAAATTGCTTGAAAATGCTAAGCAACGTTACATATTTCCTCTTCACATACGATCATGATCTTTGTAACAAATACGGTTTGCCGAGGCTGCCATCTTGGCTGCTTCAAAAACGTACACGGTAAAGGGGAACTGGCGCATGCGCATTAAGTTTTGCATCGCAGCTGCTGTCGTGCGATTCTGAACAACTTTAGGTCTAAAACAATTTTTAAAAATACAACATGGATTAAATTCATCTTCAAACCAACTACGGAATTATTCAGGTATATATTTTACGTAAATAGGCCTATGTGCAATTAATTTGAGATTTGAGTTACAGAATTGCTGAAACAAATTAATATAAACACTGCTAATCTTGACTTCCTTACTTCAAAGCTCCGTGCTACGCAGCCTGCTCACTGCGTGAGCTCACTGCGCTCACTGCGTGAGCGGGCTGGTCGCAGTAAACGCTGTATAAGCTGTATACATGATAGTGGACAATATTTTACATAATATATTTATTTATTTAGGCCATTTATTTTATATTATATTTTATCATATTTTGTATTCTTGTGATAAAAAATGGCACTTATTTACGAAAGACAATAAAGAGGCCGACTAAGTTTGAGTTTGAAACTTTGACTTAGCTTTGAGACACACTGCAGCCCGCCCGGGGCCGGGGAGACACCGGCTGACTTGTCTTGTTTACTTGTCAACCGCTGCACCACTGCTTCATTACATTACAGTCCCACACAATATATTTTGGTGTAACTTACTGTATGTTGGCATCTAGCAATCCACCCAGGTCACAATGTCAGCAACAAAATGACCATTAAATCAATAGTGAAAAACATGCAATGGCCACTTCTAAGCCGAGTAATCCACACGTGGAATATTACAAATATTTTCGGCACTCACCTATGGAAAATACACTCGGAAACAAGGTCTGCAGCTTACATTCAGGATTCATTCCTTCGTCAAAATATTCGAAGATGCGCGGGCGCGGGGCAGTAATGATGAATAGTCTACTCTTTGGACCATTTAGATTATGACCACATACCAATAATTACTTCCACAATTATTTATGTGTTAAAAATAAGATCAAAACGTTATAAAAAGAGGTTATTAATATTTTTTCCATAATTAAGTTAATCACATGAAGTTTATTTATTTCATCTTTGTCTCATGAAAAATTGAAGAGCAAGTATTCAGCGTGATTTTTTATCAAAAGCCTGAAGTCTAGGCTACCAGCTAATTTTGCTGAACTGCACGCCTGTAATTTTTCTTTGGGAAAGTCCCCGAAGGCAAAGCGTATCAAAGATGACATCGTCATGGAGAAAAAAAATATTCACATCAAATAAGTTGAGCATTTTGAGCAACTTTTTTCATACAAGTATAAAGAGTGATCATTCATGCTCCAGAGCAGTGAAATTGTTAAGCACAGATTGTCCCTGATTAAATTTGTGGGAACTTTATGAAATCGCACAGAGCACCTGACATTTTGAGCAAATTGGCAAATGCCATCAATAAGGCTTTTCACTAATAACCAAATCGCGCAAGAAGGCCTACCTTTCAAATTTTCGTGATGTAAATATAAATGAATCAGCTATCTGTGATATAAAAAGTTATGTTTATAACCTCAGTATCAACATGTATTTTTCATGATGTTTTTAATGTCAACTTTGAACGCATGTGGGCCTGTCTACAGTAATGGGTACATTTCTGTTACATTTACTGTAACATTTGCATAAATCTCTTAAATTCCAATTTTTTCTTTTGTCTCTTTAATAAACCAGCCAATAGTAATAAAATACCAAAGAAATGTAATGATTTGCACCTTACAAGTTTTTGTATGCTTCAGAAAATTTACCATAGCACGCTGGTAACGGGACAGACGAGTTTGTAACGCACTCGTCTGTCCCGTCACCACTGTGATATAGTAAATTTGTACAGGGCAAATTTTCTGAAGCATACAAAACCTTGTAAAGTGCAAATCAATACATTAAATGAACATCCAGAGCAGGATTTTAGCTCAAGTTATTTTGGAGGAAATTAATTCAACACTCTGTAATATTTTGGTGGTGCAAGGTGGTCATAAATTCAAATGATTAAGTTGTGCAAAAAATATCCCTTTACTGTAGACAGACACATGTGGAAACAATAACAGGGGTGCGGCAATAAGAATTTTTCATAAAGCTCTTTCAATATAGTTCTCTGGAAAATAAATGCTATAAGAGTGGAGTGGGGATCGATGCGGGAAAGGAGTGAAAAAACCCAGAAAATGAATAATGTAAGATGATTATCTGCGTAGATGGTTTCTCATAGGGATTAAGAGAGGGAGAGAGAGAGAGAGACAAGGAGGGATATAATAAAGGGGGTGGGTGTAGTTGGGGAGATGGATAGAGATAAAAAGAGGACGGATACTGACTCGGAAGTACATTGCTAAATAGTTAGAAAGATAGATAGATAGATAGGTAGATAGATAGATAGATAGAAAGATAGATAGACAGATAGATAGATAGATAGATAGATAGATAGATAGATGGATAAATAGATAGATAGATAGGTAGATATAGATAGATATGAGGTTGTTCTGTGTGGGGGCATTTTGAAGGCCATCTTGGGTGATAGTTTGGGGGTGGAGGGGCGGGGGGGGGGGGGGGGGCGTGGTTTAGTGGACACTGATCCGTGTTATCCCCCTTTCAGTTAGAATAGGCAAATTCCTTATTTGAACTAAACACATGTTGTACCATCTCCCTCTCAGATCAATCCGACCCGATCATTTATTTCTGCTCTTCCGATCTGCCCCCATAATCTACTCTTTATGCGCCTTTGAGGCATTTTTGCACAGTAAATACACACATTATTCCATGGAAAAGTATTTTCTCACTATAAAAGGGGTATCACATTGGGGGTTAAATTTACAGTGGAGCCCAATTCAAACTTCGGAATAACTTGCTTTGATCTAGACTATAAATTATATATGAACGCATATGGTCTCGCTTTAATCTTGATCAGACAAGTTTTAGTTGGGCTCTATTATACGTTTTGTTGACAACGTGCATACAATCAAAGTTTCACTCTTGTAACAAATCACCCCCTTACATCCCCTTTAACATCGGGCCACCCATTACCCCTGATCATCCACCATCTGCCCTCTCTCTCTTCCCTTCTCTGGTCTCTTTCAACTTATCAACGTACACGTTTAAGGGAAGGGGTATCAGTTTGTGGTGAAGACTACATGACCATACTGGAGTGCCATTTTGCCATGCCATGGGCTTCATTCTTGTTATATTTCAGGATTTATGTACAAGGGAGAAATCATTGAAACATTGTAAAACTATCCAAATTTAACAGATTCCGTCCCGTTGATGACAGCAGAACGGCTATGCCACAATTCTGGCCTGTGATCATTACAACTTCTTTTAACCTTACATTCATTTTCCCTCTCATTGTATTTAAGCTAGTTCTCAACCGCCTCCTTTCCTCTCTCACTTCCTCCCTCTTTTCTCCTTCATCTTCATCCTCTCCCCCTCCTTCAATCTCTCTCTCCCAATCTCCTCACACAAGAAATTGGCATGACATTGCATACAATCTAAAATCTCCCACATTCTCTTTTTTTTTTTTGCTCTTCTCTCCTACAATCTCTCTTTCCCCATACCTCTCCTAACACAAGAAATCACAACACTCAAACAATTGGCATAACATTGCATACAATTTAATCTCCCACATTTCTCTTCATCATCAGATGTGATAAAGAAATGTTACATTTGACAAAACAATCAGTCTTTTCTGTATTTTTTTTTTATTTTACAAGATAGTTTCGCGGGCTACAAAACACGGATGTAAAATACTGCCGCCCCTTTTTTTCTTTTATACACAAAGAAAGCAGAAAAAATGTAACCCTCAAAAAAGTTTCACCACGAGAGGACTAGCTTTCACTAGCTACAAGTGCACTGCTCAAAGTGTTTTCAGTTATGATTCTAAACAGTGCTCTACACAATACCAAAGACAATTCATGAAATGCTACAAAGAAAAACAAAAAGTGAAATGATCTTTGCAGCTTCAATGACAAAACGCTAGCCTCATTCAAATAACATCAGTGCAAACATCTTGCATTGACTCTCAATTCAACTTATCTATAGTGATATCATATCCTATTCCATTTATATCAATTCTCATTCTCATTCCCAAATAACCCAATGTACTGTGATTCTAATTCAGAATTCTAAACAAATCCCTCCTTGCACCCCTCTCAACCTTGACCAACTTCATTACAACAGTTCTGTCAATTGAAAAAATCCACTTTCTGTAATATCTTCATCACTATTAGCCATCAATATAAATTGTCTTCCAAGCCTTGTTAAAAGCCCTCAAAACAGCAATCATTTAGTCAATATTTATGAAAATGATGGTGAGCATTATGACCCAGGACACTGGGTGTAAATATCATGAAACAGTTTATCATTTTGAAATACAGATTGGAGGTGAAGTAAACATAGGCATAACAACTTTGGACCAACATCTTCTTGTCATCACCATGATACAGCATACAAAATAAAAGAGACACTCTGGTGAGGAAAACAAAATGAAGACAAAATCTGGTTCAGATCAACGGAACAATAAACTATGAGGTGATTAAACTGGCTAAACATGAATTCATCTTGATTGTAGTAAGAGGCACAAAAAGCAAAAGAAAAACAAGATAAGCAGAAGAATATCTCAATCTGGAAAAGTCTTGAAAATGGACCACAATCTTCCTCAATCCAAGCAGCAAGCAGCATCACCCTATCTTTGGCATACATTTTGAAATCTAATTCATTTCACATGCCATTTTGGAAAGTAAAAAATACCATGATTTATGAGACCATCTTGGATAAATATCCACAGTAGGCCTGAACACGTTTGGTAATCAATAGAAACATGAATACGATGTAGGTGTACATGTACAGTACATAAAAAATAATGATTCACTAGTCTTGAATGAAGAAACAACAATCTATCCCCTACCCTTCAAAGAGGGATAAAGAAATGGGGGGGGGGGGGGCATTAATTTACACTGAAATCATCCATGCTACACATGTATCTCACATATGTAATATGATTAAGTGCTTGCATTGGTGTTTTTAAACCAAGGATGTGCGACACTCTGTGGTGTACTGTGATGTTAATAAGCATACTACATGTACATGTAGTAGAGAAAAAAACAACGAACAGTGACACTTGTAGAAATCTTAACTAAGCAATAGAAGCTGTAAGTGGCCTAGGGACAAGTTATATTTTTAGAGACACAAGATACACATTGTTGTGCTCGATACACATGTCTACCATCAACTGCGATGTTTACTCTATGTGTCTTGTGAGACACATGAGTATTTCTTTAAAAGTAATACACAAAAATCCTCTAGAGCAACATTTTGTCTCGTCTTGTACAAGAAGGATTCATGGATGTTATTTTTTTTTTGGTAACAGTAAAACAAACTGGTACAAGAGAGGAAAATACGCAAAAAGTTATTGTACTTTTAAATCTAAAAATAGGTACAGATAGGTAAAACATTATCGAGAACCATGGTATGAAAAACAAACCAAAGCAAATCGACAAAAACAACAAAAATTCAACCCAAATACATGTATGTCCCCAGTAACGTTTTGTGTATTAATCCTCTGCAAGAATTGATTTCAGAAGTATGGTTAGTGCCCACTACTTGAGATTAATGTAAAAGCCTTTTTAACAGTCATTTATACCAAAACCGCCTCAACAATTGATTCACGCTTGTAACAAATTAAAGGGAGAAAGACACAAACTGTGCATGGAGAGAGTGATTTTTTTTGTTGGAATTTTCACATGCAAAGGATGAAGAAACAAAACATAGTGTGCAAATAACAGAAAAGGAGAACAAAAGAGCTTCATTCTGATATACCATACTTGGGACACCCTACACCTATATCTGGTTCTGGATACACACATTTGGTCAATGCAACATTCTGCAAGGGGTATCATAAATTCAATCTTTAAAGATGCGGACCTTATCATCATCGGGGTTCCATCTTATGAAAACTAAGAAGACACCTCATTCAAACAGTTTAGAATTTGTTTATAACACTTTGATTCTCACATGTGAAAAGGTAGTTACTGAACCATTGCAATTATGAGGAGATATCTGTGTACAGCATGATCAGAGCAGGAATAATACATACATGTAAGTAGCATTGTTGTTGCTTCTTGATTTCATGTTGCTCTGACAGCAAGTTAAACAATGAGGACACAATATACATGTATGTATATATCTTTGGAAAATAATGCAAGTGTGCTTGGGGGTGCACATATATTCTGAATAATTTTATCCTTCGCAAATGCCATATTTAACAGAACAAGAACATAACACATGTTTTCCCCCGTTTCTTGATTCTCCATTTACAAAATAACACACATACACCCAGAATAACGATTCAGCCTACAGTTTGATCCGCCTTGCAAGAAGAAACCATCATGGCTACATGTATGTGCGGATGACCAACATACGTGTACATGCAACTATGGAACTGGTCATGTTTTGCCATTTCACACAAATATCATTAACACAAGGCAATAGACCGTTTTTAGTGTATATCAATTTTACGCTCGTCATTCAAACAACAATTTATGGTAACCCCAAAACTTGTCTGAGGTTTGTCTGTGTAGCAATAACTAATAGATTCAGAGTGCATTTCACCATTTGAAACTGAATCACAGAATAAAGGTGAATGTCATAAAGCATAATACTACAGTTAGGGGAGAAATCGTGAATACATTATGACAACGGCTTATGTGTGCACATGGGCATGTACATGTACCTTAGTGTAGATTGGTCTCTATGACACAAAATGGTCATGGGTTAACATTCCATGTTCACTGTTAATACAAAGAATAAGAGGGCAATTACATGTAATTTCCATTCTATTTCATAGCCGTGAGCAATACAAAGAAAATGAGGGCAATTCATTTCTGTTTATTTCATAGCCTTGAACCTTGAAGTACCGGTATGCACATAAGGTCACACATTTTATTTTATCTTAAATCACAAAAATATGACATGACAGTTCCTGATAGTGAGGGTCTGTTTCCAAGCTGGATTTAAGTGCCAAACATCTACCTAATGCTGCGCTGGACATGAGGTTCTACAACTACAAGAGGGCAGAAATAAATCTATCACAAAGAACATCATCATTGACGAAGGTATAACAATATTTAATCCTGACCTTACATCAATGACAAGTTGACAAAACATACTAAAAATTGTAAAACTTAAATAAAAACAGACAAGAAGATGAAAAATATATTAGACATTTGATTGATTACTTCCAAAATTATACAGCGAGAAGTGGACAGCTATATTTCCTTTCTTAGTGTATTCTCATAAAGCTTGTCTGCGACATCTTTGAATAGTTAGTGTAACGAAAATATAGTGTATATAATCTTAGATTTCTACTGACGTTTGACCGCTACATCATGAAGGCGTTTTCACTCTTGAGCTTCTCCAATTCTAGCACTTGCTTACGTAGGAATAATATTCTGCAGAAATGAACAAAGAGAGTAAGAAAGAAATAATTAAAAGGAGCTGATGAATGAACAAGGCAGTAAAAACATTTCAATATTTATATGAACAATACATAGTCAATACCAAGTATGCCACAGCAACATCTAATTACATGTGTACATGTTTGAAAGTCGGTGAAACCATTCATTATGGGAACCGGATTTACCCAGTCCCAAGAAATATACCAACGTCAGCTTGTTTGAACTCTATTTTCAGTACTTTTTCATTGTTGTTAGAATGACATTGATGGCTGCAATCAATAGTTCAATAGTTTGGCTATCGTTCAAGATCATATTTGTGATTAAAATTAATGGTATTTACAGTATATGATTGAGATATATACTATGCTCCATCCAAAAGATAATTTCCTCTTCTATGAAAAAACTCATTTCATAATCATGTGATATGACTGATCCATAGATGTTGATTAAAGTAAGGATGTAATGTACAAAATATGTAGTTATGAACATCCAACATAAAATATGATTTCTTCCATCTTAGGCAAAAGACCAACTCAGGGGCGGCATTCCGAAAATCCACAGAGTAAAAAGTTTATCTCCCCTGAGATACAATGTCCTTAAAATATTTTATCTTTGGTATTCCAAAAAATATTTTAGGAAGATTTTAACCAATATTAATGAGCACATGTCCTGCGCTCCTATCCCAGAGGCAGCCAGTAATAAACGTCCTTTCATGTCTTTTGCATACATTAATACCATCAAGCTGATGGTGTGATGTCATGAAACTGAAAGGGACATTGCGCATCAATGTCTATCAGTGCGCCTTATTGCATTTGATGCATTACCCATCAAAGCCTTGACCTTATGCACACTGTGCTAGTGAACATACATGTAGGTTCACATGTAATTAGGAATCCTCCTTCTGTACATGCTGCCCATTGTCCCCTAATCTGGGGATTTGTGCCAGGATGTGGTAACAAAGATTCATTGTATAGGGTTTGAAGCTGGAAGAAACCATTAGGCAAATCTATTCAATTTCCCTTTTCTATACCATTTTACTAGTATGTGGATCATCATTACATACATGTACAATGCAGGTAGTAAGTTTTGACAGCACCCCCAAATCTTAGGTCTTAATTGAATGTTGCAGAAGTACTTTAAGTTCTTTATTGCCCCCTTATCTGGATTTGTGCCAAGATGTGCTAACAAAGGTTAATTGTGAAGCTGAATGAAACCACTGGGCAGGTCTATTCAATCTCCCTTTTGTATACACTTGTACTAGAAAGGGGGTCATCAGTACATGTAGGTGTGGGTTTGTTTTAGAGCAATAACTCATCTGTAGTTAGCCTTGCTTAGTAGGAAAAATACTCAAAAGTTCCTTATTGTTCCTTAATCTGGGGATTTGCACCAGGATGTGCTAACAAAGATATTGATTGTAGCAATGGTGAGGCTGGTAGAAAACGCTGGGCAGGTCTATTCAAGCCCCCTTTTGCCCATTATTTTACTAGTAATTAGATCATCAGTGGCAGGGTTTACCCTTTGTGGTGGCCTGGTACCAATAGGAAACTGATATATTATCTGGCCACTAGGAACTTTGTGCTGGCCACCAACCAGTTACGATCTACAACACACAAGTCTACGGTGAGATGATATGAGATGTGTAATTGGCCACATGAAAACAAAGCTCATTGGCAAGCCCCGAGTCTGTAGGTAATGGACATGTATGTATGCAAAAATCCATCTTTCGATAACTTCTTTGATAGCAGCAGGATGACAATAAAAGGAAACAAAAGTATTAAAACTAAAACAGAAAAGAAATGGAGGAAGAAGACCATCAGTGGAATGGAGAAGAAAGAATGAATGAAAAAGAAGATGAATTTAAAGATGGTTTTGGACTGGTACATCTACTTATTGTACACTCAGAATGGTAACGCTGACTGCTCTTAGTAGCGCCTTACCTCTCTTCTTGAAGATTGGCTTGAATTTCTGATACTCTCACTAATGACCGGGCAAACTTCAGATCAACCGACAGCTGGGATGTGCTTTCCGAGCCGAGTACAAGCGCATCGTCATTCGCCTTTGCAGCCTGTGTAAGGATAGAAAATATATCAAGACTGAACATGTTCTTTTCAACACATTTACATATCATACATTCTTTGCATATTTTATGACTAAAAATAGCAGCTTTTAACTCCATGAAGAAAGAGTATCCAAATATATATCACCTCAAGCCAGTGACATACATGTGTACATGTGTATGAGGTTACTTTGATTGTAGTATTTCCTGAAGGGCGATATTTAGTGCATCTGCAAAAGTACTATCTGACCTCCCAAAGCCCTCTGACATCACAGAGTACTGTTTAACCCTTCAAAAATGTGATGTCAGAGGGTATGGAGGCAGGATTGAAGTTTTACAGAGATACAAGAAATGTTATTAGTTACATGCAGTGCTCTCAACCGAGCAAAAGGAAGAATTAGTGTCATGAGGGAAATAATCAATGTTAATTACTAGAGTACATTATATGTAAACAAACAATAGGTTGCTCCTGATGTGAAAAGTAGTTCCAATTTTACTCCACATGGAGTCACATAATTCCTTTCTTTAAAATGAGTGAATTATGCAAAAGATTTTTGTTTTCATTTTACACCTAAGAAAACCCCATCTACATGTAAGTAAGGAGAGAAAATTAACCTGCTTCTCTCCAAATTCCGAGACCCATCCCGTGACATGCTTGGTTAGATCCTCCGAGACGTATGAAGACAGCGATTGGGACAGCTCCATGGACGCGGGTATAACGTCGGCAGCGGAGGGTTCTGAGCTGCCTGGTTTGGTGGAAGAGGAAGGCTCTGCGCTATCTGCATTTTCAGCTGGAGACGGTTTCTTGGTCGAATCCTCCCCATTGCTTGGACTGCAACGTGTAAAGAAAGCATGATATGATAATAGTATTGCGTAACCCAAAAGGTAAACTAAGACACCAGAGATACCAGCAGAGCTACCAACATTAAAATTCAACAATAAATAAATACGAAAATTTTCTCTGATATCAGGGAGATGTGTTATAAAATGCATACAACCTTCATGTACATTGTAATGACAATAATCAATCAATCAACGAGATTGAGAGGTGTTATGAACTCCAATGCAGTCATATTTGTCTATTTTCAAGGAGTCTCCAGCGAACTAACGGAGACGTGGCAGCTCTGTACCAACCATTTCATTTGCAGCCTCAAAATATAAAGTCGTGTTTTGGTAAAACAAACCATATTATATCAGAAAATGGAACATATTACATGCTCTCCCAGATCAAAGGGAATTATGTTAATGCAAAAAAAAATTACACAGAGTATTATATTTCAATTTGAGATATCGGTAAGTCGCCCAGTATTCCATGGTTGCTGTAACTCGTAGGTTCTGGAAAGTGATACACATAGTAAAATGTTGAGGCCCTTGGGCTAACTGTACAATGAACATGTAGGCCTCTAGAGAGTAATTAACCTTGGTCATAAAGCTGAGAAAACAGAAATTAAAACAACCCTCTCAGGGCCTGCCCATAACAGCAGTCACCTCAAACAACGTTGGGCCACCTGAAACTCTTGAATTGTGGCCTAACCACTTAAAAATCGCTTATCTCTCACAGTCAGGGCCACCTGAAAATCCATTTGGCCACCTGGATCTCATGCTCAAGTGGATATGCTGGCCACCTTTCACAAAAAAATAAATAGCAACACTGCCTGTTTTCCAGGTTCAATGCTGACCTCAGAGAGAAGACTTTCAGTGGCCATCATATATCATAGAATGGGTGTCAGAATCTCTGCAATCTGATTGGTTAATTACCCGTAATTGCCGTGTAATTTTTTTTACTGGCAGCACGTGATATCAACACGATATCGCGATACCGAGAATTAATATGATCGATACCAATGTTGCTTCCGCTAATGGCGGCACCCACGAATCTCGAGAAACTCCGATAAAGTTAGATGAAGAATTGAAACAAATTTTGGACGATTCAGACGCTTTCAGTTAGTACAAATTCAACTCAAAGCATCGAATACTCATTGTCTACATTTAAACGCTTTGCAGACTTTGCAGACTCTATTTCTCCACTTGACATGGTCTATGGAGAAAATCATCCCATATTTAGCTGTGTTATTTGGACACTTCTCTACGTGAAATTTCAATAATTTTTAGTCTTGGCAGATTTTGATGATTCCAATCATTGATCATGATCATTGATGATGAAGATGGATCTCTGCAATCTGATTGGTCAATAACCATGCATCCAGTAAAAAAATTTCATGCGTCCGGTAAAATAATTTCATGCATTCGGTAAATATTTTAATTTTAATTTTATTTTTTATTTTTGGGGGTGTGACAATGCCCATTCTATAAAACAGATGATACGCAGTTTTATTTCGTGAGTCGGTGGAATTGTTTGCACGCGGTAACTATGGAAACTAGTCTAAACCCACGAGGCGAAGCCTTGTGGGTTCAACAGTTCCATAGTTACCTTGTGCATACAATTCCTACCGACCCACTCATACCTGCGAATCATTTGTTTATTTTAGCGCAGTACAACTTTTAAATTTAATAGAAACAAAGTCTACATACATGTACCTTCTCAATAATATTTCTTTGCTTGGAAACAACAGCAGATTCATAAGTGATGATTTACAGTGTACATGTAGAGTATTTAGTGAAGAAGTTATTGATCCTGATTGCTAGGGTTTCATGATTTTAAAATACAGATCAAATGATACGATGAGTTTCAAGGTAATAATTATTTTGCAGATGTACATGTAGATGTCCAATGATGATATTTAATTAATTTATGAAGAGATCATGATTATGGGAGAGCAAACTTTGGCAGATTTATCTACAACAGCATTTCACTTTTAATACAAGCTTTTAAAGCACAATGTAAATAAAACACTTTCACCATTTCATGTCTAGCACAAATTTGTCCTGCAGAAGTTTAAACAGCACCTGAATTTGCATGTTCAATACTATACATGTACATTCTATACTGGGTGGTCAGATAATAAAGAACCTTGGCAGCTTCAAGAGCAAAACAGTTTCAAAACATTTTTAATGTGTTGCCAATTTGACAATTCAGCAATGCAACATCCGTACTATTATGAACAATACTATACAGAACATGACATGAATATGGCATGAGTGAAATCGTATTATTCATGAAGAACAAACCAAACAACCATACCATACAGTAAATAAGAGTATCACTCTTCTGAATACTGAACAGGAAATACAATGAAATACTACTGCTAATGTACAGTGCTCTTAGCAGTGCTTGTTCTCCCTAAATACAAGTACATCTTAACTACATGTTAGTACAATGAAACCATATATCAAGATTTGGAGAAAAAAAAATTATTGTGGGTATCCATACAAAGTACACTTGCCCTGACTGAGTAGTGATGAATACTAATTGTGTAACATGACTGCGTCAGGTTATGATCTTTTAAAGGGAATATACTGTATTGGGGAGACATAAAAAGCCTTCAAAAAGGTGATCATGAGCAATCTTCTTGCCAATGGTCTTAAATTCATGTATTGTCCATTTTTAGTAACTTGCTGAAAGTTATTTGCCCTCAAATGATCCACATTTGGAGTAATTAGTGATTAAATCACAAATCCTTTGGCCTCAACATTTTCAGGATTTCTGATCTCATAACTAAGTACTCCAAATGTGGATTATTTGAGGGAAAATAACTTCCAGCAAGTTTCTAAAATAGACAATACAAGAAATTTAAGACCATTGGCAAGAAGATTGCTCACGATCACCTTTTGAAGGCTTTTTGTCTTCCCAACACATTAAATCCCCTTTAAGCTAATTAAGGTAATTATAAAAAAGGCTCCCAACATAAAAAACATATAAGTATAATGCAACAAATACACACACATTAGTCAATGAACCAATGTCTAGGACATATGGTGGAAATTTACTTACATGTAGCATGTACAAATCTAACTGCCCACAACCAACCTACAGTGTATAGATGTCCAAACACATTCAGGTCTACAGCTTGTCCCCAAAATTTACAACAGCTCTTTCCGCAAAAATAACTTTAAAGGTACTAGATTAATTAGAATGATATTTCAGGGTATGAAACTTCAATTTATTACCTTCATCTTGCAAAAAAAACCCCAGTTTTTAAAATGTAAAAAAGGAAATTCCATGAGTTATTGGACAAATATCAAAATGCCATTATATTAGGCTACAGAGTTTAATGTAAGTTTTTTTTTCTCTGTTTTGTTTTTGGTTAGTGAGCATACTACATGTACATCTTGTCCCAATAAAAAGTATGACGACACTTTCCACAAATTATAACTTAAAAGATATTAAATCAATCAAACTGATATTTCAGGGTATGAAACTTATTACCTTCATCTTGCAAAAAACCCAATTCAATTCGCTTCAGTGGTCATGGAGAATGGGGATCTTTTGTCAATCATATCCGATGTCCCTTCCCTCCAGATTTTGGAAGGAGACGGAGTTGTCCACTGTGTTCACGCTTTATGATCAAAATTGTTTAATGTGTTCTTGCACAAATAATGTATATCTGTGAAGTAAGTGAGGGCATGTTTATTTTTATTTTAATCTGACAACATAGATAATGAACTAAATGAAGTAAAAGAAAATATTTCTGAGTTTTGTGACAGTGGTTAAGGTGTGAAAGTAAATGATTGTTGTTAAAAAAAAACAAGGCATTAGCAATATTGTGTCTCGCCCACTTGCGAAAATAACCAGAAATATCGCGATCTCCGTTGCTACGCAAAAGAAAACTGAAACAAACAAATAAGCAACTTTAAACAGACAACATCAAAATCAGGTGCAAAATAGTGACTTTGAATAAATTTGCATAAATGTGCATGAGTAATGTTTGCCTAAATCTACATCAGTAATGCTCACACATGCTCACACAATTCTGTGCACAAGTTAGGAAGCCTTCACCAAGAGTCTTCCAAGTAAACTTTAATGTATGACCTCAAATGACCTTTGACCTTATCATGTGACCTCTTACAGCACAATAACATGCAGGTGCCCCCAGTGCATTAATCATCCAAGTTTGATTGCCATTGTAGCAACATGTGATGAGTTATGTGTGATAAGAGAGTCTTGCAAGTAAACTTTAACGTATGACCTCAAATGACCTTTGACCTTATCCTGTGACCTCCAACAGTACCATAACATGAAGGTACCCCCAGTGCATCTATGACCCAAGTTAGGTTGTAATCCAAGCAACCTATGTGAAGTTATTTGTCAAAAGAGAGTCTTGCAGGTAAACTTTAACGTATGACCTCAAATGACCTTTGACCTTATCCTGTGACCTCCAACAGCACCATAACATGTAGGTACCCCCAGTGCATCTATGACCCAAGTTAGGTTGTAATCCAAGCAACCCATGTGAAGTTATTTGTCAAAAGAGAGTCTTGCAGGTAAACTTTAACGTATGACCTCAAATGACCTTTGACCTTATCCTGTGACCTCCAACGCCACCATAACATGAAGGTACCCCCAGTGCATCTATGACCCAAGTTGGGTTGTAATCCAAGCAACCTATGTGAAGTTATGGATCATAAGAGAGTCTTGCAGGTAAACTTTAACATTTGTGACGGACGACGGACGACGGACGACGGACGGACGACGGACGGACGACGGACGGACGCCATTTGGATCCCTTAGTCTCGCCTTCACCTCCGGTGGGCGAGACAAAAATCAATTCATTTCAGTGCCAGGAGCATCTACAGCTAGTGTCAGATTTTGAAGAAATGGACACATGACATGTCTGACAAAAGATCCTCATTCTCCATGACCATTAAAGCAATTTGAGTATTTTTGTTTGCAAGATGTACACAACAGCTCAGAGGAATTGGCATAGGGAAAGGGAAGAAAGGTAAGGAGCCGCAGTTTTAAAGCACGGAATATTTTGTCCAGTTCAGCATGAAACACGATGCTTTAGCCTAAAAAGCATCATGTTTCATGCTGAACTGGACAAAATAAACTGCGGTTTAAAACTTTGGCTTCTTCCCTTTTTCTTTCCCTATGCCAACTCCTTTGAGCTGCAGTGTAGGTAATAAGTTTTACTTTAATATACTAAAATATCATTCTGATTGTTTTAATATCCTAAAAGTTATAATTTGCGGAAAGTGCCGTCATACTTTTTATTGGGACAAGATGTACATGTAGTGTGCTCACCAACCAAACACAAAACAGAAAAAAAAACTTACATTCAACTCTGTAGCCTAATATACATGTAATGGCATTTTGATATTTGCCCAATTACATTGTAAAAACTTAAATGTTAAACAAAATAACAGATAAAAGCATGTCACATATGAATAATTGTACTACTACCTACATGTACAATACATTCAGCATGGAACAAACCAACAAATTACATGTGTACACATAAAATCAAAATGGCTTCAGAACTGTTACTTCCACCATTTCCCTTGAAAGACCACTGCAGGCAGCTTTGACTACATGTATACTTGCATGATTAGAAATATACATTCAAACTTTTGTTGTTTGTAACCAGGGTTCTTGCCAGTGTTGATTTCATGTCATGTGGTATGTGCAAAATGCAATTTTTTTTTTGGCAAAAACACATGTACCCTTTTTAGCAGCATACATTTGTGTGCAAGTATCACATAACAGTTGCACACAAATTGTCAAATTTGTACAACTGAGAATTGTTTACGACCCAGAAACACAATCAAGGCAAGAGCCCTGGGGCCACTCTAGCCTTGTTTGTTGCTAAAAATGTATGCAGCTAAATGCACTTCAGTACTAACTGTATGCTTAGTAAGGTTTCATGTACATGGCTTCAAATGCAGTACCAAGGATGAACAGACATTCAAATTCCCTACTGATAATAACACACTGAATTTATAATCCCCTGTATGTTTTTAAAGGTGATACTTAGAGGAAATAAAATCAAATAAACATAGGTTATTTTATAACTGAATGAGTTATTAAAGCAATTTATGGAGCTAACATGCCATGAAAGTATTCAGTTTTGTATTTAATGAAAGTCAAATTTCACTAAATTGACTCTCTTCCTGACCTACGAAATCGCCTAAGGGAAAGTGGCGTTGTGTGTACGTCACAGCCGGGATATGCTTCACAATGACTATTGCGTATCACACCTGTTAATCCACTAGCAACTGCCATCACAGTTTCATTAACAATGCATGATGCTTCTGGCGGAAAAGAAGCTGCGGATTGGCATGTGTGATGCACAATAACGCCTCCCTTTTCTTACGTCAGACCTAAAGGCCGTTTCGGATGACAGAAGGGCAAATTTGTCCCTGAGAATACGGTGATTGTTTTCACCCTAATTTCGCTTTTTGGAAAGTGATATATTGTTTGAATGTCATCCGAGCTCATTGTATGGCTTATAAGCTTTCTGTAGATGAATATCTTCATATTTTTGGATTTTCTATGAATATCACCTTTAAAGAGATCCCCGCTAGAAGTTTACACACAACTACAGTGATTTTGCATGGCAAAAGCTCGAAGGATAACATGCTTTTTTTCACGCTTCAAAATGCATGTGAAATTCTCAAAATCAGATGTACTCATCAAGAATGTATTTTACATGTAAAAACGTGGTCAGGATATTTAATGAACATGTATGTTGAGATGCTCATATAAATGCAGAAGACATCTTCTAAAATTACTTAAAATGTTACTGGTAAGCCTGAATATTTACATGCATGTGTAGCATTTGTTTCTCTTTATTACAGTTATCATAATCAAGTAATTATTTCTTGACAATGCAAATTACATAATAAGAGGGGAAATAACATACATGCAGCAAATAAACTGCACAAAATTACAGGGGGAAAAATGAGTGAGCAAAGGATGCAATCCTTGAAGAGAAAAGAGTGAAAAAAGGCAACAAATAGGTCTCTAAAAACTCACCTAGTTGATCGACAGCCTTCCTTGACAGGGGTCTCCGTTTTAGGCTTCTTGTCGCTCTGTTTCTCAGTCTCTGTCTGTTGCTTTTCACTCACTGGTCCATTGTTAGATGCGGTTGACTTCTCGCTCCCAGATATGTGCCTCTCTCGTTCCTTGTTGTTCTCTCTGGAGGATGACGATTCAGAGTCCCTGTTTTTCTCTCGCTCCTTTTCTCGGTCATGGCCCCGCTCCTTGTCCTCACGGTCATGAGCCCTGTCATGCTCCTTGTCACGTTCACGTTCTCGCTCTCGATCTCGATCCCGTTCTCGGTCCCGTTCTCGATCCCTTTCCCTTTCCCTTTCCCTCTCCCGGTCCCTATCTCGCTCTTTATCCCGTTCACGATCTTTGTCTCTTTCTCTTTCCCTCTCCCGTTCCCTCTCCCTGTCGCGTTCCCGAACTTCCCGGTCTCTGTCCTTGTCACGGTCTCTCTCTTTGTCGCGATCCCGTTCCCTTTCCCTTTCCCTTTCCCTTTCCCGGTCCCTCTCCTTCTCCCTTTCCCTATCTCGCTCCCGATCCCTATCTCTCTCCCAGTATCTATCCCGTTCTCGGTCCCTGCTTTGTGTAGAGTTCCTTGCACTAGAGGACACAGACGATGAGGATGACGAGGTAGGAGTGTGGTTAGTCCCACCCCCTCCTCTACTCGTCTGGTTTTTCCGCTGCCGGTCGTCAGTTGATGGGGTGTGTGGTGCCCTCTCTCCTGTCCCGTGGGGGTGGGGTCTTGAGCCTCCAGGGGTCAACTGCTGTAACCTAGGGGAGGGGTGGGACGGAGACGGAGATATCGAAGCTGCTGACATGGGTGACTGACTGGATAACCCTGTAAATGACAAAAAGTAGAAAACAATTGTATGAGGAATAAAAGCACAGTAAAACATGCATATAAAGATCACTCAATGGGAGACAAGGGAGACGAGAGGACAGGACAAGTCTTTATAGTGAGATACATGTACATGATCAAGTATACAAGATAACGCCTGGGCAAAGACTATGGGCAGATAACTAAACAAAGTAAACAAATACATGTACACCTCTACAAAATGTTATTCAACGACTTACTACACTGTACAGGCAGCATTGAATTGAGCAGTACCTGAACTTCTACATGTAACTTAAATGCAACACAATGTTTAGACAGTCTTGAATAACGGGAGAGTTTGTGGAAGAGTGCATCTTCATGTAAGCTTGATCTTCACTTGGCCATGTGAGCATGAGCTGCAGGTGGCCATATGGGAGGCATATTCATGATACCTTTCTGCCCTAGTATAGCTCATTGTTTTTAAATTGCATGTAGCTGAATATACTTGCTAAGGCTTAGTAATATGGCCAAGGACTTGCATCATAGAATACCGAAATATGACATCATTTGAGCATGTTGTCAACTTGTTCTTAACTATGTGGGTAGAATGGAGTGCCCGGGACTAGCCTGCTAGACCGTGTTGAACCAGTATATCTTCCTCTTGAGGACTGTTGTTTAGAACCAGAGACCTCTGGGGCCGTATTCATGAAACCTTACTAAGCCTAGTTAGCCGATACAGTGCATTCAGCTGCATGCATTTTTAGGAACGAACTAGGTTAGTAAGCTTTCATGAATGTCGGTAATCTATAGTAAGGCAAACGGAAGAGAACTTACTATCGTTGAGTTCATCATTCCTGTCGCTGTGATGGGAAGAGTGCCTGTCCCTGTCTGTGGACGGGGAGCGTGAGGGCAGCGTTCTGCTGTGCTGGTTCTGGAACCGAGGGGTGACCGGTGAAGGGGTGCCAGCAGGGGAAGGGGTGCCCTGTATCCTTGGTGAATCTACAGATCCATAGAGGCAAACACAGAATAGCTTACAGGGCTTACCCTTTTTTTTTTTTTTTAAAGGGAAGTTTAATTGGTTTATATTATAGCAGAAACATCAAAGCAACATATTGGTGAAGGTTTGACAAAAATCCATCAAAAGATAAGAAAGTTAAGTTTTAAAGTCTTAATTTCATGACGTCACATGGGAGATACTTTTCCTTATGTTGTGTACTAGTCTTTTTTTTTATATGTTCATTTTCTCAAAAGGATATATGCATAATTTTACCTGTGTCTTTGAAACATCATAAGAAACACATTTTACAAACCTCTTAAAAAAAAATCCTTCATCAAAAAAAGAAAAAGAGCAATCTATGGAATCATACATCACACAACACACGTGTTTATGGGAGAGCACCTCGCATGTGATGTCACCAAACTGAAATCTCATAAGATCATAACTTTCTTAGCCTTTGACAGATTTTCAGCTGACCTTCACTAACATGTTTCTTTCATATTTGATATTTCATTGAAACCAACGTAACTAAGGGTAGAATTTCCCTTTATATGAAACTGTTCATGCCAAAGCTTGAGCAGCCCAGCAACATAACTTGGCTGTGACAAAATGTAATTGGCAAGGCAGAAACTAAAGGAAATTTTTTTAATTCTGAAGAGCCTAATTATTTACTTAATGAAGGTAGTGCCACAATAATAATACCAGAAAGGAAACCATTTGCAAATTCTTGTCACACATGTAGTGGGCTAATCAAGTTACCATGATACAGCTTCTAGTGTGCTAGCAGCCCTATAGAGTATAGATACTTTTTCTATTTAGGTGGGCAAGTTATATTTCTGCATGTAAGTTCTACAACTGTTTCATCTCTATGCTTTATACAGCGGGATACTGCGATAGCAATCTTTCAAAACTGCAACAGAACTTGTGTGCAAAGATACAACCTTCTCCTCAAAATCACAGATTTTGGCACAGAAACCAAGGTTGGACAACAGAAAAAAAAACCTGTTGCGTTTCTGAAGGATAATAGTAACCTGGTACATGTATGTACAATTCAATTTATTCTTCAACCGTTTTACCCCTAGGCATTCCTCGGAAATGACGATCAGAGTACACATGGCTGGAATTACGACCCCATACCCTCAACATGTGGCAAGTGGGGGCCCTGTGTAAGGCTACTAATACGCATAGATTGCTCACGTTATAGTTTGTAAGTATTCTTAAATTTGTCCATCATTCTTGATCAATACAAGGACAATGCTTATAAGGATGTTGCAAGCTACCAACTTTTTTCTTACATAATCCTTTAGTGTTCATGTGTATATTCAATAAAAAAATACTGACAAACTATACTACTGTACATATACAAGCAGATCTGTGCAAGTATCATTACTTCAAATGACACATGTACAGTTTGTAAACTGAAAATGATGTACATTGTGACACTCAGTGCAAAATGAAATAAATGGGAGCCCCCGCAATGCTTTATAAAGCATATCAACATGCAAAAATTACCGTAAATTTCGGCGTACAAGACGCAACGGCGTAAAAGACGCACCCCCACTTTGAGCACGCAATTCAAAAAAAAAAAAAATCGGGTCCGTATAAAGTTTCAACACATATAACACATGTATGGGACTATATACAGTCAACAACAAAATAGATGGCTTTGATAGCCTGACACAATTGATGTATCAGTAATACGATCTCAATCACATCACCAGCATACTAAACCGGAACTAAAAAAGCCCAAGGATTAGTATTTGTCCGCGAGACAACTCAAAGAAACCGCTGATCAAAAGGTTTAAACTAGAAAACTCCGTTTGATGGAGGCTGCCATTGATTCTGTTACCAGCTAGCTCTGGCCACAAGCTGGCGCTAGTACACAAAGAACGATCTTTGTGTACTAGCGCCAGCTTGTGGCCAGAGCTAGCTGGTAACAGAATCAATGGCAGCCTCCATCAAACGGAGTTTTCTAGTTTAAACCTTTTGATCAGCGGTTTCTTTGAGTTGTCTCGCGGACAAATACTAATCCTTGGGCTTTTTTAGTTCCGGTTAAGTATGCTGGTGATGTGATTGAGATCGTATTACTGGTACATCAATTGTGTCAGGCTATCAAAGCCATCTATTGTGTTGTTGACTGTATAGAGTCCCATACATGTGTATACGTGTTGGTTTGAAAGACCCAATTTTTGCTAACGCCGTGTATAAGACGCAGCCGGACTTTGGCGAGATTTTCAAGGGTAAAAACATGCGTCTTATACACCGAAAAATACGGTAGTCCCTGTGACAAATTATTCGTCGTCGTAGGGTAAATTGCAGAACGAAGGCCCCAGAAATATCTGTTTCCCTGGTGACACTTCAAGAGCTCAAATATTGGACTAGAATGAATATCTTTTTCACAAAATCGTAGTTGAAACCCTACCCCCCCAAAAAAACAAAAAAAAACAAAACATGGAGGCATAAAAAACATCTATTCTAATGCAGCTGCAGGTTATAATTCACAAGAAACAAATTACAACTCTCTAACTTGTCCATAGATATCAAATCTGATTTAAACTTTCATGATTTCTGACGTAAGTAGCTTAATTATCCTGTCAAATTGAACATTTATAAGATGTACATGTTTGTAAATAGCACTTACCCTTATCCGATCTATCACCTTTGGGTGGATGGGAGACAGCAACTAGATTCTTCAGATTCCCATACATGTCAGTAGCTATCGACACACTGCCTATGGTCGGGAACCCCATCTTTGCGTTCGGCGGTTGCGAATCTCTTTTTGAATAATCATTGCGATAATTCTGAGTCTTTTCTTGGCTCGATCCTCTTGATGTCGGCTGGGGTAAGTGGCCGCTTGGTTTAGATTGGGAGTGGGTGTGTCCTACTGCGTTACTATGGTGAGAGGACAAGGATTTTGATTGACTAGTGCTGAATCTAGGCTGCTGGGAGTGGCTGACCGACGACGCAGGGGTGGTGCCCGAGGTCGACAAAGTTGACGACGTCGTAGCTGTGGATGATGGATGCGACTGGGAATGGGATGCCCGTGGATGTGGGCTGGCGAGCTGTGGTTTGCTGCTCTGTGATTGGGTGGAGTTTGAATTCCGGTCCTGTGATTGGCTGTCAGCTGGTCGCTCTGATTTATTAGACACATAAGGCTGATGCTGACCTCCATCAGGCTTGTTATTACTGGAATGCTTGTCATTAGTTGTAGCTGGAAAAGAAGCACAGAAATATTTCATTCATTTTAGCAGTATCACGATATCCACAGTATGTTCACAGTATTGTTTGACACTTGCATTAGCTATCATATTTTAATATGATGTATTGGATATCAAGCAAGAAAAAAGTAAATCAAATCAATATAAAAATGCCCGATCAACAATTCATTGTGTGAACTTCATTGCAACATACACTTCAAAGATGTTTTACCATGAAATTTTTCTTAAACATTTTGTCTCTTTGAAGCAGCACTGATAAAAATCTCATATTTTATGTCTTAAACTGCACTTAGAAACATCAATTTCAAGTACTTCATCTACACTTGTGATGGAAAATGTCTGGAAAATAATGACTATTTGATTGTGTTTCTGGGAACACACATTTCTCCTATGAAACACAAATTTACTTACCTAAATTAATTTACTTACAGTGTATACACATTTCAATGAGCAACAAAAAATCTTTGTCATATTTGACTATTTTTAATACTCTCACAAAATCATACTGGTTGGTAGCTCTGTTCATATCACTTCAAACATGATAAAATAGTGGTTTATCTGTGTCATGAATTTTGACACTACATACTAACATTAACAAATCTGAAGACTACATGAAAAACAGCCACATTGCATACCTTTAGATGACATAGTAGGAGTATTAGGGAGCTGAGGTGAGTCATTGGTACCAAGCCTTTCCTTCCCAATTGCGCGTTGTAGCTTTTCCCTGTGAGCAACAATATGGAAGCATGATGACCAGTAGAACAGACATTGAAAATCCAAAATCCCAAATTGTCTTACAGAAGCTCAAAAAAATTGTCCAATATAACTCTTCATATGAAATTGAGCAGACTTCACATATTCAGGTTCAAAATACTGCATGACACTGGTGCTTTACCATTCTTCCCCCCCTTTTTTTTTTAGTACACATGTAGTACTACTAGTACACATTTAAGTAACATTCAATATTTAAGGTGATGTACATGTAGTGGTGCATCCCAACACCAACTGGCATGATATCTGAGCTGATAGCAAAAATTAAAACTAGAGCAATTCGACTGCCACGCAGTCGATAAATATGCCTCCGCCTCTTTGCTATTCTCAGAATATGTGTATGTTTGGTGGGCAATGTACCATTGCTCCAATGTGAAATGAAACATTCTGTTTTTTCAAGTTTAGCCAGGTTTGGCAATGTTCATTGACTTTTGACCTCTTGGTTTGAATTGAATCATTAGTATTGGATTCAATGTGAGAAATATCTATTTGGGGGCAATTTTTAGCCAATTTTGGCAAAGAGAAATTTCACCAAAAATGTCTTCATTCTAGTAGTGATCCATCTTTGCACCCTGTTTGGTTGGTATTGCTCCAATGGATTTGGATATATTTTAAAAATGATCACTTTGGGGGCAATTTTTAGCTAATTTTTGGCAAAGTTCATTGACCTCTGACCTTCAAACTCTCAGGAGTTTTACCCAAACTTTCACCAGTCTACCTCCATGAGGTGATACATCTCTGTACCATGTCTGGTTAGAATTGCGCCATTGGATTTGGATTTGGATTTATTGTGAAAAAATATCAATTTTTGCAAAGTTCATTGACCTTTGACCTCTGACCTTCCAGCAATTTCACCAACAATTTCACCAGTCTACCCCCAAGTGGTGATCCATCGTTCCACTATGTTTGGTTGGAATTGCACCATTAAATTTGAATTTATTGTGAAAAATTTAAAGTTTGGGGCAATTTCTAGCCAATTTTGGCAAAGTTCATTGACCTTTGACCTCTGAACTTTCAGGAATTTTACCCAAAATGTCACGAGTCTATCCCCAAGTAGTGATCTATCTTTGTACCATATTTAATGTGAATTGCATCCTTGGATTTGGATTTATTGTGAAAAAGGTCAATTTTTGGCAAATTTTCACAAATTTCATTGACCTTTGACCTCTGACCTTTCAGGAATTTTACCAAAAATTTCACCAGTCTATCCCCAAAGAGTGATCCATCTTTGTACCATGTTTAATGAGAATCGCATCCTTGGTTTTGGATTTATTGTGGAAAAGGTCATTTTTGGGCAATTTTTACAAACTTCATTGACCTTTGACCTTTGACCTCCATCAGATTTGACCCCAATTTTGCACACTTCATTAGTTTCATGCAATACATACATGTACCAAGTTTGAAGCAAATCTGCTGAACGGTTCTCAAGATATTGCCTAAACGGATTCGGGACGGACGGGACGGACGGACGGACGGACGGACTTACGGACGGACGGACGGACGGACGGACGGACGGACGGACAACCCGAAAACATAATGCCTCCGGCCACTTCGTGGCGGAGGCATAACAAATGATATCTCACTAAAAGTGATCAGTCAACTTAAAATATACCATTTATGGTAATGAAAATATATAACATGACTAATAACAGAAGGTAGAGCAATAGAAAGAGAAACAATTACCAAGTAAAAAGTGTTCACAAACACATTCCTGGGAACATATTATCAACATATCAGTAATCTAAACCAATTAACAATGGAATTAAGGGTTTATAAGTTTTCAGTAAATTTATAGTTCTCCATGTTACATGTAGCCTGTCTATTTCCACATTTTAAAACCAACTTTTTTTAGAGGGGAAAATATTTAAAAGAAAAACATCAACATAACAGAGAAAACTGCCAACAATGCCGTTCTTACCTCTCAATCCACTCCTTTGGTTTTTCCCATTGCGACACTTCTGTTTTGCAATTGTAGTAATATTTCTTCCCTGATGAGCTCTTGTGTTCGGACCATTCTTTAGCTTTCTCCAAGATCTGAGAAGGCAAGTAACATTCAAAAGGAACAATGATATCGAGGAAAATTTAGAAATGGTTCAATGTTCAGTTCACCTCAAATATTTAATAAAAAAATCTGTGGTTTGTTTTGATCAAATTTGTCTTAACACCTGATAGCTCTGACTCAAAACTTTGCAGAGGGTGAGACTGGAGTCTAATGTTTAGCAATATGTCAATTATATGCATATTTATCTGATGGCATGTAAGTGTCTGGAAATAATTGTTGCCTATTCTCTCTTTCAATCAAAGCAGAAACAAGCAAATGAATAATAGAGTATCACATTACTGCATCGTATGTGCTACCAATCTATAAACTGTGATGTGCAATGTATATGTATAATAATTTGTCATGCATGGTGTAAGTTCAATGACACTTTTTGAAAGAACACAGAAGATATAAAAAGTTGATAATTTTGAGATTTGTTAAGTTTGTTTTCCAGATGGCAGTTGAAAATTCTAAAAGAATGATGCTGTTAAGAGCACTATAATTTTGGTTCTACATGAACCCTGTTTCTGGCCATCTGTATATAATACTCATGCACAATTCATTCATACACAGTCTATGAACAACAGGACATGCTAGGGTATCCAAGGAATGGTTATATTACAGCAGAGGATTATATTTTATAGTAATATTACATCAGAGGATTGTTTCTTTTCTCTTCTCTTTCAGGGATCATGATGCTTAGAGCAGCCCAAACTTTCTTATCATTAGTCCAATATTGTTTAGAATATCACAGATGTCTTTCTTTGATCTTCCTGCAGAGTACATAGTATTTTTGGCGTGGAGTGCTAATAAAACAACTAATAATAGTTTGCCCTTTTATACTTAAAGATTGCCCGTCCCTTTTGCAAGCTTAAAATTTGAAATCGTCTATCATGATCGTAAATTGAAGAAAGTGTGATTCAAGACCATTTCTAAGAATATAGCATGTTGAAGCTTTCTGGATATGTAAAAATTTCAGCCGTTGAATTTCAAACCGACTTTTTTCGTACCACGAAAAAAGTATTAGTCTTTGTTACAGTATCTATGTGATTATTATGAATGTGTGAAATCCTAATTTTTATGAGTAATTACCAAGCTTTTGAGATGATTCCTTCTATAGAACAATTATTTTCATAATGCGTTTTGTAATTTAATAAACAGATTAATCAATAAAGCAGATATTTCAACACAAACTGCTAAAAGCCTGAGGTAAAGACTATTAATCAGACGTTGTTTACATGCATTATTTGAATTTTACGCTACGTATCAGTTTCAAATTATGAATATACAGCTTGCTAACACTTCTCTATATGTTTTGCCAATGTTCCGATGGTTTTGTGGTGATCTGAAAATGGGACGGGCTGTCTTTAAATTGCTATGACCATCCAAACCTTCAGTTCTACTCTATAATAATACTTGCAAAGATATTATGTAAACTTCACATTTTAAATCACATTAACAAGACCAGTCTGCCCTGTTTTGAGATGGAAAATATTCATCTATGCCTGTCACACTTATACAGACTTAACATTCATTTCTACAAGTAACAAAAAAGGCAAAAATCTAACAGCAGTGAACCCCCCCTAAAAATAATGTAATTGCCTGTAAATGAAAAATTGTTTATCAGCACAATGGTGTGGTAACCTTATACTAGCTATGCATGTATTTTGTGTAAAGCTCTCTCCAGTTTCTATTTCATGTGGTACATGTATGGAGAGTTTTTGGATATGTAGTAAAACCTCTTTTCAGCAAAAAAACAAACAATACTTCATTAGTGATGTACATTTGGGATCAAATATCACACAACAGCATGTGCAAATCAGCCCCTCCTTTGACAAGTATATATTTTTAACCACACCCACAACCAAGCATAGAGAGACGTCTGCATAAATGCATGTGGTTAAGTTAATCCTTTGTGCGCCCAATAAACTACTGTTCTATGGGAAATGTTTGTATTACATGTAAATAAATCCACATGTGGCATACAGAGATTTATTAAGAACTTGCTTGCATGCAATGTGATGGTGAACAAACACACTTACCGTTTTGATGTGCTTTTCATGGTCCGTTGAGGGATGTGAGTTTGGCAGGGCGTGGATCTGATGATTGGATGTCTTGTTTTCTGCAGCGTGGGTGGAATTGCTTGCCTTGACAACTTCTCCTGGTAAATAAAATAAAATACAACATGTACATGAGGGCATGTACGCAAATGTTATGCATGTCTCTGAAAAAATATAGTACGAATTGTACCCCAAAAGCTTATCCTACAGCTTGTCTGAGGTTTGTTCAAGTGGCAACAAATAACAGATTCAGAGTGTAGCCCCGTCAAAGAACCTACCATACTGAGAAGTATAACATGCATGTCGATAAATCACAAACTTGTTATTTAATCAAAATGTGAAGTCTCAAAATGCTGTAAAAACATGTATGTTTTTCAAAATATATTGATGTACCACTCATCCTACATATCTCCACACGCCATGTACAGTACACTGTACTGTACATGTACTGTTGACTGTGCCATAGATTTTTTTCCAGACTTGTTCTTTTCAAGATTGACGCCCTGGCAACTCCCATACATTGCCCAATTACATGTACACTTCTAATGCCCGCTACTTACACTAGTACAAACATGCAACAAAAGTGGGAGAAAAAAATACAACTGCTGTGTATTTTAGTATGCGTGGTGGTGAGAAATATGCTTAAATGTTGGCATGGCAAATGCATTCAACAACGTGTCAATATTTTTGGCTCGTTAAACTCACAACTCTACAGTGATCTGTCAGTGAACTGACAGCTCGTACCGTATTGCATGACCAAACCCTCTTTGAAAATGAACCAAACACCAGTTCAAACTGCTGACTGGAGCATACCTGGCTTTTGCTTGTCCCTCTGTCTCTGCATGTACATGTTCTTGCTGATGACATTCCTTGGACTGTTTTGATTGGTCGATGGGTGGCTTCCCGTAGCCGAGGGGGAAGGCACGGGCTTCTTCCGCTCCCTTTCTGGTGCCATGTCGCTGTTCTCTCGACTCTTGGTAGAGTGACTGTCAACACCCTGCAAGAAGGAATATGTACATAAGCACTAAAATACAGAATATCAGGGCAGTAACCGAGAACCAAACATTGGCAACAAGATGTAAGTACAAGACCATGAATTCAACAAAATTCCTATAGGGGCAAAGAGAACATGTATATTCCTACTTTTCATTTGTAATCTTGACTAAAATGTACATGTACATGCATATGTACATAACAAATATGAATTTACACACCTTCACACTTTTGAGAGAACATCATACAGTTAGTAATTTTCGGTCTCTATACCACTTTTCTTCCTCCTCTTATCTTTTGGGACAATCTGTCTCTTTTAAACTTTCTTAAATTCTTATAGAAAGTACATACAATAACTTGTATCTTCGTTCATAATTACGTTACATACCTCATGTACATGTACATAAAGCATGATTACAGTGCACACAATTAATTAAATTAATTGGGAAACATTTTTGTTTACAGCAACCTCAAACACATATACTCAGCTACTACTTGTATGCTTTACAGGGCTATGGTAACCCACCATAACATTTTTGATTTCACTATGCATGTGCCAACAAATATTCATGTCAATTTCAAAGACACAGAATACATGTTCTGTCCACACTAGCCACAAAAGACATAGTACATGTATTGTGCTGTGGAAAAGATAGATGTACACACAATGTACATGTGTACATAATCACAGAAGCCATTCACTGTATGAATCCTCATGCAATTTGCTCAAAATCATAGTGACCTTTTTCATTATGCATGCACACCCCTACTCTACATCTACATGTACTTTGGAGGAATTATAAATCTAGGGATGGAATAAATATTGCCCGAAAAACATGTAACATCACACAAGCAACATTACCCCTTTTTGTTCTACACAATACTTCTGTTCTATACCTAGTTTTAGTCGTTCCACAATATATAATTGGCACATGATTTTTTTAAAAAAAGGAGGCATGTAAAAATGATATGAAGAAAAAACAGACCAGTATGATTCAAAACAGTGCCAGTAGAAATTGTAAACAAGTTTGTAAGTTGCTGATGTTTTTTGTTTATAATTCAACTCAGAGTAAAGTTGAAACAAATCACAATGAACTCTTTGCAAAAGCAACAAATCCTGATATCAGGTGACTTGATTGCAGACATGAACTAACATGCAATGTATCACATCACATGCTGCTAAAAATATGTTTGGTATTTTTAAACAAAGATGTACATATTTCAGAGTGTAGTGGTTCTAAATGCTAAAAATAGCCGAAAAGCATTCAAAAACTGGGACACTTGCCAAACCCATCTTCCTTTAACTACCGGGCTAGCTAGGTGAGCAAGACAAGTACTGATCAACAAAGATTAATGTGAATTTGTCAACATTCATGTCAACAGGAACTACCAGGATACAAATGTGCTCTTGGTTGCCAAATACCAACAGGTCAACATTTGACTAGTGCTCTTCCAAAGAAAATCCACACATTTCATTCACTCACACGGATCAGGTTGTATTTTTGGAATTTTTGTGCCACCATTTTTATGGTCATACTAGTCAGGCAAAAATTTCATGTAAACAGACATGAACATAGGCCTATCTTTTCTCCAGTACTTACCAGCATGCTCGACGATGCCTGAATAATTCCTACTTACATTCTTTAATATTAAGACATGTCTGCTAATTGGACAGATTATGATTCTATTTGAACTGTTTGCATCAACATTACACACACTCACACACCAGGTCAAGTTCAGTTTGACAGTTTCACTGACTGAAATTTCTTTAGAAATTCACCAGACTGCTTTATTTGGTGTTATATTTAACATCCTTTCATTTTAAAAATAATTTTCCTCTGACGATAACGATACACATTGTCTTATTTTCACACAAGTTCAGTGGCACCCTCCACAATTTTTGGTGTTAGTTTTTTCTGATTTTCATGTTTACCAACCTGGAACGGATGGGCTTCATTCCTCTCATGGAACCTGGAAGAAGAAAGAGACAAAAAGAACAAAATTAATAATACACTCTTTACATCTTTTCAATTCTCGATTGTTAACTGAAGGTGAATATCGAAGAGGCGCACGAAAAGTATATATTTCACAAGTCAAAATCTTGTGAAGAACTGAGCATTGGCATTGCAAATGCTATGCACATTGCACAGGGCATTATGCAGTCTGCACACATAAAATCAATGGCAGAACTGGAAAAGACGTGGAAAACGCTGCATTTTCGAGGCTTGGCGAGACATTTACCCATCACTGAGTCTTGGATGTTTGCTTGCATACATCACCATCAATGCAAGTGTGTTAGAAGTGGATCAGATATGGAAAGCATCACAGGTAAGCTGAGAAATGATGTCCCTTTTCACACCTTCACACACAACATTTTCACCTAGGTGGTGTCGCCATGTTCAATCCGGGACATTCGTGACCTTTCACACGCGCAGGCTAGATCTGCTAGGCTTTGTGCATATAAGTTACACACGTACAGTGCCATTATATATATATAAAAATGTATCTATTTTTTTAATTTCACTGTTTTTTTCATTTTGTTTACTGTTATATTATGAAATATAGATTGAAATATATTAATGTAAGGCAATGGCTGATGATTTATTAGGATCATTGGCTACTTATAAACACTCGAAAATAAGTGACTTTTTGAGTTTTTGGTCACACCGATTCTAATTCTGGTATACCTATACATTTGAATAACAAAATAAAGTGAAAATGCACATTTAAATTTAATGTTTTTTTTAGAAAAAGAAGTAATTACACAAAATTAACACGTGATAGATTATTTTTGATACAACTGCTATCACTTGATATTAAAGATTATAGGCATACTTATTACAATTTTCCCTGTAGAATTAATGGATTCTTCCACCATTTTTAACTTGTGATCGACTGAGGATCGCGATTAAGAACTCTCGATAAACAAAAACAACATCATATCGATATTATCGCTGCGTCGTCGGCTAGGATTTGCGGCAAGATGTTTCTAAGTTGGAGGCCAAATATAACTTTTGTAAGTGTCATTTCATAATTGATTCATGCTAATATGTGAAATATATCATTATTATATGAACCATAGTTAAATTTCAATTTTACTGTTTAAATGATAACGTATAAACGTGTAATAATAAGGGCCAACTAGAAGCAGCAGGGTCAATGCACGGTACTGCGAGAGTCTGGCCTGCCCGGTGGGACACGGAAGACCCTTACTGCGACCAGTGAGTGGGTTGCGTAGCACTGAGCTTCGAAGCAAGAGAGTCGTGATTAGATCAGTAAATTTGAGCAATTTTGTTTGCTTAAAACTAACATGTATTACATATATTTACAGAAAATACATATTTAAATATTCTCGTGGTCAGTTTAAAGATGATTTCAATCATATTGTATCTTGTTTTTATTGTTTACGAATTAAAGTGGTTCAGAATTGCACGACGGCAGCTGCGATGGTGAAGATTTAATTTTATACGCATGCGCCAGTTCCCATATTTCCGTGTACATTTTCGAACAGCCAAGATGGCAGCATTGACGGAACTTATTTGTTAGAAAGATATGTGAAGAGGAAATATGTAACATTGCTCAAAATTTTCGAAAATTCTTATGGTGCAGGTATACATTAAATACATTGAGTTAGTCATATATGATAAATGTATTTCAAATGAGTAATTAATTTATATGCACGGGTCGATTACATACTAGTCAGACCCGACACGCAGGGAAAATGAAGGCGAGCCCTCGGGATGCTCCCGGGGCTAGGAAGACCCGTACGGCCAGCACTGCACTGCACTCTGGGCTACCGTATACCGCTGCCCGGCCCTTGCATGGCCTTGGCTAGACGGGAATAACCGTCTCATTCGGGGCATTCTTTAATTGAAATTATGTTTTCGGACATACCCCCAAATGAGCCACATGCAATCTCAGCGGATCCAACATCCTTACAGAGACTGATATTTTGGTTTAGGCTTTGCCCTTGCTGGCATGTTAGCTGGCTGGGCCTAAAATAAACAGGGTGTCCCTTTTGTGGGTAAAAAATTGAATTGGGTAAAAACCACGGAAAATGAGTGTATACACTGTATCAAAATTTCCCTCCCAAATAATAGAACTGAAACTGGAAACTGACTTAAAAACATTAAGCGAAATTACAGCTGTGATCATGAAAGTTCATCTGTGTTGGTATGCCAATCTCTCATTTTCTCTTGATTTAATTCAACACTCTTCTTTCAAAATGTTGATATTGGTCATAATTGGTTTGAAATATACCTGTACTAGTCATAGCGGTAGGAAAATCAGGAAACCTATTAAGCTCAAATCTGTTAATTTGTAGTGTTACATGTTTTGTTTTATATGATTCTATACAAATGTTACTTAAAATATGATCTAAGCCAGACATGGATGCCAGTTAAAAATGTTTGATATCTTGTTAGTTTTTAACATTCAAGAATATGATGTTTATTTCTATTCGTGTAATCTTTTGATGTACTCTCTGCCCCAAGAGGGGGGTGGACATACATGAAATCTATGTACTAATAAATACCTGGTGCCCACTCAATGTTACTGATAAGCCACCTCCTAGCTGCTGCCATCTATTGTTCAGATATGATGCAAGTTTGTCAAAGTTTCATGCACAGTAGAATGCAATGCATATTTCAGGGCAAGCTGAACAACTGTTTCTTTAAGAGCAAAGTGAAATCTATCTGCACAATAATTGAAAACAGAAATGAAGAGAAGACCCATGAGCAAAGTAGAAGAACATTTTTCCTAGTTATGAGTCCAAACACTTTTGGGGAAAAATCATTAAGCAAGAATAAACTTGGTCAAAATTATTTTAGATCTTGAAAGAATGATAAAGAAATAAGATTCAGTTAAAATTAATTTCTGTGTTATGCCTCACCCAATATTTTTCATAAATCATTTGCTAGTTGCTGCCCTCTTTTGTTCAGCTATAGAATGATGGAGTAATTTGTCCACATTGTATGGAAATGTCTAAGATAGATAGAGTACTTAGTCAAGGAACTGAGTTACGTGTATTTAATTCAATCACAATGAATGACACACAATTTACTGCTAGCCCAGAAAAGATAAGGTCTTAAAATGTTAAACCAGTAAATATTTGTGAAAATTTGTTAAGGCTTGAAGAAAGACACTTCCAAGGTATTCAACTTATTATTGTCCTCTTATATACTGGTACTGTATGTTCAAACATGAATGAATGAATAAATATTTTGTCTAAAATATCCAAGCTATTTAAATGTTTGCCTTCCATGCACAGTTGAAAGCCCGCAGATATTTGCAAATGGTATGATTTACTGGACAGCCTATTACATGTAACTCAATATGAACTAAATGTATATTTCACAACCTTGAAAAGGAAAAGAATCCCACAGAAAAGGAAATCACAAGAATCATTTATCACAAGATCTATTGATTGACTGATTGGAAAAACAAAACAAATCAGGAAAAGAAAAAGAATTAAAGGCACAGGATCATATTGAATGATTGTACAATGTACAAGAAATAGAAGAGACAGATGATACGATAGAATCAAAGAAATGGATGAGGGAAGGTCATTTAGCTGGAAGAAAAGATGGCATATGAATAATTAAACTAATGATATATAACAATTGTATCGCGCTTCATACCTGTATGTTTCTAAGCACATTAGAGATAAAATAGATGAAGGACATATATGTACATAATATAGATTTGCAATAATTGCCTAAAGAGATGGGCCTTGAAAACAAGTCGAGAAGGGTCTTGATATAATCTGTAGTAGATGCTTTAAAGATGTGTATGGGGAGATTGTTCTAGAGTATTTGGGCAAGAGCAGAAAAAGAAAAAAAAAGATTAATTGAATTTCTAGGGCATTTGGTTTAGGGTGTAGGAGATGGAAAGATAGCATTAAGAAACATGGACTAGGAACATTGGAGGGGTTTCATGCGTGATGGACAAGAAAAACAGCACTTAGACTGAAATGAAGAGATTGTGGTGAAGCAGCCTTCCTTTATTAACTTATTTATTCATTAATTCAGTCTTTGTTTACCTGGTCAGCCCCATCAGTGAGCAAAGCACTGTTCTCCCCAGAGGGCCCTGGATACATCAATCAACAAACATTATTACAAACACATTAGTATTGATTTGATGATTAGATATAACAACTACATTTTTAGAAATTCACATTATCATACAAGTAATGGGCAGAGGAGGTGACTAGACACCAACTCTCACACAAATCTCTGTATGTTTAATCCAGAAAAAACATAATTATTGATATTATTATTATTATTATTATTATTATTATTATTATTATTATTATACAAGAAAAGATGACGAGAGGATTAACATTAACATTCATGTAATTTGTATCATTGACCATGTGCTCTTTGTGACATAATTTGTAAGAAGATTAATCATGATTATCCTTGACATCTGACTTAACTTAACCTGAAATGATATAAAATAATTACTCTGCATTCAACACTATGTCAACTAACCATCAGTCAACACCTCTCTTTGAATAGACACATGTGGAGTTCTTTTTCTCTGCACTTTTGGCTGTCACTGATTCAAGCACGTACAATACATTCCTTTAAAGTTTAAAATCCTAGTGATATGGGACCATGGGTCAAAGAGTTTATATCTCCCCGTTCTTTTCTCCCCTTATCGGAGAATGATACCCTCGCGAGGGGGCTATCTCTCCCCGATATCTAAGAAAAATATGATCTTGAGCGCCGCATATGTGGCGTGTGAGGGGGACAAACAAGAACTATAATGTGCACATGGCTGGGTAAGAGGAAATAAAAAGGAGTGGTTTCACTCTCTCCTTGTCTCGATAAGGAATATAAAGACAGAAAGTTGAGTATGAAATTGACTGTCAGGTCTGATTTCCTCCCAAGCGTTTGGCTAGGATCGAGCGGCTCCTCCCCATCCGTACCTGACATTTGGGGGATTTTGGCATGCATCTGTGGGGGCTTGTGAATTATTCAAAGCTATAAGAAGGGTTTAACACTAGAAAACACTCCTGCCCTGAATGTCTGTGTGATGCTCATGTTTGTATGATATGTTAGTTCCCGAAAGCATTATATATGTAAAAGTCAGTCATTATTATTTTCATTTTTGTAAATTCAGTATATCCCCAATAATGGGTTTTATTTTTCAAAGTTATGAGAGCGGTTTAACACGACATGTAGCAAACAATCCAGCCGTGAGTGTGATGCAACGAGGCCAAGAACGGTATTAATCGGCTCCGTATACAGTAGAGCCTTAGATCAACTTCCCATAAGCTTGGGAGCAACATTTTAAAGCGAGGTTTAACACAGTTAGTTTATCTGGCCCTTTCTCTTTCATTTGGTACCAGTTTTGCCATTACTTGATACAAACATACAACATTATGATTGCTTAATTTATAAATGCATTTTTTATTCGATAAATAGTGGAAACAAGAAAGTTTGAAAGTGCTGTAGCTCATTTTAGCAACAAAATCAAAGATATGGCTTTTGGCAGAGTGGGTTTATTCAAAGGCAGTCATTTACCATACACATACATGAAGCTTAGTGTATTTGACTTTACTCAATTTGATTTGACTTAAATTGATTGCAATCGATTACTGGGAAGTCAGACTCCACTGTACATGTATGTCAACCATATTGAAAACTTAACCCTTAATGTGCCACTAGTGGATTTTTTCACCTCCAATGCATGCACATCTCATGAAGCAGTATTGTTGTCTGGCACACAGAGGGTTAACTGTGCATATGAAGAACCGAAGATTCTAACTAAGTTTTGTTTAATTTTTCTTGCTTATAATCTCTGATATACCAGTACTTCAAAATGTATTTTTGTGTATGTTGCATCAAGTGTTTCCCACATTTAACCATTTCCATTTAACAAAACAGTTCACAAAATTCTAGCACAAAAAATGTTAACTGTGCATATGAAGAATTCAAGATTCTGACTATCTAAGTTTCTTCATTTTTCTTGCATACAATCTCTGATATACTTAAAAATGCATGCATTTTCATACATGTTGCATCATAGTGTTTCCCCACATCAACCCATTTTCAGTTAACGAAGCAGCTTGTGACCTTAATAAGCGTGACTGATTAGCTTCTTGGCTTGGTTTTGTCTAGACAGGATCCTCCCAGGCCCATGGCCAATTAGGGTCCAGCATTGTCCAAAGACAGGTTTGTAGGAAGAATGAAGAAGACTTTGTATGAAATGTCCACATAGCCTGAGGGGGGTTTGTCCAGGTAAACAAGATCAGTGTAAAGAGGAGAAGGTTCAGACTGAACAGACTGAACAAGGATGGGGATCGAGAGTTGTCTTAGGTGTGGATAAAGTACTAGGATGAAGATCCTCTGTACCACCTCAGGAAGAAAAAAAGAGAAGGAAAAGGAGGAGGAGGAGGAGGAAGAGGAGGAGGAGGAGGAGGAGAAGAAGAAAAAGAAGAAGGAGAAAAAGAAAAAGAAAAAGTAAGGAGAGAGAAAAGAAACAATGGAAGAAAAATCAAAGAGAATAAGATAACGGTACATGTATACAAACAAAAAAAGAAGAGTCAGGAGGAGTAGGAGAAAACGAACCACAACAATTAAGAATAAAGAGGAGTGAGAAAAGAAATGATACAAGATAGAAGGAAGATCAGAAGAAGATAAATGAATAAAAAGAAGAAGGCAAAGAATAAGAAAAAAGAAAAGAAGGAGGAAGCATTTTCAGTGTAGACTCAAAATGGAAAAGCAAAAATACAAATTAGAGCTATATGTTGGAAAGTGCTCCATCCAGCCAGTCAATAGAACTATTTTGATGCCAAAAAAGGAGTAAGAGAAAAATAGATCTGGCGAGGTGTGAGGGCTGTGTGACACCATGATACATTATCTCCTGGGTCTTGGTCTTGAGACCCCAAAGCAAAGGGGAGAAAAAAGAATTATTAGAAAGTTTTAAACAAACCTTCACACACAAAAAATTAAAACACTGATAAAACACAAGGAAGAAGGGAAGGATTACAAAATCTTTGGATCAGAGAGTTTTTTTAAAAACAGAATCATGCACGACATGTTTTCCCCAACACGAAAGTGACAGATAATGATACAAGTGAGAAAGCATGTTGGAGTCGAAGATTGAAGATCAGTGGGTGATAGGCGAACGGTTGGAACTGTCTCACCAAACTTGAGAAGTTGGAAGAGCATAAAGGTCGTGGAGTGGCCACTGCTATGACTAGGAAGTGAGGATGGGCCACGGTGTAGTGTGTGATACTGAGTCATGTCCGTCACACTTTTACCTTCTTCTTCTTCTTTTATCAGATCCCCATGGTTTTTTGTAAAATCCCCCCCATCGCCAACTTCGTGTACCACTGCTTTTTTGGACGTGGGTGCCAAGAGTTTGATGGAAAACTTTACAATAGTTTACAAGAGAGATTTCAGCTGATCTTGGAACTGAATAGAAGTATTTCATGTTCTTTTGGCTAGACTTCTCGTATTTGAATCTTAAAAAAATGAATGTTAATACTTAAAGTTTCTGATTAAGTAAGATGGTCATATGTGAGGAGAATGTTCAAAGGAACATTGGCATGGGAAAGTAAAATAAGTAGTATTGCTCTAATTCTTTTGCAGTGGTTTCACACTATTTTTCCTTCACAAGAAAGTAACATGGAACTATGACTATTCATTTCGTTGAAAACCCTTGAGAAATATACAATTTACATAAAATATTGATGTTAACATTTACATTTATTTTTACATTTGTATTTACATTTCCTTGTGCAAAGACTACCAACAATGAGTTAGCAACCTGACTTCATATTGCCATTTAAGTTGTAGTTGCAATGGTTTCACACAGTTTTTCTTTCATAAGAAAGTAAAATGAATCCATGACTACTGTGTTCATTTTCTTTTGAACCCTTGAAAAATACCTCATTTACATAATGTATTTACATTTGTATTTACATATACATATTGTGTAAGGTTTGTTAACAATTAGTTGGCAACCTGATTTCATATTGCCTGTCATTTCAGTTGCAGTTGAAATGGCTTCAATATATTTTTATTTCACAAGAAAGTAAAATGGAACTCTTACTATTTTCATTCTGTTGTAAGCCCCTGAAAAATGAATCATTTACATTTATATTTGCATTTTCATTCACGTTTACATTTACATTAATTTTACATATATTCTTGTGTAGAATTTATTAACAATGAGCTAGTAACATGATTTCATATGTATGTATTGAAGATTTTCTGAATGGAGCGATGGACATAGTACTTTAGAATGAGGTAACATATTTCTCACAGACAAGACAGACATTTCGAGGATACCGGTATCAATTAGATCTGAAGGCTTTTGAGCATAAAAAGTAAAAGCTCTCCTTTAATTCCTGACAGGTTAAAGTCTTCCTGGAAATCTAGTGCAGGTGTCCTGCCATGCATTTAGAATATATATTGCACTATTTTACAGCCAGATGTGGTTTCTACGCTGGATGCTGGAAACATGCTTCTGATTAAAACGTAGGGATCAGTTACAGTTTATAGTGTGAGGTTGAAATTGCCCCAATCTGCGCTGCCGAGAGTTTTATGATAACTGAAGACTGTGAATTAGTGTCATGTGAGCTTAGTTACTTACAAGGAGAAGTTTTTATATGCTGAGTGTTCATGGGTACGTCAGTCCTGGGGTGTATTTCTTTGGACGAGAGCCCCGCAGAGTGAAAAATAAGGAGTGAGATATTAAGGGTAAAGGGTTAAGTCGCTGTCTGGTAAGCAGTAGATTGCAAGTTTAAATCCTTCTGGTCCCATGATACTTCTCTGACTTGTACAGTATGTACTTCATTTATTTTCAGCATGGAACACTCTGTTCTTACTACCACTGAGTGTATGCTTAGAATAATTTCTTTTCAAAATTTAGATTGCCCCATAAAGCACCTTTTCTATGAAAAATGGTATAGAGGAGAGTAGTTTTTGCGAGAGGTAAATTAATTCTGTGTCTCCATGCAAACTCTTTCAATTTAAATCAACTAAATTGGCTGCAAATCTTTGCTGTTTTGTTTGTTTGTTCTTTTATAGTAAACCAAGTAAGTTTAGAATTTGCAAATTCAAGTTTCTTCAGAACTTTCTGTCTAATGAATATTAGTATATAATTTTGCATAAAGTATTATTGACACAATAACAACTATTGATATCTCAATGCGTGTAAACTGTGTGTTGGTGATGAAAGCTCACAAAATATAGTCAGATATATATATGCAAATAAGAAAGTACTTAAAAAACAAATGCAAGTCAGGCTTTACTAGCACCCGTGTTGCTGTATATATCTGATTCCACACCATTGTTTGTATTCTTGTAAAATCGTTTTTGATGGTTTGTAAATGCTATTTTTATGCGTGTGTTTATTCATGTATCCCTGTAATCTAATTGTAAAGAATAATGTCATGTTAAGTATGGTTATACGCTTTTGCCATTGATGATTATGTAAATAAAACAATAGAAATCTCAAGAACATAAATATGTGTTCATACATATATGTACAGTATACTGAATTAAACAAAGTTGTATACTGTAGTTCAAGTGGAGCCCAACTAAAACTTGTCTAATCTAAAGCAAAGCAAGAACAAGTTACATGTTCATGCAATGCACAAGCTAGATATTGTCTGGTCTCGATCTCAGAACGACCATAAACATTCATGTAATGCACAAGCTGGATATTGTCTGATCTTGATCAAAGCATGACCTGCTGCATTTAGGCAATGCACAAATGAAATATTTTGAAAGTTTTAGTTGGGCTCCACTGTAGATCGCAAGCATGCAGTGGAAGTCAGTGAAGTCGGCAGTTCATCTCCCAAGATTTGAGGGGGAATCTTTTCTTCCGTGGCGGGTATCTGTCACCGGTGACTCACGATGATGGCAAAACGTTGAGTTTATGCTGCTCAAAAACTCTTGACTTCTCATTCTCCAAATGTTTCTTCACTGATGAGTTATTGTCTGTTTTTTCTTCCTTCTTGCGTGTGATCTGGCAGAGATCAGACTAGGCCATCTAGTCGCCTGAAACTGAGTGTCGTGATTTTAGTTTCATGGTGCTTACGCATGCTCTGGCTTCTGATTGTGATTATTGTTGTGAGTTTAGTTCTATGGTGCTTACGCATGTTCTGATGCTGGTTATATCTATGCTGAGTTTTGTAACTTGTTTTTTTTAATAATTTCTGCACACAGAGGATGCTGGTATTATATCATCTTACTGTGTTAACTGTAGAATATATTTGCAAATTTACTACGAGTAATAGATTTATTAGTTGGGAATGCCATGTCGTTGTCATTGTCAATTGTCGTCAATTATGTTACGGGACATAGTTTTCAAACATTTGCTGACTTATGTTCTGTCCTCATGCTAATTCATTATTTTAACTACATTTACTTGAAATGTGTTTGTGGAATTCATATTTGAAATTTATTTGGAATTTATATTTGGAATTTATATTTGAAATTGATTTGAATTGTGTATATGGAATTTATTTGAATTGTATGTTTGGAATTTATTTGAATTGTATATTTGGAATTTATTTGAATTGTATATTTGGAATTTATTTGAAATGTTTATTTGTATAAGGAAAATGAATGAAATGAAATGGAAATGAAACTTAGTCACAACCAGTGAAAACAATCGATGCCAAAGAGCTCCCTGGGTAGTACAAAAATGCCCATGTTTAAAGAAAATAATCGTTGTAGAGTATGTAATGCAAAACACAGTTCAGGGTATTCGTTTCAAGACGCCCAGCCTGAAGATAGTTTCCGCAAAGCATTACAATTTAAATATTTGTTTCCCTGGTCCCCATAATTAATTAATTCATTCAGTCTTTTTTTCTCTACAGGGTGGCCCCATCAGTGAGCTGTTCTCACTTGGGGCCCTGTATAATAATGCAAAAAAAAAAATTGCCAATAACAAAATCCTTGTGAGTTTCTTGTTTTACCTAATAAAGGATAATGCAGAACATACAGTAGTTCAGGGTATTAATTTCATGACATTAAGCTTGATAAATAGCCCCTATCGTTTTTTTTTTTCTCCCCTTGGTCCCTGGGAACTTTGTGGTTTCTTAGAGAGTATATTTACTGCATGGCCTCACTCAGAATCACATGACTGAAACTTCATTATTAGTATAGGTCATGATATTTGGGTTCTACTGCACCTTCTAGTTATTGTATCTAAATGTGTTGTGGCTTTCATCACTCTCATAGCTATAGAAAGAAAAGTAACCTATTGTCCTCGGTTTGACACTTGTTTCTGCAAAGTGATAACTCAATTAATAGATGGAGTTGACTGCTCCATGGGCTGAGATCAACGGATAATTCATTACGGGAGCTCGAAACCGAGGGTCGTGTTGCATTTCAAGTCAACCACAGAAATTTGATCAGCATTAGCAAGTGAGAAAGCGAGAGGAAAGAAAAGAGAAGACGTAATCCATTTTCAAAGCTGACAGCAATGATCAGCTGAAGTGGATAATTTCTGTGATTTCAAGACCTTTTGACCTTCCAAACGTGATAAGGAGTTAGTAACTCCTACGCATGCTACATAGAGTTCAGATCTAAACGGATTCCAGACATAATGTCAAAATTAAAGGAATCATTGTGTTTGGTGGTAATGCTCAGTTGTTGCAATAATCAAGTAAATATATGTCCCATTTAAAAGTGCTGGGGATATATCAATGAAACCATGCTAAGCCTTCATGTAGTTAGTTGCCTAAGTGCATTCAGCTACATGTATTTTCAGTAAGTAACTAGGCTTTTAAGGTTTGATGAAATATGGCCCCAGAACTGTTGATGTGTTTGATAATGGATGCTTCGTAAAAGATCAGCTTATCAGCTGCAAACAATGAACCAAACAATTGATCAATAATTTGATAGTCAAATACATGTAGATCAAGCACTCAATCAAACTAGCAAATTTTGTCAGCCAAAGAAGCAACTTAGGTTCAGATCTACGTTAATGAACAAGTAAAGTGAAATATTCAATGTTATTTAATAGAAATCAAATATCACTTTAATTAAGATGATGTTGAGGACCTTGTGATTTGCTCAACATACCAAAAATTGAAAAGGTATCACATTTTTCCTGACTGCAAGTTCTATGTTTAACCTGTGACATTGGAACTTTCTGTGGTTCTTCTCCTGATTACTAGCAAGTGTAACTAAGATTGAAATACAACCTGCACAAATTATCCATCAATGATTTACAATGTCGAGCATGGACGTATAATTTGAAGCACATTTCCAGGCGTCTTAGCATGCTTTCCTTTCCGAAACTGACTCTCTCTTCCCCCTCCTACCACAATGTGCATGAGGTTGTAAGGGGAAATCCAGGATTACAACTTTTGTACCAATTTTACGAGCGACAAAAGGGTAATGACCATCCAGGAATTGTGGGATATGTGGATGTTGATCCCCTAATTAAAACAATTACCTGTTTCTAAGGGGCCCTTTATGGCCTCTTTGACGTAATCACATGTGGAAATTTAGAGCATTTGAGTGATGTTGTTCAGACATGGACTAGTGGATTAGTGTTTTATGGCTGTTACGTTAGAAGCGCTTAATTCAAATAGGAAATTCAAAGTTCTTTTGTTTGATGATTGGGCAATGTGGTGAGAGAGGCCAAACACAATATAATTTGATGCGCAGATTACTATTTTTTCTCTTATCGTAGCTATAAACAAGCTTTCTGATCATACCACGTGTAGTGACGATTACGTGATAATAGGAGAGATATATCAATATCAAATTTCAGATTGGCACTTATGGATTACCACTCATATGACAATATCAGTGAATTTTGCAGGAGAGCTAGAGAGAGTTATTTATGTTTAACTTGTTTATCGTTCTTAGAAAAATCAGAAAATTTTCTCCAAACAATACACACACTGGCAATTGGAAGATCTGTTTCACAATTGATGAAGTTATATAATGCACACCTTCTGCTGGTTATTCTTATGAATTCTCCTTTGAACATTATGTTGTGTTTATCAATCTAACTCTAAAATGAAGTTGATCATTATATGTTTTGGGGGAATGGTGTATATGCTATTTGTTCAGTTCTCATTTTACCAGTTGCTGTTGCAGTTTCAATGATATAATGATATTGACAAATTCTGTATATAGCAATTGAATTGTGAGTAAGTTGAGCTCATTGCATTAAGAGAAATATGTGTAGTTTTGTATACAGGTATGCCTTTTTATTTCAAAAGAAATGCAGAAGAATTATTCCCAGATGTGGACAAAATTGTTTTCATGCAAAGCGTGTCATCCCTCCATGACACCACCGAGAGTCACAAACGAGGACGCAATGACAAGGAGATTACGAGGATGATGGCAGAGAGAAACATACTCTTTGCATTATTCATTCTTCATAAGCAAGACCAACCCCGCATGGATATGAGTAACTAATTTCTCCAGTGCTTGCTAACACCAATCATGCTCTGATTAAAACAACATTTTATTAGCATTGCTGGGTTGTTTTTCTTTCCTGCCCTCAGTGATTACCTCACTCTTGCAAAGTCGGTTAATGTTTCACTCTTAATTTTCTTTATCAGTCACAGAGATTCCGGCTCGGGGAAAACTGATGGGACTTGCTGTGCCATGCAAGGCCTCCTTTCAGGTAAATTAAGGTTGTGGCCAAGTCATCAGGAAGTTTTCAAAAAAGTTTATTGATGCTAATACCAGCATCAAGGAATATTTTTTTTTTTTTACTAATACACTATTAACCATGCTTGCTAATATTTACAACTATTTTTGGTGTTCCTGAGGAAAATGTAGTTGATCTGATCATCACTATGACCACCAACATCATCATCATCACCACCACAATTACCACCATAATCTCCATCACCGTCATTATCATCACCACCATCACTACCATTATGACCACTGCTACCATCACCACCAGAATCACCATCATCATCATCATCATCATCATCATCATCACAATTATAATTATAATAATTATCATCATCATCATCATCATCATCATCATCATCATTATCATCATCATCATCATCATCATCATCATCATCATTATCATCATCATCATCATCATCATCATCATCATCATAATTATCCCCACCATCACTACCACCACTACCAGAATCACCACCAGAATTACCATCATCTCTGTCACCATCATTTCCACCAACATCACCACTGTTACCATCATAATGATAGTCATTAGTACAGTACCATGATTATCATTACCATCATAGTACACCTGTATGATGCATTATTATCACTGTTAATAATTCATGGTTAGTTCTTGGGGTAACATTAGCCAATATGCATTATTCTCTATGGAACTTTCAGTCTGAAAATCTTTCATTGGTAATATGTTATCAATTCATGATATAAATGTCTTTGAAATATTTCGTAGCAAAATAATTGATTGAGGACTTTGAACACAAAAAACGGTTCATGGTTACTTCCTGGGGTACTATTAGCCAAGATAGATGCCAAATTGTCTATGAAACAGGGCTAAAAATCTTTTATCCACAATGTTTATTAAGTCATGATGACGATTAAGAATTTCTCTGAAAGATTTTGTAGCAAAATTATTGATTGATTAAGTCCTTGGCACAATTAAAAACCATGTGTAGCAAACTTGATGTGAAGCTGCTGTGATTTCAACTTTTATCCATAATATCTTATGAATTCATGGTATCAATTATAAAAAAAAAACTTTGAAAGATTCTGTAGCAAAAACATTGATTGATTGAGTCCTTGGCACACTTAAAACACATTTGTAGCAAACTCGATGTGAAGCCGCTGCGCAGGAAGGGAGCCGAGCTATCCATCCCAGCCAGGCATAGCCCACCGCAGAGGGTAACAACAGGGGTGCACGGACGCCCCCCTACTCGCACTATCGGCCGGGCTGACAACCGAGGGCATGCAGTAGCGCTTCCACAGGCAGCAGAAGGATGAAGAGAGTTAGAGCTTATGCCCCGCCCACTCAGAGAGTGATTGACAGCGTGCATCAACCAATGGGAAAAGTGGAGGAGGATTGAGTCAGAGTTGCTTGGCTGGCTGGCTGGTGGATGAGTGAGGGGGGAAAGGGAGAAAGAGAAACTTTTGACGCGAGTAGCAAGGGGAAGAAGTGTTCTTGAGATCCTGGCCATTTTTCTCTGCATCTTTGCATCAATCATTTCAAGACGTCTGTGAACCAACCATGCCTGTGCTTCAAGAAAATCCACCTTTTAACCCAGGTGAGTGGAATTTATATAAAATATAATCATTAAGATATATGTTCCTGAAGGACATTTAATTTTGTTTCATGTACTTGTTTGTGATTCAATTGATTTTTCATGACTTTTGTTAACTTAGTTGTGGTTCTTCTTGTCATCATGTTCATAAGAAATTCTTCTTTCTTAGCATTGTATGACAATGCAGGATGTGTTATTCATATGTGTTTATCCTTGTTTTATGTCTACATGTGTTTCATATTCCATTGAAAGGTCAAGGTACTTTAATTATTCCATACTCATTTCATTCTAATAGAAATTTGTTTCGCTTATTTTACTTTGACCGAATGTATTTCCTCAAGGTTTTGCAAGAATTGTTGTCTTCAAGTTTTAGGTGTTTTTCATCTTGTTTTCAGTCTCACACATTTGAATACTTTTAAACCATATAAATCAAAAATTATTTTGAAGTTTAGGGACTTTAAGTGAGAAGAAGACAAGTTTTGTTGACAAAACTATCAATAAAGAAACACATTAGTATTGAATTGGTTGATCCATTACAACATTTAAAACAAAATAATTGATTAATTTAGATTTTAGAAGTTTGTATTAACAGGGCTAAGTATTATGATTCAAAGTGGTGGAAACTGATAAGTACGAAATCTTTTTTTTTTCAAGCCACTGAATTTTTAATTTGTTTTGTGTTTGCATGTTTCATTTGTCCTTGTACTCAACTTAAGATATTAATGACTTAACAGAGTAAAATAGTGAATGATTTTCAAAAAGAAAGGGATTTTTTGGTGTGTTACTTTATTTCATTAATTACCATTGGAATGTATTATCTGTGGGTTCAGACAAACAATGAAGGGGTAAATAGTATTAGTATTCTATGCTAAACATTCTTTTTTTTTTTTTTTAAATTTCAATATCTTGCAGTGCATAAGGACTCATGTTACAATACATTATTATTAAAATTATCATCTTTCTTGTATTGCTTCTTTTATTGTAAGCAAACTTGAGTTATACAATACAGTACTTAGCTAAATTCTTATGAAACAAAAATATTTTTACATTGAAATGAATATGTGCACTCTTACAGAGCAGAAGTGCTCCAACAATATTGCTGTACTTCAATTCCTCCTGTGCATCACACACTCAATGTACTTGACATATATATTCACCGTTTCCTGCGCCTACAGCTGTTGATGTTTTAAGCGCTTCTTGTTTTGACAAAAAGCTCACGATAATTCTCACTCTGCTCCACTCTGCATAAGTGACTGGCGTGTTGGAGCACAGAAAAAAAAATCCTGCAGAACTTGCTTACAAGTCACAAACAGATTTAGAAATTGTGGTTTCCTCCAGCGCTGAAGTCCTGACGTTTGTGTCGTGAGCAAAAAGATGGGATGCATATTTTCTCACTTACCCTTCATCTTGCGCGTCGCCTGATATGCTGAGACCTTTCATCGGATCAGCAGTTTATTTAGAAGTGCCTTACTGAAGGGTTGTTTTCCTCTAAAAACTAATGATTTATTTTACCTCATTTTATTATCCTCGTGATTGAATAGGACCAGTGTAGAGTAATCCAAGTGATTACTAGTTAATCACACCATATGATTTTTGAGCAGATTTAAATTTAATTGCCAACAGGCACCCACTGCAAGAACTTTGTATTTTAATCATATTAACGTCTGTGCTTATGAAGCGTGAATGAGCGCAGATACTGATGAAACTAAGCAAATAAAAATATAATCATCTTTGTGGGAGCTACTTTTATGAAAAAAAGACAGTAAATTTCAAATTTTTGTTGTTATAATGTGGGAGCTCGTGTGGGAGCTCTTGATTGCATTCACAGGACTGTATCTCTCTAACAACATGTATTTGTTGAAGTTTGTATACAATTTTAAAGTATTTTGTACTGAAGGGTTTATGAAAAAGTGACAAAAATTACAAAATGAATAATTCTTGAGCAACAACTACACTTTATGCATGTACTTGTGTTCTAGGGAAATAAAGGAATACTCAACTTTACTCAGTGGTACAGTTTCAGTATTTTTTATTGAGCCACAAAGTCTCAGTTATAACATTTCATTAACTAGGGAAAATATTGATGTCTTACGCAATCCTATGTCTGCAAAATCTATCAATCAAAATGATAAACCTTGAATGCTCAAAATGTCAGGAAGTATTGTTGCATAATTTGTTATCCACATGCTCAATAATAGCTTGCTGACATAATCTCTGAAATCAATACTTGCGGCTGCCCTTTACAATGTAGCTAATTAACAAAGCGCAACAGAGTACCATAGAGTCTGATCTGACAGTTCATCAGTATAGACAGGACAGTGCCAATTAGGTTATTGATCCGTGACTCTAAAGTGATTGGATCGATGTTGGAAATGCTTTTCCCAATAGAACATTATATAAGTTGAAAGTAATTAGCACGCTTATATCTGATGATTCAAATCATACATATACCTAATGCAGTTTTGTATAAAGTTTTCAAAATCATAAATTGGCAATTAATGATTTGTACATTAAAGTGAAGATTTTACAAAAGAAGATTAAGTGATGAAAAAATGTTTCAAAGAAAAAGAATGATTGTTGATTCCTTTTGATATTAGAACACAAGAAATAAGTTGATGTGTATTTATTTGGGAAAATACTGATTTTTTTTTTTTACCAGAAACTGATTTTTGGACAGCAAATGCTGAAATTAAAGGCTAAGCAGTTGTTTCCCATTTGTTTCTCATATAATATGTTTCCCCACTAATATTCAAGGAAGAAATACGTAATCCTTATGCAATATGACCTGAAGAATGACTCTTACTACTTACTACAAAAAAAAAAGAAGTATAGATCTACATGTAGAAGTGTTTAACAGTCAAAGAACATTGTTCGACAATATAAAGAATACATTTAAGATACCAAACGTGATGAAAATAAAAGGCACTCATAAAAAGTGAGGATGATTGATTTTTTCTTTTAGTTGATTTGATCCTGCTTATTCAATTATCTCGTTCTTCTGGGGGTATGTCCAAAAAACTGCACTGGGTATATTTTAATAGTAATCTTTTCATCCCGATATTACATGTTAACTTGTGACAAACATAATACCAGTACTCAACTTTAGTGTGGCACTGCTCAGTTAATAACCACTCCTCACGAAGATGTGAAATATCCCTTTTAATGGCTTCATGTGAAGTTAATATAGTTATGGTGGGAGATGGAAGATATGATTTTTAGCCAAATTTTATTTTCATTTTAAACAAGAGCTGAGCCTGAGCTGGGAAACTGCTAAGATGTATGTTTTACATGCATTATGTGAATCTTTTGTGACTCTAAATTTCACTTGACAAAATGCCTAACTTGTGCATGTAAAGTTTTCACAGAATTTAATAACAACATATTATATTTCTACATAGGATACAATGTCTCAAATGACAGCCTTGGCTAGTACCTAAACACCAGTGTATTTGCAATTTAATTTTGAACATCACAATCTTAGTGACTCAATCAAATTAATGCTGTACATGTATACTGGGAGATTACTTGTCACCTTCTCTTTTTTTATTAAAAAGATATCATTTATGAAGGCAGATGGAATCATTGTTAACTTTACATTCAAATTGGATAATTTGGAAACGAAGCTTAGTCTGATGTGCTGAAAACCTACTAAAAAGTAAGTTTTAATGCATAATTTAGGACTGGAATATTTATTGGACAACTTGTTCTTGTCATTCATCATTGAAAGTTTTCACAGAATTCAGTAACATCTGCAAAGGAAATACTCTGCCTTTAATAGATCCTGTGATGATCCACAGTGTAATTGGAGCTCACCACAGCGATATTAATTACGACTGCGAGTACATGTACTGTGTATGCTGCTGTAGGAATATTGATTGGAGTGGTGGGCGGATTAATATTTAAATCCATTTGGAGCTGAATGGGGTGAAGGGATAAAGAGGGCCGTACCCACTCTGGGGCAGAAGCCATATTAGATGTCTGGTGTACGTGGGTGTGATCACATTGCTGATCTCGCAAACTCAGACCATTTTCTAATTTTGTTCATACATACAACTCTATTTTTTTTATGTGCATTGGATACATTATATATCAAATCTCATTCTCTCACTTTTCTGTTGTATCATATGAGTCACTCATACACTATTTAAGTACTTGTAAGCATATTGAATTGAATTGAATTTATTTCCAAATATAAACATAAACATACAATGTACATGTAATGAAATGTTCACATGCATGTGCATTTAATACTTGTAATACAGTATACAAGTTTAATGTTCTTGCAAGAAGCCTTACAGTAACACTAATAGTAATAATACAGGTATTTATGCACGCTATACACCACAAGTACCATAGCGCTTACAATCTTCAAAAAATACATAATAAATTTTAAAGAAGTGCATGGCACTAAATCAGACTCAATATTGATACATATGTGTGCATATTTAGAGTATTGATATTACTTGAAGTAGTTTGTTTAGTTAATCTTGTCTTATGATGAGTTTTTTTTAATATTTTGTTTTATGCATATACATGTAGCACTCTACTTTACAGTAGTGTTTGTACATTTGTACAAATCACCACCACCCATATGTTACTCTTTGTAGTGGTGCATTGAGTTATAAGCCTCTAACAGCAGCGGCTCAGTTTCCCTTCCAGTTCAAATGATCTTTTCATCTCAGGCCTATTGAATTGAACCTCCTCACAGAAGCAGACTTAGTCTGAACAAGGTCTGAATACCAAGACTACCAGTTGAGTGGCCAGCTCAGTGTTTCTTTGGTATGCTGAGCGGGTATTTACAAAGGAGCAGTGCAGCACACACACCTAATGTATAGTGGACGTGCAGACGGAGAGGGACAGAGCGGGCTGAATGCTACATATTGTGCATTCAGTGTTGGTGTGCAATCTGTGATAGCTTGCGTACTCCAGAGACAGAGAAGTGTGGATGCTGAGGGCTTGTTTTGAACCGTTTGTGATCATTGGCCTAGCGTGATTTGCGGGAGTGCCTTCTTCATATTTTTGATTTATACTGCCTGGATTGTACAGAAGCCTTGGTCTTGTGAATGGGTAGGTTTGAAGTTACAGTCTATTTAATATGTACACGTAGGAAGGTTTCCATCTTATTCTTAGAAAGATTTGCAGTGTGTAACAAATGGATACTACTGGAGTTCTTGCCAACATAATTTTGTATGTGTGGGTCTCATAATGGTCATTGAGCTGTTGTATAGTAGAGCACATCTCTCAAAATATTGAGCAAATGTAAGCCTATAATATGTATGTGAGATGGATCTCTATTTTGGTGTATTTTGTTATCATGTAGTTTCATATCAATGTAGTTGCAAAGCAGTAAAATATTTATATACTTCACTACATGTAATTGTGTATGTTGATAATACTTATGACAGAATTCCATATCTTCCAACCACCAGATACATGTAATTATCTGGTGGTTGGAAGATATGAAATTCTGTCACACTTTTCGATCACAAATATCATCTGAATCCCAAAAGGCATGTGCACATGAACGTGGTCCTTGTAACCTAGCATTTAGCTGGAATTTGAATGAGCTGAAGCGACTGTCTTTGTGAAGAAGAATATTAATTAAATGCAAATTTTTTAGAACAAAAACATACAGTAGAGCCTGAGATCAACGTCACAGCTGATTGCAATCAAATGCATTCATCTCCATACATTGACTGCAGTCTGATTGCAATAGATTGCAATCAGCTGTGACGTTGATCTCAGGCCCAACTGTAAGTACATTGTTACAATTGGAATGATATATTGCGCTATAAACAGAAAACAAGTTGTTATCTTCGTGTTCTTCCGTAAAATATTGTCATAAATTATTTTGATATTTTGAGAGTCCTGTGATATGTAACAGGGATTTTGGAGCTAGGATGCATAGTCTGTTTGAAAATGGGTTTTAAATACATTGTATTATGTTTTTCCTAACAATGGATATTAATTTTCAAAAAAGATAAGTACATATACACAACAATAACCTTACCTAACCCATGACAGAATGTGACATATTGTCACCTGCGTGGCGGTATTATTGGCCCATCTCCCAACTAATCCAATGATCCCCAATGCGTCCTGCACAGTAAGGTGGACTTCCTCAATAGCGGGACTGTTTTTACCCAGACATCAAAACCTGAAATGAGGACACACTGTCCCTGTCCTTGCAAATCCATTAACATTCCTCCCAAGAAGTCAGATGGATTACCAGTTATCTGCCCTCCCTGTATCCCAATAACTGATGACTTGATGACACCTTCCATCACCCCCTTCTTAAATTAGTGATGCAATACCCTCCCTTTTTAAAGGGAACATCTACCGTGATGTTTAGTTGGTTTCAATAAAAACAGAAACATGAAAGAAACATATTAGTGAAGGTTTGATAAAAATTTGCTTAAGGATAAGAAGGTTATGATCTTTTGAAATTTTGATTTTATGTCACTTGTGATACCTACTCACCCATATGTTGTGTGCTGTATGATTTCATATTTTCTTTCGTCATACAGTATAACTATAGAGGTATGTGTGTAGAGGCGTGTTTCTAATAATTTATCAACTGCACCTGTAGGTAAATTGATCTATATCCTTTCGAGAAAATCAACATTTAAACAAAAAATAGTACACAACACTTGGGAGAGCATCTCGCATGTGATGTCACAAAATCAAACTCTAAACAATCGTATATGTAACTTCATATATCCTTTGATGGATTTCATCAAACCTTCACTAATATGTTTGTTTCATGTTTCTGCTTTTATTAAAACCAACTTAACTTCAGGGTGAACTTTCCCTTTAATTCAACCACTGATAGGATGACTTCCTAACTTATTAGAGCTCCTGTTTTGCTCCCCCTTGTCCTCTGTTGTCAAGTTTTTGTGGTCAGAAATCTCAAAAGTCAGGTGGATTAGTTGTCCCTGGCTGTTATCTCTCTGCTGAAAGAAGATGTTGGTGCATCCTTAGATCTAGGCTCGCTTCAAGGTGGTTTGACATTTTCTGTTTGTGCCCACACACGCAAAGTTCATTGTAAAAGTACAAAATTCTGTGTGCGGACATTAACTTACAATATGTTGTACAAAGAAACGTAAAATCCTTGTGCTGTGTGCTTTACGGATTTGATGGTTCATAAAAATGCTGATGATTTGATTCTTACTGTATATTTCGATAGTATTTGTCTAGATGATTTACTACATAGTGACCGAATGTACAATACCCATTATTTAACAATAAGCTCATTCCTAAAACCATTATCTGCCACAAAGTAAGGCCTCTCAGTTATTTTGATTGAAACATATTCCACTCTCGAAATGCAAAGTAGTTGATCCTCATGAATGTTAAAATCATCAATTGAGGCTGCAGTTTGGCCATTTCACTTCATCATTGATACACGAGACGGCGAGAAATTGGCATGTTCTGAGTCCACAGGGATTAGTGGAATTAATCACAAGAGAGGGATTAGGGCTTGTTGCAACAGTTAATGTGTTTGCAGGAGGAAAATGAATGTTTACATTAAGGGTTAAAGATATAAACATTTGTATCATCTAAAGTATGTTTAAAGTTGAAATAGCTTTCCAGTAGGTGATAGGCAGGAGGTAAAATCTGTTCTTACAATTGTGATACCAGTAAATAATGTCACAGGTATAATGATAATTCGGCTTTCAAGTCATTGGGCATTAGGCCATGTAAAATTGATTACATGTTGATCGTCCGGATTTTTTGAAAAAGAGGAGGAGGGTGTACCATGTTATTTGATATTTGATATTTTTCCCAAGATGGCTGCCGCGTGTAAAAATAGTATATAATACGATTGAATATACATGCACATCAACCAACGTTGCTGTAGTGTGTTTGATTTGCCCCAAAAATATCAATTTTGGCTTTCTTCAACAGGTTTCTTTTTTGTCTTTTTTTAAATATTACATGTTGCCTTCATTTTAAATATAAAATTAAATTTTGTTAATACATTGTCATTTTTGTCTTTTTTGTTTTAACATTTATGTTGTATATCTACATTGGCTATAATATATGATAATAAAAATTTTCATTGGATACATTGTTTTTCCTCAAAATACACGGAACAGCAACAGAAATTACTCCAAAATCTCAACAAAATTCAAAGATGAGATGGCCACAAAACACGATCTCACTTCACTACAATCATGATAATCAGACTGCATTCGACTCCAGCGCGCTCGATTGTACCCCTCACCCTGGCCTCGCGCGGGCCGGGGTCGGCCGCATGGAAAACATGCACACTCCGTATGTATTCCTGCAGTGATTCTGGCTCTGAACACGGATGTGTGTTGCTGCCCTCTACGTTCAAATATATCGCAATATTCAAAATGGCGGATAAGCACAAATCGTTGACTGATCAACACGATGTCAAAAAACCCCCCAAATTACCGATAACATTCTACTTAATCGTGACAAAATGCTATTAATATGAAAGGTGAGGATGTATTCATGTTAAATATGTTTGTCAAAATCTTTTTTGTGTGCCGATTGATCCGATTGGAATGGATTCTAATGAGTTGTTGGTACAGTGGCTGATACAAATTTTGACATCGCTACTCAATTCGTATTGACTTTCTGTGTAAACGGAATTGCCACTTTTTCATGTACCGCTACACAAAGTCTATGGGGAAACGGAATGTCCATTTTCACCTGCTGAAACGGGAAAAGACCATTTTTTGACGCGGAAAATTACTGTCCCTACAATTCTTTCTAGAGTCTTAGGTTGTTTGTTCAATGATATTTGAACAGCGCATTTGAAGAAAAGGTGGAAAAACTGCATATTATAGAATTTTGTGTTGTTTTCTCTTTTCTGAATAAAAAGAAAATATATCAAATATCAAATAAAAGGAGGCGGGCGGAAAAAAGGAAGCGGGCGGGGATGATCAACATGGAATCAATTTTACATGGCCTTATGCAATGTAAAGTACATTCATGTACATGCACATAGATTTTGAAAATATTCCATTAATTTATATGGAAATCAGCTCTTTCTGTGCACATGTCTTTCTTACCACACGTAAAACTGGCAGGAACCTTACACATTATTATGTTTCACTTGTGTACAGAAAATAGGAAAATATTTTGAAAATACAACATTGTTTGGTGTGATCATTGTGATATTAGGGACTTTTCGATTGGGTGAATGAGAGTGATGTGACGCCCGGCGGCAGGCGTATGTCAACGCGTTTACTCCCTACGTTGAGCCGCTCCTGAAATGCGTTTCGATTTTAGGCGTCACGTCTAGTCAACGTAGTGACGTCATGGCCCCTGTGAAAAACGCGCGCGCCATCATCGGTGAATAGAGGTCAGTGAGTGGCCCGCGTGGCAATCACTGATCTACCCACTGGTGGCAATACGTATACAGGCGCGGTTAAAATGTATATGTGGGACTGTAGTGTGCATTTGCAACTTGGTAGACGACAGAGCAAACAGGTACCTGACAGGCTGTAGTTGGTACGTCAGTGGTGCTTATGTTAAGTGAGAAGAAGATGAACTTTCTGGTAATATAGCTATTTATATTTTGTTTAAAAAAATAAAGGGAAAAATAGTTGAACTTCCCACTATCTAAATCTTCACTGCTATTCATACGATCAATAATGACATGAACATTGAAAATATAATATTATCTAGCATACATTGTTAGCTATTCCTGTCTTTAATTGCCAATATCCGATCGATAACATGTAGAAATGAGGAAACTTGAAGAAAGAAGCTCAATTGTGCGTTTCCTTGACATTTTCTTGAGAGATTTTACAGATTTCATTTCCAAATGCACTGCTGCTTACAGCTAATTCAAACAAATGAAGCACACATGCCCCATCTCCCCCCTGTCTTCATGGTTGCAGCATCTGTTTCATAAGCTCCCAAACCTGTGAGTTATTCCAGCATTTAAGTGGATGATCTAATCCGCCTTTAATCCCGGATTGGATTGGATTATGAAGGTGACGTTTGAGTCATGTGTCATCGCCCGCGTGGAGGATGCGTGCTGCTTTGATCACGATCTTTGTCGACGGTGGCGCTGATGTCATCTCTTGAGAGTCAAGGAGTTGCCGATGAAGGGAAGATGGCTTGAGGAGGAATGGTGTAATCTTCTGGTGTGTTCACACGGTAGTGGAATGATGGTTTACAGCCCAGCAACGCACTCATTGTGTCACATGTTGCAATGTTTTGTGTGCATTCACACGGTAACGGAATAATGATTTACAGCCAAATAATACATTCATTGTGTCATATGTTGCAATGTTTTGCATAATCTTTAGACGCGTTCACTCGGTAGCTGAAAGATGGTTTACAGCCAAGCAAAACGATCATTTGTTATCTTTTGCCATTATTAAATACCAAGGGGGTGTACACTGCTTTGACAGAGTAGAGATACTACAGAAATGATCTACTAACCCTTTGTCTTGCTAGATAAACTGCTGCTCTATGGGAATTATGTGTATTACCTGTGAAAAAAGTAACATGTCGTACACAGAGAGTTCAAAATGAGAGTGCGATGTTGCCATTATGGTACATGTACATGTACATTAGTAGCTGCTAACTACCTCCATGTGAACGATCCTATGCACATTCTAATAAGCAAATTGGAGGAGGAATTCACATGAATTCATAATGCTTCATTTGATCAGGCTACTGTGTGTGCCTAGCTTCTCTATGAATGCTGGAGGCAGTGTGAAGTGCGAACTTTACATGCTCAAATCATTACCATTGCATGTACATGCATGCATTTTTAAAATCTACTTCATTGCTACAATGTTGTCAATGAATCTTTTATCCATTTATGTTCTTTAAAGCAAATAATTGAACACTCGGTACAGATGTGCCATCGAGAAGTTTATTGCAATTTTTGAAATATTGCAGTTGGGCTGCTGGTCATGATGTCAACCAATGATTTTATACAACATGTAAATTCTGTGATGAACTTGTAACATTTAAAAAAGGAATGCTTTTGGTTGCATGATGGTGATGCATGCTCAATAGCCTACATCCCCCTTCTTAGGTGTTCACATAATGTCTAAACTGGCAATTGTTTTGTTTTTTGTAGCTTCTATTCTCGAGTTCTTATTCACAGAATTTGATGAGAATTATAGTTTGAGGGATGTTATCAAACATCAACAAACATATTTTTGAAAATGTAATATTGCATTTTTTTTTCTTGAGTACGTACTTATTCTCTGAATTTGGCTAGAATTGTAAGAGATTTTATCAAACATATGTGGTCATGAATGCAGCTTTCCAAATAACATCAACTGCAAGAAAATTGGGTATAGTATTTTGTTATCAATGCAGCCTCAACCTTTGAGACTGGGATAACCCATTTGTTGTGCACCTGTCATAGTCGATAAATCAAGAATCTGCTCCTGGAATATCTTCTGTGGGTAGACATTTTGAGTTGGGCTGCTTGGATTGAAACATGAGGTTTCTTTGGCCACCTGGTGAGTTATGTAGAATTGGGTAAAATCCCTCCTCCCCTGTCCTAGAAATTCACAGTTGGAGCTTCAACTGCTACGTTATTAGCCTATGATTTGCCCACGGACATTCTCTGTTTTGAATGTGTTGAGACGTACATGTAGTTTGTTTTGAGGTACAATGTTTACACTAGATCGTACATACATGTTTCAAGTTTCACTATAGCTTGTATTACTCATGCTTCCAGTGTTGCTCTGTCTCGCACATTTGGGTATAGGGCATATAATATCTGCCTGCGGTATATTTCTTTCTATCCATCTGTCAACCTGTCTATCATATACTTACATGTACACATACTAAGATGTATTCTACCTTACTATATATCTAACATGTATATCACTTTACATCTATCTGTCTATCTCTCATACATTGTACTGTAAGATGTTTCTACATATACCTTACTATCTATTTACGCTGTTTATCACTTTCTACCTGTCTATATCTATCTATCATGACATGTAAGGTACATGTTTCTGAATACATGTATCTTACTGTCTATCTCTTTACCTGATGTAACTACTAGTATATCATTCTATATGTTGTATTCCATTCTTTTTCTTGTCACATTTTATACTTCCTCACTGTATTACATACAGTATATGGTACATGGTTCCATCTGTGAGCAGTGCATCGATAGGTAATTTCCATGTTTTTCTTCCAAGATTGATACTAAATATTGCATTTAATTATTTTCCTCCAAAAGAGAGAAAACTATGAATCCAGTTAGAACCCGGAATCTTATGAATATTTCTGATGGTGACCATTTTCCACTATCAAACTGTATCGGTCCCAGCAAACAAGGGACAACTCACCACTATCCCCCACTAACTATCCCTTCCTCCGTTCCATCCCCCCTCTGTCAATTCCACGATCAATATAAGCCCCCTGTAGCATGGCTAATTAGATTTGACAGGGGCTATCTTGTTTTGACTGGGCAGCATGACCTTGTTATCTGCTCAATTTAAGCCCCGATGAGGATCATGGCTTACACATGATCACCTGCTTTGTAGCCTTCTTTGTAATTGATTTATTTTCCTGAAATGAAGGAGGAGAAAACTTCTAGAAAACTTGGAAGTGTGTTTCTTGTGTGGGCTGCACAACTTCTTCTTTTTCATACAGAACATGTGTATTTTACCATTGGATGATGGCTCAATATGGGAAGTAGTTTTCAATAACCACTCAATTATTCAGATCCTAATTGAACATAAAATTTGAATGTGAATTAAGAAATTGAATGTACAGATGATTTCCACTTCTAATCAATGCATTTAGTTGGAATGGATTTAAAGAAATTAAATTTAAAAGAAATTAAATTATTTGTCTTTTCATTTCTATCAATATTGTTGCAGACACATACATACACGTACGCAAATTCATATGGGAATAATAAATCATTAAATTGAAACTTATGTTTTGGGTCAGAGTCATCAACATATCTCGCTCCTTAAGCCATCACAATTTTAAGCGGTGATATTAAGATTAGATTAATGTTTAGAAACAAACACCCTTCTGATAATTGAGATATATAATATACACTGTTTATGTAAAGCATGCGGCCATGTGCAACACCGCATACCACATCTGTCAGCGTGCTATGCTAACAAGACTTCCATCTGGGAAACTGTTTGCGTCAAGCATGCCTGCCTGGCCCATCATCAGCTCAAGGCTCTATGTTTATAATACCAGGCCCGTGGAATGACAAGCTTATTTGTCATGCAATCCATCTCCTTTATGTTGTGTCAATATTGTATAATAAATGAGTAATCAGAATAGAGTCGTGCACAGACAGCGTGCAAGTTAGCTTTAGGTGATGTGAGGTCACTGGGGTCTATGTTTCAAGGTGAGGTGCAGGAATGGTAAAGTTTTTTTTGGACTAGCTGTCATTTATTTATTCCATCTTTGATTACCAGGGTAGTCACATCAGGGAGCAAAGCAGTGGATTGTGGAGTGCAATTCTGCTATGATCTAGGTCCCATTCTTGTTCAATTTCAAGATACCTGTACAAAGATTGATATCAAATCATTGAAATCAAACAACATCCTCAACAAGCTATGATGGCAGAGCAGTTCTGCTACAACTTGTACAAGTATGATGACCGTCAGTAATTGTTACCACCACTACCCCATATACCTCTTTCTTCATATATTTTTTAAGAGAGCATGATGGTATTCTGTTGCTCTGTAGGACTTCTGCCACTGCTGTCGCCCTTTAGAAGTTAGGTTTGATACTAGTATTGTACAGTACATCTCTTCTCCGGTAATCTCTTCAAAATATTATTTTTGAGAACAATCACGTATATGTTGTGCACATATTTAGAAGCTACATACAGAAATAGAAGACATGCAACCTTATGATGGTAAGCATTAGGTTCACCCCACAATATATCGACTTATCAACGACAGTTAATTGACGATAATCGTCTCTTATGCAAAACAGTGATATTGTGGAGCACTACGGTACTCTCCCTTTAAATTTCCATGCCTACAGAAATACTGCATAATCATCAACCTCTGATGATGATGAAAATGGCGGCTCTCACGACAGCCGTGAGTCGTGGTATCAATTGAGAGCCGCGGACTAGCAATATCACTGCTAGGAGGAAGAAGACATGTGTAATGGGTGTTGATGAGCCCACACATTGCAAGGACTGAAGTGACCGTTGGATAGATAGCATAGTGTGCATGGCAGTTTAAATAGATTTGTTTAACCTTTGACCAGGCTTCTTGAAAATTGACCATAATACTGCTTGAAGTACATGAAACTACAGTAACTAGAGTAAATTTAAGAAATTTTGAAGTTTTTTGTAGCCTTTTAACTACTTTCTTTACAGCAGATTACACAGGAGTCCTATTCGTCAGTATCTGAGTGGAGAAAAGCCAGCCCATATGGGCTCATGCAGTAAAGAATGGGTTAAGATATCATGTTTTTAGCTCGGAAAAGTTAAAAATGGAAAATGACTTAGACTTTTATCTACAGGAACTGAAGCTTGATGTCTTGCATCTTAGCACCGTATATAAGGGATAAAAGCACAGGGAAGAAGCAGGATACAATTAATTAGTATGATAGTTCACCTAATAAAGCTTCTTGACGTAAAAACAATCCATGCACCTGCAACGTCTCATGATTCATGAGGCGTGATAAATGCAAGGTTGCAGTTTACTAGGATGGAGGTGTCAATATTGTAGTACGACCGTGCTTGCTTTTCCTAAAAAAACAACAACCTCGTACTTTGAAGAATGATAGTGATTACATACAAATTTTGATATGTGGGTATTACAGCTTTTTGCCACTCCAGTTAGGTACTATGATGGAGACACGCAATCTTAAATATCCTTTAAAAACATCCTTTTTATTTTGAAGATGCACATTTTTTGGAGCAAGCGAGCACTCCTGATCACAAAAGAGCGCTCTATTTTGACACTTTGGTCTAATGGAGCAGACCCCAGCTTATCGTGTCTGTTTTGCTAGGCTTAAGGAATCCATCATTCCTTCGTTCCTCATATTTGAATTTTAAATATGCTACTAGAAAACTCATCACTTGGTAAAAATATCCTGAGCTGCTGGATTTATCTAAAGTGCCGTCCATTTTTCACTGCCCTTATTATGATGAAGTTCAATATGTAGTTTAAAACTACAATGTACATACTGCAGTGCTGTACTTAAGGAGATAATCAATATTTTTCAATAAAATAGAACAATAGAGTTTATTTTTTACTCTTCTTCATCATCCTTTGCTTCTTTCCTCCCTTTTTCCTATTCTTTATCATCTTCTTCTTCTCCTTCTTCTTCCTCTCCTTCTTCTCCTTCCTCTACTTCTTCTCCTTCATCTCCTCCTCTTCTCCTTCTCCTCCTCCTCGTCCTCGTCCTCGTCCTCCTCCTCCTCCTCCTCCTCCTCCTCCTCCTTCTTCTTCTTCTTCTTCTTCTTCTTCTTCTTCTTCTTCTTCTTCTTCTTCTTCTTCTTCTTCTTCCTCTTCTTTCTTCTTCTCTTTCTTTATATTTTACTTCTACTTCTTTGTCTTCATCTTCTCTCTCTTCGTGTTCTTTTTCTTCTCCCACATCTTCTTTCTCCAACCTCCTCCTCCTGTTCCTCCTCTTTTCTTCATATTTAAGGCCTAGCTACAAAACAATACACTTCTTTTACCTTGTAGGCTAAATAGGTTATTGATGAATGATTAACTATCTCAGCACCAATCCAGGAAATCTCCATTGACTTATTGTACATTCCTTGCACCTATGGTACGATAGAAGTTATAAATACGTTTTACGCATTACAGTCTACAGTAGATAGCGACCATGATTATAGCCTAAGGTGAAATTCTAATCTCACTGGAATCGTGCTCTGTCAATCCTACATTTTCCTTGGCTGCTGCGTTATCAAATCAGGCATTGTCGGCCCAATAACTTCTGCGAAATAACCAGAATCATCACCAGGCACTGGCCGATATACCAATATTGCTACTAGCAAATTTACGGTCCCCACTCCCCAACCAATCTAATCTTCGGATGAAAAATATATGAATAAATGTCTTGCTTTTGCTTGCTTGTGTCAAATGGGGGAGTTGCTGTCCCAATAACTCTGTAATGTAGACGTGATTGCTTGAAGACAGTGACCGATTTCGCCCCGCAACCCGTTTATTGCCACCCCGCCGCTCAGCCGGTAAATTGGCTTACAAGGCACCGAAGCTTTTGATTGATTCTTCAGGCAGTGACGCAGGTTTTTCTTTTGGAGTTCACACTCTCAATAAATACCCAATTCTCCCCCCTTCTGCGGTCATCCATTTAATGAAATTCTTTTTTATAAATCAACCATTACCATAAAATTCCAATATTATGATTCTCCTTGATATTCTATAGATGAGAAAGAATAATTATGTAGCAATAAATGTTGATTCTTCAGGCAGTGACGTAGGTTTTCTAATGGAATTCACACCATCAACACAGACCCTTCCCCCCACCTTCTGCAGTGCTCTATTTAAATGATTTTTTCTTGATGAATTAAGAAGTACCATATAATACCAATATCAGTATTATCCGTAATATTTTATAATTGACAAAGAATAATTATATAACATTAAAAATTGATTCATTCTTCAGGCAGTGACGCAAGTTCTCTTGTAGAGTTCACACCATCACTGAGGACAGAACTCCCCCCCCCCCCCCCCCCCCGTTCTCCAATGCTCCAGTGAAATAATCTATCTAGAGTTTCTTGATAAATCAACCATTATGAACCACACAGTACAAACATTGTTAGTATCCATGATAATAATCTCTTGATTTATAGTTATTTCTAACTTCTACATACATGATATCATCTGCCTTTGTTTATATGTATCTTTATGTGGCCTACTGCATAATTTGATGTCCAGTTATTGCACTTTTGTTCCTACATACAAAATGCATTCATATTCATATTTTTACAATGTGTTTTGTTGAGTATGCATGTTTTCATATGGAGAATATGTTCAATTCAATTCAGTAGACCATTTTTGTTATGTCTGCAAATTATCATTCAAACAACATGTTACTGATGGTAACCCCAAAACTTGTCTGAGGTTTGTCTGAGTAGCAACACCATTTAGATTCAGACTGCATTCCATCCATATCGTCAGCTTTTTTACGGATTATAAAATCCTTATAGCACACAGTGCGTGGATTTGATGGTTCGTAATCATACTGACAATATACATGTGATTGTAATGCTGCATAACTATGAAAATTGTGAATACATTATGAAAGTGACTTATTCAATGACGGCTCCCCCCTCTGTTTGTGTCCCCACAGCGCTGCAGCAGTTGCTGGGCTGCCTGGACCAGATCTGTGGAACCATTGGGGAGAGGCATGAGAACCATATGTTCCTCAGAAACCTGCTCAACAACAAGGAACTGGCTGCTCTCTGTCAGGTAAATTATATGTCCGTAATGTTATTTAAAGGTAGCCCGTCCCTTTTGCAGACCTACATATAATTCTGAAAGTTCCCTGACTTGGTCATCATTTGAGAGAGAGAGTGGCTATATAACCTCCATGGAATCAACAAAGTGTAATATTCAGTTTTGAGGATACAATCTTTGATAATTGATCGAGCTTTCTTTTTTCGGACCACGAAAATAGTCAAATCTTAGTGAAAACTAGTTAGATTTTAATTTATTCTACGGGAGTTATAGTAGCTTTGAAATTCAAATTTCACAGTTGGTATCCCAAAGATACGTGCTAAATATGTGCAAACTTTCATGAAGTTTGCAGATGTTTGTAAAAGGGACAGGCCATCCTGTAAGGTACCTCCTGTTTACTCAGGCCTTGTGCCTTTTTTGAAGGTCTCTGTCATCTATGCTTTTTTCTCAAGTGTATTACTTTGTAATTTGATGTTTTCACTTTGATGAAAATAAAATTGAATTGAATTGAATTGAAGGTACAAGCACTTTGATGTGTTATTATCCAATGGGCAAAGAAAATACGTAACAAAACATAGAAATGCAACTAATATAATCAATTACACCAAAAATATGCATTTTTCCTCATTTTTGAAAGGATGGAAGGAGACAAAAATAGCATGATTGCTAATCTAATCTGGAACCTAAGAAAAGCAATATTACAGAATATTATCTACAAGTGATAATTGTATTGTTCTTATTAGATTATGATTTTTTTTGTTATTATCATAAATATTCATCAAAAGAAAATATATGTATAAAAAAACTACAGTGTATATTTTCAATTATCTAACACACATTTGAAAAACAAGAAAATGTTAATACTGGAAAAGAAAATATAAGAACAGGCCAGCAGGAGAAAAAAAAAATCAATTTTGATTCAATTTTCAATTAATTCAGGTTTATTCATGAGAACATGTTATCAAACAAAGCAAACAGAATGTGCTTTTACATATAACCAATGACAACGCTGTAAGATATGATGTTCTTTTCTCACGGTTTTGTATTTTTTTGCCATTTGACTTCTGCTTGATTAGTTCCTTCCTGTCAAGAACATGTGAAAAATCGATCTGACAGGAAACATGAAACTGAGATACACAGAAGAGAGAGAGAGAGAGAGAGAGAGAGAGAGAGAGAGAGAGAGAAGGATAGAAAGACAGCGAAAGAGAGGGAAGGATGGAAATACAGAGGGAGAGAGAGAGAGAGAGAGAGAAGGATAGAAAGACAGCGAAAGAGAGGGAAGGATGGAAATACAGAGGGAGAGAGAGAGAGAGAGAGAGAGAGAGAGAGAGAGGGAGAGGGATAGAAAGACAGCGAAAGAGAGGGAAGGATGGAAATACATGGGGAGAGAGAGAGAGAGAGAGAGAGAGAGAGAGAGAGAGAGGGGGGGGGGGGAGAGGGAGGGAGGAAGACAAAAGAAAGACAGTGAAACAGACAAAAAAAGCAGATAGTGGAAGACAAAGAGATGGAATGAGAAGGAAGGGGAGGCAGTGAAATAAATAGAGGAAAGGAGAGAGATATATTGAAATAGATAAGGCAAAGGAGAGAGAGATATAGATATAAGGCAAATAAGAGAGATATATAGAGATATAAGGCAAGTGAGAGAGATATATAGATGTATATATAAAAGCAAAGGAGAGAGATAGAGATAGAGAGAGTGAAGGAGAGAGCTAGATAGAGCTAGAGAGAAAAACATTGGGGGAAATCCAAACACATGTACTTTCTATTACTGCAATGCTGTGTTGACACTCAAAAGCTAGTTTGTCAAGATTTCCCCAAAAGTCAGTTTGTCATAAAGCTATGGTGCCTCATGGCTCATGCCCTCATCCACAGTGTAGAGTTAATACTTCCTGACAGATGCTTCAAAGACTAATAGTGATGAGGCAGAGACAACCAAGACATCTTCTTGTAGTCAGGGTCTTGTCAGGGCCTTCCAACGACGCCATGTCAGGAGTGTTTTTCCTCTTTCAAGCTCTTGGAATCGGATATTCCAACTAAAACTCGCAAAATATTAAGCGTGTGCATTGCATGGTCGTGTATAAACATACATGCTTGCTCTGATCTAGATCAGACAAGTTCTAGTCGGCCTCCACTTGTAGAACTGTAAGAAACAAAGTCTTCTTCTATCTCCTTAAATTAAACCATTCAACACAAGACAAGAGTATCTTCTGTTATCCCATTAGTATTGTTCCTCATGCAAAGATCTAATTAAAAATATTAAACAAACTTTACAAATTCATTAGTTTATTTCAAGATTTCTGCAAAAATATACTTAAAAACAGTAGAGAAGTTTACACAATCAGGATTGTAAATATTTGAAAAACAAATTTGGTTTAGTGTGTAGATTATTGATGTGCCAATCAACATACACTGTAGGTCACCAATGGTTCAACCACTTTCATATTTAGAGAATATTTGGCAGTTATAATGGGCCACGTGAATGCTGCGTCATCTAATTAAAAAAAATGTTTTTATAAATTATCAAATTTCATGCAAATCCCAATGAAATGTTAAAACCCTTTTGTAAATTGATACAGAGTTGAGTATCATCACTTTGATAATCCACTATATTTCTGGCATTGATACTGAAATTGAAGCGGGAAGCACAGACTTAGATGATTTGCTTAGCTATTTTTGACACCCTGCGTCCGCGAAGAAAGAAATAAGCTATTGATGATGAGGAATCTTTTACAATCCATGTTTATAAATAATGAGATGCTGTGATGTCATTGTGACTCAACTGATAATGTGTGTAGTTATCTTTCAAAGGTATGCCTGTGTACGTGTATGTACTTCCTTTATTAATCCATCAGTAGAAACATAATCATCTTTCACCACAATTATCCTGTATGCTACTTATTATTTTTTCCACAATCTCAAATTAAAGGAAGTCTTCATGATACCCAGGAACAGTCATCTTATCGATAGAATACATTTGTTAATGATTGTGTGAGTAATACTTAACCTTTAGAATGACGGGATTCCAACTAGAATCAACTTATTGAAAAGAGACGGAAGAAGGAAAGATGACAGCTCAGCAGATAGAGAGACTTGTAAGAGTACGGAAGGCCCCATGATAAGATATTAAGGGCTGAGAATTCAAAGAAGTTATGTTTTGTTTAATGTTGTTTACAAAATAAGACTGGGAGCCGTAAAAATGTGCATAAATCTTGGATCTCAAGACAGTTCCTCCTCTGCCGCCAAGATGTTCGGGGGGGGGGGGGGGGGGATTAAAAAGGAGTTTGTGACTCTGCGAGACAGGAAATGAACAAATTATCCACATTCCAGTCAAAATAAGCACAGCTTAAGATTAGTTTTAATGTGTGTGTATGGGAATGAAGGAAAGCGCATGTCTTTATCAACATTGTCGGCTACTGTGCGTTCATCGTGCATGACACCAAAAGTGATATAGAGATTAAAGGGTATATACTGTACTGGGAAGACAAAAAACTTTCAA